>JBAIAC010000182.1:1452500-1504816 GCA_037349315.1 Chelydra serpentina | reverse complement strand
CAACCAGGTTATTCGAGCTCCTTAACCCCTTACAGGTAAGGAGGCATTCTAGGCTACCCTTAGCTGTATGGTTATGACAGAAATGGTTACATTGACAGAGATAAAGTCAGGATAACAGTGGCCTTAAGAAACCTGTTTCTTATTATGGCTTATATTGCAGCTGGAAAACATGTTTGTTTGCACTCCATTTGGTTCTGCTTCATTTGTAGTCGATGCCCTCGTGCAACTCTGCAATTGCTAAAACTGCTAAGAATTTAAATCCCAATCAAACTGGGCTGATAGTTGAACAATATTAAGATATTGCAACCTGAATTTGGGGCTGACGTACCTGACTTGGTCTCTTGGTCACCCTGATAACACCGGAAAAAAAAATGAACAACTGGATGCTCTGCTTAGGGTAAAAGAGGAAATATTTCTGCTAACCATGCTCCTCTAATCTTCTCTACAGGGACCAGAGTGTACAGCCCCCCGGAATGGATCTGCTATCGCCGTTATCACGGCAGGTCAGCTGCAGTCTGGTCTTTGGGGATCCTGCTGTATGACATGGTCTGCGGGGATATCCCCTTTGAACATGACGAGGAGATTATTAAGGGCCAGGTCTCCTTCCGGCAGAGGGTCTCTCCAGGTGAGCACTCTCCTTTTAGTGTTAGAGTTGGGCAAACAACTGCTTAGCCTGAACGCCACACTGACAGAGCCATAATATAGAGGTGCATTTACCATCACTTCATGCAACCAATGAGATGTGTAAGGCATGAGTCTGTGATCTAGTGGTCCCTTCTTGTCTTAAACTCAGTGAGATGTTTGATGCTATTAAATCCCAGGGAAATGCTGGGGACCCCGCTGTCTTCTCTGCCTTAGACAGCTGCCTCAGAGCTCACTGTTGTAGTTCACGTCAGCACTGGACTCTCCTGCCACTTGCTGGGGTCTTTAGTGTGGCTACTGCAGCTGGCTGCTGAAGGGAAATGACAAAAGAGATTGAACCGCGTAGCTCTCCGGTTCAATCATCTCACTGGGGAAGGGAAAGTGGATTTTTGCTATTAGCCTGCGTATGAATGGCAGGGGAGGATGGCTTGCTCACGGACTTGCACTGCAAATTTGCTCCCTTGTGTATTTTTGGAGTCTCCTTCCGAAGATGGGAACTGGTTCACCCACGTCCTAGGGTGGGGGGAGTAACTCAGTAACCACACCTAGGGCAGGTCTACACTCCGGCGGGGATGGACGCTGTGAGATCAATCTGCCGGGGGTCTCAACCCCCGAGCGCTCTCCCGTCGACTCTTGTACTCCACTGCCGCGAGAGGCGCAGGTGGAGTCGAAGGGGGACGGCAGCAGCCGACTCCCCGCCGTGAAGACGCCGCGGTGAGTCGATCTAACTACGTCGACTTCAGCTATGCTATTCTCGTAGCTGAAGTTGAGTATCCTCGATCGATTCCCCGCCGCCTCCCCTCATGTAGACCAGGGCCTAGCCACAGCCATGGTCATCTGTCCTGTGAAGCAAGAAAGGCAGATCCCCAAACAGACTTGCAGGTGGTAGAAGAGGGAGGCTTGTTGGCTTCACAGACATTACTCAGCCACATAGTCTCACCGACTGCTTGCTTTCTCTCCCCAGAGTGCCAGCACCTCATTCAATGGTGTCTGGCCTTGAGGCCCTCCGACAGGCCATCCCTTGAAGACCTTCTCAATCATTCATGGATGCAAGACGTCCTCTTGCCCCAGAAAATGGCAGAGATCCACCTGCACAGCCTAATTCAGGAGTCAGGAGCTCCTCTATCCATTGGGTGTAAAAGAGAAAACTCTCACCAGTGACTGCCTGCCTGTTGCATAGGAACATTCATATCTCATTCCAGAGCTCAGCTACCCGGAGACTCTTCTGAGAGGCTGGAGGTTACCATCCATCCCAGCGGGACTGGGTCTTGAACTCATTAGCTCCCGCCTTACTTGCTGTCTTGCCAGTAGCCCTCTTTTGATGTCGTATGGGCACATCCATGAGTGTCCTTGACCTGCTGAGTCCTGGAATATAAACTGAGCGAGGACCAGAGAATTAGCAAGAAAGTTTCGCTTGGGGAAGCTGGCTGTGGAGGGGGAGGGAAGGTCCTGATTTGAACAGCTGTCGTCTTCATTGTGTCACCGTGTTCTGAATGCCTTCAGTTGCGATCTGGGCTGCGCTGGGGAAAATACTTGAATCTTCCTACACCTCTGCTTCTCCAAGATTCACCTGAGTTTATTTTATATTCCCCTTCTTAAGGAACAGGTCAGAAGCAGCCACGGGTGAAACCAATGCACCTTGGTTAGTTGTTTCCGAGGTATGCCGTCTAGCGGGAACTTCCCTTCCTCCGCTCTTAGCTTTGAGCCTCAGAAGCCGGGGAGTCCTCACAGATGCACAAACAATGCAACCCACTAGAGCTGTAAATGTGTACAGAATTATACAGGAGCGAAGCTTGGTGTACAGAGGAGTGTAGTTTACAATGGGAACGTTTTTACTGTTGTGTTTTTAACTTGTTTTCAGGGGTTTGTATTATTTTTTGTTTGTTTGTTTGTTTAAGGAAAATGTCCTAACCTGTAGGATAATGTATTTATTTATGACTCATGTGGGTTCAGAGCCTATGCCTGGCTTCCATAGCTGCTGATCTGGTTTCCAGTTGAGTTCCCGTCCCCCCGCCCCGACTGCACTCCCTTCTTAGAATGCTCTGTTAATGTCTCACCGCTGTGTGGAGTGGCTGACCACTTCCCAGCCGTCTGTAAATAGTCCCGGCCAAGTCATTTTCCGCTCTGTGCCTCAGTTTCCCCAACTGTAAAGAGCCCTCTGTGCAGTCCTTGCAGGTCCCTTTGAGGACAGGCAGGAGTGAGTTAATTTTTCATTCTCCATTTTCATTGTAGGTGGGCTGAACAAGAAAGCTCAGCTCCACGTCTTCAAAGGCTGGGGGCTACTTCGCTTTGTGCTTTTCATTTAACCGCAGGCTCCCCCAATAATACATAACTGCTCCCCCACTGCGTGCGGGCTCTTCCTCCTTCCCGTAAACACTGCTCAACTGCTACTCCACTTCTTAGAAACCTCACCCCAGAAAGGCCACGTGAGATCAGAGGGTCAAGCCCCCCAGGGACCGATGCAATGATAGTCGCTATGCGTCCATGCTGCAGCTTATGTCGAGTGCCCGGCCAGGCCAGCGCAGTAGGAGGGAAAGGCTGTCAGGGAGACGTGATATCCAAAGGGTTGTTCTGTGTTTATACAGCCCCTAACCCCATGGGATCCTGGCCACTGACTAGGGCTGCTGGATCCGGGCTACTGACTAGGGCCACTGACTAGGGCATACTAAATAATACTTTCTAAGGTCTCCATCCATTTAAGGCCTCGCAACACACACAAAAAGAAAATACAATTACAAGTCAAACGTTTAATAAAGGCAGAGCTACCCCAACCATGGGAACCAGACCTGGCAAAGAGCAGTAAGTAAACAACCCCACAAACGGAGATACGTGTCAATGGAAACAACAGGCACTAAACACCTTTAGACTCACTCAGAGGGACACCAGAGGAGTGTTTAGGCAGCAGAACATTCCGCGCTGGCGGGATCTTGGGGTAGAAGTTAATCCTCTTGGCCTGACACTGCCCCTTAGCTTGAACAGCCGCTCCAGCCCCAGTGCTATCCCGTGCCATAACGGGATGTAGGGTAGCAGAGGGCCTGATTTGAAATGTCCGTCCTCAATCGTTTATTGACCAACCAAAATAAACTCGCTGCCCACCTTCCCAGGCATTATTTACAGAGGTGAAACCTGCCCTACCCACATGAGTTACAAACATTCTCATTGAGGTCTTTGCACCAGAAATGTTGTGGCAAACCTCTTGATTTTTTTCAAAGGCGCTTTTGAAGTAAATAATACTTCCAATGATTCATGGCCAGGCATTGAGAGACTTTCACAGAGTTGGGGGTAGCATAACACACAGAGTCTAATTTAAAGTCACCAAAGCAAGGAAATGTGTAGCTAAGGCAAATAACCTGTGCTTTCCCCCAACTTGTTCTGTTGTGCCTAGCTTCTGCAGCACACAGCATATGGAAGGGATTATTATGTAGTATATAGTACATATTGTTCAGGCTCTTTGAATCAGAGCTGGTTGGAAAATGCTGGCTGAGGGGGTTCTGCTGGAAATTTTGACTTTTCATAAAAAAAAGGCTAAAAAACAAAAGGTTTTGGTTTTGAGGTTTTCAGTTCTTTGACAAAAATTCAAAATTTTCTCCAGAAAGCAGATGCTTTTCACACAAGAAATTGTTTTGTCAAAGAACTAATCCTGTACTTCTATGAAAAACCCAATTTCCAATTGAAAAAACAGTTTAGACAGAAGCCCTCCTCCATGCACTGAATAAGCATGGAGTATCAGAATGGATCTTCAGCAATTCTGTTTTGTGCTCTTAAATCAGAACCCTAAAGCTTTTGTGGTTTGAATTTTCTTTGTTTTTACAGGAAAAAGAAGTTCCCATCAAAAGCATTTTTAAAACTCCAGATAGACAGCTCCCTCGTTTACCACCTAGATAAGCGGCTGGGGAGTTTTTAAAAGAGAGATTATGGACCTGATTAGATAAATATCTACTATGGAGCTTAACCTGCCCTATGCATATTGGGTGAAATTCAGGGGGCCCATAACAGGCATCTGAACCACGAGTCCCACCGAGGTCCTATTTCGAGGGCTTTCGTGATTCACAGACCTTGTCTTGGCCTTCTGCACAGGGGAAAATGTCCCAAATTAGGAATTAATAATATTCAGTGTGAGGGGGAACAATATTGTCAGAGTAATTCTATGTACCGTAGTCGCATTTCAGCACTTGACTTTCTCGGTTTAATAAAGGGAATCAAGGATATTATCCACATAGCAGAATAACAGCCTACAAAACCGTATCCTGAAAGACAAACAAAGTCTGTTTTGGGCCCAGGAAAATAAGAGTAGAAAGAGTAGAGCTGACTTCACTGGAGGTTTTGCCTGTGTCAGGATTTCAGGCTCTGGGCCTGACCGCTGATGTAAAAAAAGTCAATGTGAATTGACAGTCAGTGAATTTTTGTAGCTTCATCCTGCTGGGTAGGTGGTTGGGTAGATCCCTAGAGGAGTCTGTTTTTCTTCTGGCTGCATAGATATCCCAGCTTCCATAGAGAAATCCCAGCCATTTGCAAAAGGTTGGGGTGTCCTCTGGAGGGGCCAGTGTCTCCGGCCTTCTCATGAACTTACTCTGCTTTGACAGTCTGGCTCCCTGAGGAGACAAGCCGCCATCGCTTCCTCTCCCACCCCTGCACCTCACCCTTTTTCATGGAGAAGGTGAGGACTTGGTCTGGGGTTAGCTTTCATGGAAATTTTCCTGCGGGGTTGCCGAGGTACAATGCCGCATAGAGCCACTGTCTCCCAGCCATGCTCACTCAGCCTGTCAACAACTTGAGCCATAATCCAGTGGTATTCCTACAGGGTCTTATGGTTTACGTTTACACAGATAACGCACAGTCATGGAGGACAGGCCCATCAATGGCTATTAGCCAGGATGGGCAGGGATGGTGTCCCTAGCCTCTGTTTGCCAGAAGCTGGGAATGGGCGACGGGCTGGACCACTTGATGATTCCCTGGTCTGTTCATTCCCTCTGGGGCACCTGGCATTGGTCACTGTCAGAAGACAGGACACTGGGCTAGATGGAACTTTGGTCTGACCCAGTCTGGCTGTTCTTATGACAGATAGAGGAGGATTACACTACATTGGCTTCCTCCTCTTACTTCAGTAGTTTAAGGTCTATCGAAAGGGATTTCTGCTCCTTTCCTCCCTTTTCCTCAAGAGCCCATTCAACCGAAAGGACTTTAATGTAACAAAATAATTGCATTCCACAGAGCAAGCTATTTTAAACATAAAATAATTATAGTGAAACTTTTTCAGATAATACATTTTGCATTTAAATTTTATTGTGTAAATTCTGAGAATGCTTAAACTTCCTCCAGATATTGTCTATTTCAGGTTGGATGGGCAATGACCTAAAGGTTTAATGTCTTCAAATAATACTCTGCATTTCAACAGTCCATTGACTTACAATTATACTGGAACTTACAGCTGTAAGGTGACCAATTCCCTTGGACAAAGAAGTGATCAAAAGACTATCTACATTTTAGGTGAGTTGTTTCTCCCTTCACTTCCTAAGCATGCTTTGTTTAAAATACTGTGTCAGAAATTGGATTAGGTGTCTAGTTGAATGAGGTTTTTTAGCCATGTTCTATAACAGGTTACCTAAACTCAGTCTTTGATTAAAGATAATATAAAACTGGGAAGGATAAATGGAAATAAACCATTACCCTACTAGTACTGCTGCTATTTCCAGGGGCTAATATCGTTCCATCATGCATGCTGTCTGTAAATCATAGTACTTAAAAGTACCACGGTACTGCCTGAGACGATATACTAGCCCTAAGAGATGGTAATAAAGATACGGAAGTAAACTCTACCACCTCCTAAGAGAAAGTGTTCCCCTCCCTCTTTGGTGAAAGCAGCATTATTGGCAACATCCATGCTACCTAATTTGAGATCAGTTGACAAATGAGAGATTTTAGCTGCATGTTTGGCTCCGTACGTTAAGCTTGCAACTGGTGATAAGCTACTAATTCATACAGTGCTTAAGAAATCATACTCCATATATTGTTTGTGATTTTGCAATTTAAGAGATCATGAAGTCTCTTCATTTTAAACCACTTGCAGATATTAGGCAGTCTTATATGATTCCAGGTGATTTTTACACATAGAAGCATGTACATCGCCAGTTGACTTAGAAAATCAAAAGAAAAATGTCTCGTACAACCCCAGCAGCAGATTTTATAAGTGATGCTTCAGTGCATGCCCTTGAGAGCAAGATAAAACTCAGAATGTGTGCCATTAGGAAGGAGACAGGGAACTTGGAAATGTTAAAAAAAATTGCTTAAAAACAAGTTAAACCAATCTACATTCTGGAAATATACTAGTTATTACATAGTATCAGAGGGGTATCCGTGTAAGTCTGGATCTGTAGAAGCGACAGAGAGTCCTGTGGCACTTTATAGACTAACAGACGTATTGGAGCATAAGCTTATGCTCCAATACGTCTGTTAGTCTATAAAGTGCCACAGGACTCTTTGTCGCTTCTAGTTATTACATACTGCAGGAAACTATTTAGTGACTTCAGCTGGTTTCTGTAGAATATTTTTCTCAAACAGTGGTTTAAAATATAAAGTTGCATTGTTACACTGCTGAGATCATTCTCTTAAAAGAAAATTCATAACCAAAGAACTGCATAACATAATTTAATGTTGAGTTCTTTCACCGTTCACCACTTAGGCTGTTGAGGTTCTATTAACACAGTCAACGTTTTGGGGAGAAGAATGAAAATTACTTTCTGCTAACTTAACCCACAGTGTATAGTTTTTCATTCTTTGAGTTTGTTTCAATGCACTGAACAATTTCAAAATTTAATAAAACTTTAAGTTAAAAGTGAAGATACTGTTTGTCCTTCGCCAGTATTAATTTTTCAACCAATATTTCTTACCTTTGGCTGAGGAATTGGTTAGTGGTTGGTTTTATTTTGGTTTTCGTGTTTTGCGGTAGATAATATCCTCCATGGAGGAGATAAAACTGGTTGGAAATAGAAAATTATAAAATCGACATAAACTGAAAGGAACTTCTCCGTTCTTTCAGGAGAATTAATGGTTATTTTAAAATATGACAGTGATTGCTTTTGTGCTACAAAAACAGTTCCCCACTCTGCTTATCGTATAGCCCAAAATGAATACACAGAAACCAATTCAGAATTAGTTGAAAAACTATAATCTGTATTGCAAAAGTACTTTATAATTGCTCAAACTTCTTAGAAATTTAAGAATGAAAAACTATTGTCTGTTAGTAGAGAACTTATTTATATATTCATCAACTTGGCTTTCTTATAAACCCTCTACTGATTTAGCTTCCATTGACATTCTTTGCCTCCTTCTGTGTCTTGTCTAGCCCATTCCTCTTTCCATTAGATCCTGCTCCTCCTGCTACACGACCACGCATGGTTCCATGGCATCCTTCAACTGATGGCATCACAGGTTTAGCAACAGAACCAAAACTAATGCATTTTCCAACATCAACCTTGCCAGAAATGCAGGAAGACAATTGGAGAACCATCATCGCTAGTGCAGTGGATGGGGCTCTCTTTCTGATACTTGTAAGTGTTTTGGTTGGAATTATCTGCTATAGGAGAAGATGGACGTTCCGTGGTCAGTACTTTGCTAAGAACTACATTCCACCATCAGATATGCAAAAAGAGTCTCAAATAGATGTTCTCCAATCAGATGATGTGGACTCTTACCCTGACAGTATAGAAAAAGAAATAAAACATCCAGTGAACAGTCTAATATCAAAAGATTATTTAGAAGACCCAGACAAACCAGAATGGAACTATTTAGACAATATTAACAGATACCAAGAACGGTATGAAAAACCAATGGATTATTATGAAGGAGGCACACTGGGAATGAAGTCATGGGTGATGAATGTTACGATGACAATGAAGAAGACTTTGTGTCATATGTAGATGGCTCAGTAGTATCCCGGAAGGAGTGGTATGTGCAGTAACCACTGATACCTTAACTTGATTCATACAGTTCTGTTCATTAGTTGATCACTTTCAGGTTGAAAGTTTACGTGAGACTACGATCAAGTATAATCTTTGTTAAGCACATGGGTTTTTATATATACACATTTTAGACAAAAAACGAGTGAATTAGTCTCCAAGCTAAAGTTTAGCTAAGGTAACTTCAATTCTTAAAAGTAATTTTTACTATAAAAAATGGATTTGCTTAAATCTGTTTTTTTCAAAGGTATATTTTACTTTTCTACACTAAAACGAATATCTTTGTTTTAATGAGTCTTCCTGTAATGCATAATTAGTGGTAATTTTTTTTTTTAAAAAAAAGTTGCATTGAAAAAGTTAGAATTCTTAGTGAAGGAGTTTGAGAGGAATAACAGTGAATATATGGAAAGTTTTGTCTTGTACCTGATTTTTGAGAACCATTTTTTACACTACAGTTCATTTCCAAAAAGTACTATTATAGTCTACGTACAGAATTAGTTATAGTCCTTTACTTCACATGAGATCAAAAACGAATTCTCTAACTTAAAAAGAGAGAATTTTCAACTAGAAATAAGATGATGCCAGGAAAGTTTTCACTGGGGATTGGGAAATACAAGGTTAGGTCTCATTTCAGATATAAATTCTAAGTGTATGGGGAAAGCAAATGGAGTTAATGTAGCTAAGGTATATAAGTTTAAGATTTTAGGAGAATACAGCATAACATGGTGTGCAGAACATAAAAGATAAAGGGCACATTTTACAATGCTTTGTGGTTACATCATTGCTTTTAAGAGTAGAGCACACTTTTAAAAACATTTATGAAAAGGGGTTAACGTAAAAAAAGTGCTATTTAAAATAAAGCAAGTAGGGAAAAATTAATGCTATTTGATGATGACAAATAATTTGTACAAGAATCCTCAGGATTCCCAGAACAGCAGTTGTCTGTATTACTCAGTTGGGTTTGTTTGCATTGCATTGGTTTGCTTTGTTGCAAATAAACAAGTGGACTTTTGACTAAGACAGTATGCAGTCTTGTAGCTAGGAGAAGCAGATGGTTACCAGAAATGAAATTGCACGCTTGGAAGTCAATTTCAAGAGCTGGAACAACCTTGCCCCTCCTATAGTAGTAGGTTCACTACCTCAGCTTTGCAAATGAATAGAACGGAATCTGAATGAAATTAATTCAGATAATCCAGTTTGACAGCAGTTAAATTGTAATAATTAGAAGTGATAAATAGTTCCATGGTGAAATCCTATTTTAAGCTCTCAACTTGACATGCATTCATGAGTTAAGCTCTTACCCAGGAAAACTTGCCTTAATGTTGAAGTCCAGAAATGAAAAAACTTGGGGTGGGAGGGGAGAGATTGCCACACAAATAAAAATTTAACAAGTTTGGACCAGAATTTCAGGGATGCTTAATAGCTACTTTTTTGAATGTTTCCTTTAGTAGTAACAGCCCTGCAAAATGACCGTATTTAGAGCTTTACAACAAATACAGTATCTGTATTAGACTTTTGACAGTCTGTGATTCCAAATGACTGCCTGTCTTCAAAAAAGGGGAGACTAGCAAATTCATATGCAGATTAAAACGGTTTCCTAAGGCTAGTTAGGTTCATAATTGAGAGCTATGTGATATATGATAAAGTCTCAACTTATCACAATAGCAAGAGGGTCTGTGCTCAGGTGTAAACTTATGCAAATGAGTTATTATAACACACAAGGCTCTACTCCAGAGCCCAGTGAAGTAACTGGATCAGATTCTATATATAGAACTTCTTGTTGTCTCTGAGAGATAATTTAACTTAAGAAAACCTTAACTATTGTAAACTCTGTGTCCATGTGAGATGATTTATTTGTGCCTTCTGTAGGTTTTGGTTTTTGTAACAAGTTGAGATTTAGAGATGGGTATTTCCTAAACTCTTAAGTGTTCTTCACCATCTAAAATTATTAAACTTGGAGGAGTTAAACATTTTAAACCGAAGAGGTTGGTGGTAGAGTTAAGACTCCAAAAGAGTTGCAGTGTTTCCTACATTATGTATGTTTACTGTAAGTAGAGAATTGATTGTAAGTATGAATAGCTGTTGTGTGAAATAAACATCTGATGTTAAATTGAGTTCTTGAATACAGGTAGTGTGCAGAACTGATTGAAAGACATCAAATAACAAGCTAAAGCTCACACCCAAATATACGTACATTAAGCGTAAAGGTTTTTGGTGAGAATGGAGTTCAGCAATCCGCCTTCAACTAGAATTGCTTCAGTATCACTAGTACTTTGAACATTATTTCTACATATTTAAGTGCTTTTCAAAGTAACGTATTGAGGAACTTAAGCAATTAGCATGGTTGATACTTAAGGACAATTCTACCTTTATTAAAGGTATGTTAATTAATCACTTAAAATTAATTACTTCATTGACCTCAGTTAAGAAAACAGTTAACATAACATTTATTAAGTATTTGGACACATTAGTAATGTTTAGACCCCTCACCTGTGCAGATGCTCCTCAGGATCTCTCTTTCCTCTGAGCCCTGGAGATCTGGGGACATCGGCTCTTCCCCTCGTTCCAGCTGGAAGATGATATCAAGTTTGAATCATAGAATCTCAGGGTTGGAAGGGACCTCAGGAGGTCATTTAGTCCAACCCCCTGCTCAAAGCAGGACCAACCCCAACTAGATCATCCCAGCCAGGGCTTTGTCAAGCCTGACCTTAAAAACCTCTAAGGAAGGAGATTCCACCACCTCCCTAAGTAACCCATTCCAGTGCTTCACCACCCTACTAGTGAAAACGTTTTTCCTAATATCCAACCTAAACCTCCCCCTCTGCAACTTGAGACCATTACTCCTTCTTCTGTCATCTTCTACCACTGAGAACAGTCTAGATCCATCCTCTTTGGAACCCCCTTTTAGGTAGTTGAAAGCAGCTATCAAATCCCCCCTCACTCTTCTCTTCTGCAGGCTAAACAATCTCAGTTCCCTCAGCCTCTCCTCATAAGTCATGTGCTCCAGCCCCCTAATCATTTTTGTTGCCCTCCGTTGGACTCTTTCCAATTTATCCACATCCTTCTTGTAGTGTGGGGCCCAAAACTGGACACAGTACTCCAAATGAGGCCTCACCAGTGCCGAATAGAGGGGAATAATCACGTCCCTCGATCTGCTGGAAATGCCCCTACTTATACAGCCCAAAATGCCATTAGCCTTCTTGGCAACAAGGGCACACTGTTGACTCATATTCAGCTTTTCGTCCACTGTAACCCCTAGGTCCTTTTCTGCAGAACTGCTGCCCAGCCATTCGGTCCCTAGTGTGTAGCAGTGCATGGGATTCTTCCGTCCTAAGTGCAAGACTCTGCACTTGTCCTTGTTGAACCTCATCTGATTTCTTTTGGCCCAATCCTCTAATTTGTCTAGGTCCCTCTGTATCCTGTCCCTACCCTCCAGCGTATCAACTACTCCTCCCAGTTTAGTGCCATCTGCAAACTTGCTAAGGATGCAGTCCACACCATCCTCCAGATCGTTGATGAAAAGATCGTTGAGGGTCACCCAGCCTTGGAGATGAATTTTCCTGCAGGTTTGCCTCTTCCTAGTCCACAGCTGCAGCTGTTCTCGGCCAGAGGGCAGGGAGCTCTCAGGGATCAGACGGACGCTTGGCGGTACCAGGGGGCGGCGACTGGGAAAACTCCCCTGATCTTGAGACAGCCAAGGGGATTCTCTCCCGTTAAACGCCTCCTAAGATCTGAGGGTGCCAAGTCCCTTTGAGAGAAGCTAGAGGACACTGCGGGAAAGTTTAGCTCCATGGAGTCAAGTTCATCCCTGCTCCAACCAGGGCTCAGTCTGTTCCCTTGGCTGCAATCGGGTGGGAGAGACGCAAGGTGATGAGTGTGACTAAGCGACCGGTGTAACAGGGGAGCCTGTCTCGCGTGGATTTGATTCTTTGCACAGTTACATGGGAGTTTTTGCTTAGAAGAGGCGCTGGCCTTGTGTCTTCTGCGTGTGAAGAAAAGCCCGCTCCGCACTGCGGGGTAAGTGCGACCCAAGAAGGAAGTCTCCTCAGGACCCAGAACACTCTCCTTAAGGGGAGAGAGGTGTTTATTCGGCTCTGATCTGCTGTAAACAGAAACCTCCTGCCAGCTTCCTGGTGCTGGGGCAGATCTGCTGGGGGAGTGTTAAGGGACACTGGCCTTTATATGATGTGAGCCTGTCACGGAGTGTGGGAGAGTCCAGGCCCTGCACCCCTCTTCCCCGGATTCACTGGGAGTCTCAGCCAGCCAGTAGAACAGAAGGTTTATTAGAGATGCCAGGAACACAGTCCAACCAGAGCTTGTCAGTACAACCAGGATCCCTCAGTCGGGCCCTTCCGGGGGGCAGGGAGCTTAGACCCCAGCCTGGGGCTCCCTGCGTTTTACCCCACAGCTCCAAACGGGGGCAGGGAGGCCAGACTCTGTCTGCCCTTCCCCCCTCTTCCCCAGCCGGCTCCAAACTGAAACTGTTCAGCCCCTCCTCTCCCCTCATCTCCTTCCCGGGCCAGAAGGTCACCTGATCCCTTTGTTCCAACCCCTTCAGCTCCCACCTTTGCAGAGAAGGGGCCCAGACCATCAGTTGCCAGGAGACAGAGTGTCAGCCATTCTCTGTCATCACTGGCCCTCTAGGGCTCTGCAATTACACACCTTTAGCCCACCACCTAGAGACTTAGCACATGCATCGGGGAAACAGGCATAGAAACATTAAGAACAGTCCCATTCCGTCACATCTCTCCCCCCTTCAAGACCGAACTGAGCAGGGTCACTTTAGCCAGTGACCTGGGGAAGTTCGACCCCACCAAAGTTCCCATGGACACCCCACGTCTCCCCCATTCCTTGGTGGGGGTTACACCAAGCCCTTCCAGTTTCACATTCTCCCTTAGGTCGGGTGCGCTTGATGGCACCCGCAGGCTGCATGTGGGATGGGTTATGCGGCCCGTGCCCTTTTTCCATCCCCAAACCCCTGGGGTTCAAGCTGAGATCGGGTCTTCTCCCAGCGCTCTACTCTGGAGGGCTGTAATTTGGGCTCTCTTGGTTAAGAGCCTCCCTCTTGATCTTGGCCCCCCTCTGACCATGTGTCTCTGTCACCAGCCGCTCGCCATCAGCCCCTTTTTCTGGATGCAGCCACGTCGGGGCAGAGTGATGAATATACCACCGCAAAGCTCCACCCAAATAGATTCGGTTGCTGCTTCTTAAGGGCCTGGACCATGGCCAGGCATTTTTTCTCTATGGCTGGACCGTTCTGCTTCCGGGCAGCAGCTCCCTGCTCAGATACCCGATGGGGTGTCTCTCCTCCTTAGCTTTAGCCTGCATCAGCACCGCGCCCAGCCCTGTGTCTGAACACTGTACAGGGCTTGGCCATGTCTGGGTTTACTCGATTTATCGGGCCCTGGATTAGAGCCTCCTTCAGCGCACAGAGAGCCCTCGGGCACTGCTCGGTCCAGACCGCATCTTCTGGCTTCCCCTTCTTACATAGCTTAGTGATGGGGCCAGTCAGGGAGCTAATGGGGGGTACAAACCTCTGGTAGCACCCCGCCATCCCGATAAAGGCCTGGACCTGTTTTTTGGTCTGGGGAACGGGCCAATCTCTGATCGCCTCCACCTTGGCCAGCTCTGGGCTGTTGAATGACTGGATCGCCTCTAAAGCCAGCATGTCCTTGACCTCTCTCTCCAGGTTCTGGGCTGTTTTCCCAGTTACTCTGAATGGGGAGCACCTGATGGGAGGATGGGCTCCCATCTCAGGGAAGAGATCCACCAGGGGGTTTTCCCCCTTCTCCTCCCAATCATCCCTTCCTGGTTGTAGGGGGCCCCTTAATTTCCTCCAATACAGCAGCTCAAAAGGGAAGCCCCCTGGGGATTCCTGGGGCACTTCCCTGTGCCACCGGTGGGGCAGGTACTCGTCCCAGTCCTGTGGATGCTGATTTATAAAAGTCCTTAGCATCAGCCTCACGGTCCCATGAAATCTCTCCACCAGCCCGTTGGACTGAGGGTGATATGCAGAGGCCCAGGTGGGCCAGACCCCACACTTCTCCCACACTCCCCTGAACAGGGCTGACATGCCATTGGACCCCTGGTCTGTAAGGACCGCACTGGGGACCCCCACTCTGCTGAAGATGGTCAGCAGTGCGTCTGCCACAGTGTCTGCCCCGGTGGAGGACAGAGCCACCGCCTCTGGGTGGCTGGTCCCACTCGCTGCCTCCTGATTCCCCGTAGTTCTACTTCCCCTGGGGAAGCCCATTCCTGGCACAGGAATCCCTTCTCCCACAGGAATCTGTCTCTGCAGCCTTCCCCAAGGGGGTTTGCAGCGCTGTGGCCAGCAAGTTCCCTCAGCTTCTCCAAGGAGGGATCCTTCTGCACCTCACTGGCTGGGCCTGGGGTCACAGCCCTGCTGAGCCCTGTCCCTGGTGGCTCCCTCCCTGCCGTGGAGTCCCTAGAGACTTAGCACATGCCTCAGGGAAACTGAGGCATAGAAACATTAAGAACAGTCCCATTCCGCCACGCCTCTTTCCCCCTCGGACTCAGGATGGGAGACTCTGGAGACCAGCTGGTGTCAGTGAATACTCTCCTAGGGAGCAGCGCCCTACTAATCCATTTCTCCTGGAAGGAAGGGAACTGCTGCCCCCCTCTCCCAGGACCAGTGTCTGAAACCTCCCTCTGTTTTCTTATGCTAGAGTTGGCTGATATAGTAAAAACAAGTTATCTCCTTGACTGACAAACCAACCAACCTTTGAGTCCAGAGGCCAGACATTGGTCTTTAGCACAAGGGACACCTTTTAGTGTTGCTTTTACAAACTCATGGCTCAATACACCATATAAAGCACTGTCCACTTGAAATCTAGCCCATTTCTAAAAAGTGCTTACAAGTGATTTCCGGAACTTATGACTGCCTCTGATTCCACCCTGGGCAACTTTTGTGGATTTGCAGTCACATTTTCCTGCTTCAATGTTGAATGTCCCTTGTTACCCAGTGAAAGGTCTACAGACACCAAAAGGGAAAGTAACTAAGGACCCAATCCTGCAACATGACAGGGTACTTTATGAATAGTCTTATTGAAGTCAGTAGTGCTTCTCACCTGCATAGTTACTACTCCCTGGCCCAATTGATTGCAAGACCAGGGCCTAACTGACTATCAGGGTGTTGTCAGATGCACAAAATCAGCACACTGGAAACACATCTAATCGCCAATCCCTTTAAATGACTGTGATTTCATTATAACCATCATGGCGAAAACATTTGCAGACAGTAGTTTGATTTTTTTTAAAGTGTCCCTTTAATAATGTATTGATGCTGCATGATTCTATATGGTTCGACACTGAACCACTGTGTTTTCTTCTGCCCTTTGGGGATCTTCTCCAAGCATGATTTAAAGGGAAAATAAACACCAAACCAGAGATGGGTAATTTATGTAAAACTGACAGACAAATAAATAAAATGTGATATCAATATTTTAATTGAATTGAATTACCCTCCCAAAATATTAATTTGACTTCAACTATCTATTTGCTTTATACTAGTTCCCCTTTTGTGGTCACTTTCTATGTATGTTCATACAACTGAATGATACTAGCAAGAAGGACTGCTTGTGAAAAGCTAATTTTAAATCTACAGGCCCCAGTCCAATGAACAGTAAACGAGCACTTCACTAGTATTTGTCCTGGAAACCTGCTCATGCAATCAGGGAATAGGAATACTCTGTGATCAATTACAACTAAGAACACAGCTCAGCTGTTCTAGATAAAGTATCGACTTGCAGTTCAGCCCCGAACACACTTACACAATGGCCCAGCAGTGAGTGTGTGGTGGAAGCTGGTCTGAGGAAACAATTGGAAACGATCACTCAGTGAGAACAGAACTAGTGTCATGAGACCCTCGTACTAAGCCAGTAGTTGTGGCCGCGTGGTTACAGCGATAGACTAGAAATCCATTGGGGGTCTCCCTGCACAGGTTTGAATCCTGTCAGCTACGGAGGAACTTCTGGTTCCTTAGTTCCAGTGCCTGAGCATCCTGTGTGTCAACAGCAGCGAGGGCTTCTCTCACTCTCAGGCTGTGTCCACACTACTGAGTTCTGCTGCTTTAGTTGAAGTGTTTTAATGAAATACTCTGCACCTTGTGTCACCAGAGCCCATCCACTCTAGCAACTCTTGCATCGCCCCAAAGAGCAGTGCATTGTGGGTAGCTATCGCACTGTGCAACTGGCTGCAGGGGGCTTTGGGAACGGCTTGCAATGTCTCACGGGCTAGTACAGCTTCACGTGATACAGGTTTCTCTATCCCATTGTTCCATGGGCATCCTACAAGATTGCCAGCTGCTTCTCCACTGAAGTGTGCATGGCGGGGTAGAGACTGTGTGTGTTGGGGGGGCGGGGGGGTGTCGGCACACTGGCTCTACATTCAGGGCCTCAGGGAGAAGGAGCGGTATAGGTTTGGGGCCTCAAGGAGAAGGGGTGGCGTGAATGCAGGTCCTTGGGGGAAAGGGGCGTCATGGGGGTGCCACAGTTCGGACGCTGGTGGCCCCCCCACTGTAAGGAAGCTTCCGCCGCCCAGCTCCGTGTTCGCCGTGCGGGGAGCAGCATCCCCCGGCAGTGATTTGCTCCTTGCTGCCGGAGCAGAGCAGCAGGCTGAGCCGTCAGAACTTCCCGGAGCGATGACAGGGGAGGGGCCCAGCCTCTGGAGCAGGAAGGCAGGGCAGGCGAGTTCACGGCGGGCATTGTGGCTACTGGCGGAGGCCAGTTATGGTGATATAATCACCAGCAGCGTCTACACTGACACTTCGTCGCTTTAAGTTTGCTGCAAAAAGCTCTAGGCCTCTCGTCGAGGTGGTTTTATTTTGTCGCCGACAGAGGGCAGTTTTGTTGCCAGATGTGGTGTTGCCTGTGCACACCATCGAAAAGCTGGCGACCGAGGGAGCATCGTGTTGTTTTCACACGCCTGAACAATATAATTATTCTCAGATAACGTTGTAGTGCAGACCCGAGCAAGGATTCACACACACACTACTTGCAAGGAAACCTTCACCTGCTCCTCTGCTTTGCAGAATCCAAACACCAGCAAAGCTTGGCAGGCCCAGGTGGGGTCTGCCAGGGAGGCCGGTGTGGGTAGAGACGATGCCTTAGCCCCAGGCAGGCACCATGGCTTAGCTGGCTGAAGCACCTGTTTCGTAAACACAAGACCCTGGGTTCAACTCCCAGTGGTGCCTGGTGGAGTGGCTTTTTGGGCACCTGGTATTGGCTACTGTCAGAAGGCAAGAAACAGAGCCAGATGGGCCTTTGGTCTAGCCCAGAATGGCTGTTCTTATGGTTTAAATTACACTCACAGGCACTGAGAATAGAGTTACTGAAAGCTTGGGAATTAAGACGTGATAGGACAATGTCCCAGTCCTCTGGCAGGTGACTCCCTCCCTCAGGGACAGGGACAGGTCTGAGCTCTCACACCAAATGGCTTAATGGCTCTGCTCCTGCTCTAGCCTGGCTGATTGCACCAGTCTCAAGGGGCCGGAGTTATCCTGCCCCAGGCCCAGCCCTGGCTATGCTGCCGGCTCAGCCTGGCAGACACAGTCACCTCCCAGCAGGGCTGGCTATTGTGGAGGGGGTCAGTGCGCGGGAGAGTAGGTCTCTAGGAGGTCGGGGGTGGGGGAGGGTGCTGCGCAGTGAGGGTGTGGGGAGATCTCTGTGTGTTGGGGCGCTGGGAAGTGTGGGGAGTGTGGGTGTGGCACTGGGCAGTTGTGGCGGTGGGACTGTAGGGGACTCTGGGCAGTTAGGGGTTCTGTGGGGGGCACTGGGCAGGGAGGTGCAAGGCACTGTACTGTTGTGGGTGGGGCTGTGGGGAGCAGTGAGGGGTTCTGTGGGGGGCACTGGGCAGGGAGGGGTTCTGTGGGGGGCACTGGGCAGGGAGGTGCAGGGCACTGTGCAGTTGTGGGAGGGCTGTGGGGGGTGTTCAGGTAGGGGAGCACTGGGCAATGAGAGGATCTGGGGGCGGGTTCCGGGTGGGTGGGGTGTGCTGGACATAGTGGTCTGTGGGAGGACACTGGGCATAGGGGTTTGGGGGGGTCTCTGGGCAGTGTGGCACTGTGCGTAGCGGGTCAGAGGGGTGCTGGGCAAGGGGGTCACATGGTGAGGTGTGGGAAGAAGCACAATGGCAGTGCAGGGCCAGGCGGGCCAGTGTCCGTCTGGCAGCTGCCGGTTTGTAAACAGTGGCCTTGTACTGGGCTGGGTGGAGTGGGGCTGTCTCTGCCATGCCATGACTCCTATTGCCCCTGGCCAGCCCCTCGCTCTGAGGAGTTTGGCCCCCTGCCCCATGTCCCCATTGATCATGGGGGCCCACAAATATGTTTAGCTCCGAGCCCACGAAAGTTAACCCGGCCTTGTTTGGGGCGCAGGCTCTGGGATGGAGTTTGGGTGCAGGAAGGGTGCAGGCTATGGGGAGTTTGGGTGAGAGGTGCGGGCTCTGACCTGGGGCAGGGAATTGGGGTACAGGAGGGGGTGCGGTCGTGGGGACTCTGGGAGGGAGTTTAGCACCTCAGCACGTTATAGAAGAGAAAGGCGCTGCAGAGACTTCATATAGACATAGAAACTGATCAAAGCCTCTTAAATACTCCCCAGGTGAGAGGCAGCGTGGGAGGGAGGGAGGGAGGCAGTGTCTGTACAGTATTGCCCAGGGCTCAGTCTCCTGGCTGGAGCGGGAGCCCTGCAGCCCGTGTCTCAGCCAGAGAGGAGCTGTGGGGTCTAACATGGCCAGTCTAGGAGTTGGGAGGCCGGAGCCTTTGAGACCCCGGCCCCAGGAACCTGCCCCCTGCTCCGGTGCTGACATGCAGCGTCCTGGGAGGGGAACTAAAAGAGCCTCTGCACCCCCCGCACCCCTATATTTGCAAGCACAGCAGGTGGTTCATCCCACGGGGTCACTGTCTCCCCCTCCCTAAAGGGGGGTTTTGTCCCCGCACAGGTTCTGGCAGAGTCTGCCCCTGGGCGTAACCCCGCTCCCACCCCCACCCCACCCCCGATTTTTCCCCTCCAGCCCCTCTTCTGCCGCTACCTACAGTAGCTTGATGCCCCCTGACCAGTAAATTTCTGCCCCCTGCTCAGAGCCTGACACCCCCTCCGCTGCAATTTGCCCCCTTGATCCTTTTTAACCCTCCAAAGAGCAGGCAGCAAAGTGGGAGTAGCAGTAACGGCAGTGAGGGGTTCTGTGGGGGGGGGGGGGGGCACTGGGCGGGGAGGGGTCCAGGGGGGCACTGGGCAGGGAGGGTTTCTGGGGGGCACTGAGCAGGGAGGGGGGAGTAGCAGTAAGGGCAGGGAGGGGCTCTGTGGGGGGGCACTGGGCAGGGAGGGGTTCTGGGGGGCACTGGGCAGGGAGGGGGGAGTAGCAGTAAGGGCAGAGAGGGGCTCTGTGGGGGGGCACTGGGCAGGGAGGGGTTCTGGGGGGCACTGGGCAGGGAGGGGGGAGTAGCAGTAAGGGCAGGGAGGGGCTCTGTGGGGGGGCACTGGGCAGGGAGGGGCTCTGTGGGGGGGCACTGGGCAGGGAGGGGTTCTGGGGGGCACTGGTCAGGGAGGGGCTCTGTGGGGGGGCACTGGGCAGGGAGGGGGGAGTAGCAGTAAGGGCAGGGAGGGGCTCTGTGGGGGGGCACTGGGCAGGGAGGGGTTCTGGGGGGCACTGGGCAGGGAGGGGCTCTGTGGGGGGGCACTGGGCAGGGAGGGGGGAGTAGCAGTGAGGGGCTCTGTGTGGGGCACTGGGCAGGGAGGGGGGAGTAGCAGTGAGGGGCTCTGTGGGGGGGCACTAAGCAGGGAGGGGCTCTGTGGGGGGCACTGGGCAGGGCGGGGGGAGTAGCAGTGAGGGCAGAGACAGGGCAGTGGCAACAGCGGAGGTCACTGCGCAGGCTCCGTTCGGGCGCGCATGCGCAGTGTGCCAAAGGTGGGAATTGGGCGCGAGAGGGGCCCGGAGCACGTGCTTGGGCGGCGGGAGCCGAGTCCGGAGCATGGCGCGGCCGCCGCCTCCGCTCCCCGGGGCGCTGGGGCTGGGGCTGGGGCTGGGGCTGCTCTGCTGCGGTGAGTGGCACCTGCCTCGGGGGGGGCAGTTCTCGGAGTTTGCAGCGGGGCGAGCCGGGGGGTAGGAGTACATGTAACGGGGGGCGCCCGGCGCTCCCGGCGGGGGGAGGGTGATCTGGGGGGGGCGCCCGGTGCTCCCGGCGGGGGGGGGTGATCTGGGGGGGGGCGCCCGGTGCTCCCGGCGGGGGGGGTGATCTGGGGGGGGGCGCCCGGCGCTCCCGGCGGGGGGGGTGATCGGGGGGGGCGCCCGGTGCTCCCGGCGGGGGGGGGGTTGCTGCGGGGGGGCGGGGCGCAGCCGGGGTGTCTCCGCGGGGCCGAGTGAGGCTCCAGCAACCCCCCCCCCCCCAGAACCGGAGGCTCCGGCTCGGGGCAGCGGGTGGCCGGTCCGAGGTGACTCCGCACAAAGCGGGGCGCGGGGTCACTGCAGCCGCCCAGCTCCGCACGGGGATCCGCAAATCACCGCCCGGGGCCGGGCGCTATTTTCGGGTGTCCCCCCCCCCCCCCCCCCGCGCGTCGGTACCGCCCAGGGGTCTGCCCGGGGCTGTTTGTGACCCTCTCGCCCCGGGGCTGGAGAAACAGGAGCTGGGGGGGGGCTGGGGGGGTCCGTGCGACGGGGTCTCTTAGAGGGGAAGAGATGGTCCCTGGTGTCCGATGCTGTCGCTGGATCCCCCCCCCCCCTTATGTTTGCTAGCGGGGGGAGCGGCTCTGGGGGGAGCTTGGTCAGACCCCTCTGCTGGGGGAAGCGGGTTTTGTCCCGTCCCCCCCCAGCGGTCACACGCCCCCCCCCTTATGTTTGCTAGCGCGGGGAGCGGCTCTGGCGGGGAGCTTGGTCAGACCCCCCCCCTTATGTTTGCTAGCGGGGGGAGCAGCTTTGGGAGGAGCTTGGTCAGACCCCTCTGCTGGGGGAAGCAGGTTTTGTCTCTCCCCCTCCCCTCCCCCCCAGCGGTCACACGCCCCCTCCAGGCCTTTGCCTTGACTCTGCTGCTGCCGATCCTGAGCGTGGGGGGTTAAAGCACGCCCCCCCCCCAACCTGTGGGGTGATGTGGTTCTGCGTGGAAGACTGACACTCCCCACCCCAGCTCTGTGCTCGCGGAGAGCCGCTGGCTCGGTGGTCTGGGTGACATTACTCAGGGGCCTGTTGGAAAGAAAGGGGGGGCGGAGGGATGCGGGGAGACAGGAGGAACCTGGACGTGATATTGGTCTTTTGCAAGAAAGAAACGAAGGCAGCAGCAGTGATGTCACTTTCCAGCGCAGTCCCAGGAACCCAAGGAGGCCTCTGCAGACCGCTGCTTCTCGCCGCTTGCTGGGCACCCTCTTGGAGGGGGGCTCCGTGCAGAGCCGGGAGCAGGGTGCCGCCAGGGTGCTTTGCGCAGCGAGAGGCCCTGGCAGGGAGGGAAGGAGAGACTGCTGCTGGAGATGTGACCTGCTGCCTCATTGCCGGAGGGGGCAGGATATCCCAGAGGGTGCTGCACAAGGGTGGGGTCAGAGCCATTGGGATCGCAGACAATGTGGACGCGCTCAGGCTCAAGCCTACTGTATTTCCTGCTTTCTGTTCTTTGCAAGATGAGGTTTTCTTGGGCTTGGTCACGCTGATTGTGAGCACAGCTTTGTTTTGCCTTGAGTTGGGAGATGATGGTGTAAGCAGTTTTTGGTGTGACTGGCTAACCGGCTTAATTTCATCTGTCCAGGAGATGGTTATTTTTTGAATTTAGTGCAAAAGTTAAATGTGCATCATTTGATTTACTAACTTGGGCTGTGCAAAATGAGGGAACTGAGTTAAGTGCAGGTGTTCTATGGTTTTGTTGGCATAGGTATGAAGTACTGTGTGATCTAGAAGTGTGGCAGAATTAGTGGAGTTGCAAGTGGGTAAGCAGAGTTTTCACATATGTATTTGGTGTGTGGCATGCCGAAATCCCTTCCAGAATACAGCATCAAATCTTTGTGGACTGTTCTTCCTTTTCTGACCTTTGGGTTGGAAGTTGTTAGACAACTAAAATTCAGCTGATTTCCTTTAATTATTACACTGAATAAATAGATTTGACACACATAGTTACCGTGTTTTATACTTGGCGGAAGGGATTCTCAAGACAACCGTATTTTACTTATTATTTCTTAAAATATATGTATTAAAATGTAAAACTTCATGCTGAGCTATATGCCGACAACTAGTTTTTCTCTAGACTGAGACAAAAAATAAAAATCAAGTCGGGATCTCATGCACTAGCCCTGTACTGTAATGGGGAGGGGTTGCAAACACAGTAGGGAGGCATGCAAGTTTCTTTCAAATTTGTGTTTAAATAAAAAATGACTAGTGTTATAACAACAGGTTATACCATGTTGGTCCTAGGATATAAGAGAGACAAGGTGGGTGTGGAAGTATCTTTTGGGAAGCCCAGAGTGGAGTGCTTATGCTGCCAATAGCAGGTAGTTGGAAAGTCGATCTCGCACCACAGAAAATGTCACAAAAGTTGGTCCAATAAAAGATACTAATTCAGCCAGGTCCTGCCTCTACTGTAAATCCTGCAGAAGTGTTTCCCTGAAACTGATGAATTGAATCAAACTGGGTTTGGCGCTAATCAGCTCTATTTAGAGCTCTGAGGGGCAGCTCTAAATATTGCAAATCTATAATGCATGTTAGAGTAAAAGGAATACAAGACCTATGGAGCTCGTGTATGTTTTCCTGGGTGTCTCATGAACTGGGGACGCAGTTCAAGAACTGGTGTCTCCATTGCTGCATGTCAAGGTTCTGTGGCTTCTAAAGAGGAAACTGATTGCACTTATGTAAGATGTGGGAATATTGATACATGACCAGTGCCAAGTAGACAGTAGCAGACTGAATCAGTGGTAAACTGATGGTGGAACTTATCAAGCCTAGTAATGCGTTTCTTGGATTATAGTTACCTAATATTCCTATTGCAGGTGGCAAAAATCCTGCTTTCCTAGCCTTGACAAACTGGATGGCCAAAATCTGTTACTGGTTCTGGATGACTTTTTTGATCTATGTAAACTCCATTGAATTCCATTATCCATTTCATTACACTTAAACAACATAAGGCTTGTCAAAAAGTTGGAATGCCTGCTTTATGTAGTACAATGTTTTCAGCCTGATTCAAATCTTGTATTGGGTAAGTGTCTTGTATAGATGTAGGCAGAAGCCTGAAGCACAAGAAAATATTTAGTTGTTCTTCAACAGCATTTTGCTTTCTCTCAACAAACAGTTCTTAAACTGTCTGTACTAAATCTTTGGCTAAAATTGCCCACTTGCATGATTTCTTATCTCTTTCTCCACTGCTACCACCACAATGCTTAAATGCTGCCGGGTACGAGTGTGACACTTCCTGGGCATGAGAGAAACTTGTTTGTGCCCACCAGAGTAAACCTTTCCCTGTTACTAGCTAGCTTTATGTTCCACAACCCCCGCTTTTTCGCAGTGCAGGTTAGCATTTGACACCCCTCACTTTGGTACACTCGGATGCCCACTCCTTTGCTTTTAGTGTGCACTGCAGATGTCCAGGTTTATAGATGTTCCCAGAAAAAGCAGTACACGTCCGTTCATGCTTTCCTCAGCATAAGGAGCTTAGACAGGTTTATAGTAAAAACAGGCTGAAGTTTATCAGAGAGAAAGATTTGCGTAAAAACTAGTATTTCGAAACATAAGGCTATAGGTAAATGGAAAAACATAACATGCAATCTCTAGCTTATATTTACTTTCCTGTCTTATAAGGTAACTTGCTAGTATCTCTCACCCACAGGTTATTCCTTGAAGCACTTGATCATTTCCAAAATCTGGGATTCAGTTTTTGTCAGACTCATGCTGGTAGAGTTCTTTCTCCTGTAATGGATCATCACTTCATTTTTATATAGTCCCATATCATTGCCCCTTGCCCCCAGGGGTCCTGATTTCTGAGAACTTTCCTAGGTTTGCTTGTTGTTGAGTATGCTCAAGGTTTCATCTTTTTTAGACTGTAAGCAAAACTCTCTACTTTGTTGGAGGGCTGTTCCTGTGTGGATCGGGTCAGCCCCGTGACTTCTCCTCCTCAGGTAATAAGTTTCACTCCCAGCAGATTTGGAACACCATATTTCATGTACCAACATCTTACAACAACAATGACAATCAACTGTTTCTTTTCTTTTGGTGGAAACCACATATGACCCTCTTTGCTCTAACATAGAGAAAATGGTCAGACACAGATATAATCTCGCTGCTAGAGCTTGTTTGGGCATATTGGTGTTACAGCGAGAGACCAGGTCTACTCTGGGACCTGCTTTATGCTACAGAGTTAAATCGATGTAAGGCAGCTTACATTGAGCTAATTAGGTGTATCTATACAACAGCCTCCCTCCTGCCAATGTAAGTGCCGCACTACGCCAACATTGGCAGATGGGGGGCTCCAACTAGATGTAGGCGGCTGCCCGGGTTCCCTGCTCCCAGCCACATAGCTAGCCGGGCTCCTGATGTGGAGTTGCATGCAGAGCTGAGAACCTGGGCTCTCAGCCCTCCCCACTGTCCCTCTTAAGTCGATGCACGTGCACCACTGACAGAAGGAGGGTAGTGAGGACATGAATCACTGCAGTAATTACTACAGTGGCTGTAAATTGACCTAACGTAGGTCAACTTAAATTTGTAGTGTAGACGTGCCCTGGGTCTCGCATTGTTACCACCAGTGCATTATTCCACCAGTTCTAGCAGTAAATGGAAATAATACCACATGATATACATTGCTATAGTGCAAAGTGAAACTTTCTGGTATGTAAGCAGAGAGGTCCTTAAGTTCTGAGCCATTTTGGAAGAGAACATTATGATCTAGGAGTATGGACCTTCTGTCATCGTTATTCAAGCAGAATACAAAACATCTTGGGAAGGGGATGTGTGTGGGGAAAAAAGAAAAGACTAGCAACACCTCTGGTTTTTATGTAATGCTTCTTTTCCAGCTATACAGTAGAACCTCTGTTATTGATGCTTATTGATCCATAACTTGCCTGAACACCCAATGCCGTTGCACTGCTTACCATTAACGTCAGTAGCGGTGCTGTAGTGAAGTTCTGAAGGCACATCTACACTACGGGTGCTACAGTTGTACCTGTGCCACTGTAGCACCCAGGTTGTAAAGCAGTTTTACTCATCAGTGTAAACTAATGACTGCTTCCTTACCGTTCTTAGATCTGTGGGGTGTAAAAATACAAATTGAAGCCGAAAGCTACATAATCAAAAGTGAGGTGAATGGGAACGATATAATCAAGTGTGCAGTTTTAAATGCAAGATATACAATATTTCCTTGAGGCTGTTTAAAAAAAAATCTTTTTTTTTCTTTTTACTGAAGCTTGACAAGAAATATCTCTGCGAGGGGGTTGGGTGGTAAAAAGATTTATATTCCTTAAAGGAAAGATTGGCATATGAACTTGAGAGTATAGTGAAGCTTTTAAAGAGAAGGATGGTTAAATAGGTTGGATTGTAGAAATTGAAATGCAAGTGTGAGGGGAAGAACAAGGAAATGAGAGGAAGAGGCTACAATGTGTGCATAAACTTCCGTTGTTTCTTGTCCATTGTAATTATCAGCAGACTGGTCATACAGTTTGACATTACTTGATTTCCATTGAAAAGCTAGTAAACCTGAAGCCAGTAGACTAAGGTAAATTCTAGTGCAAGATGAAACCAATTTTCTAAATTTGGGTATCTCAGAACCTCCTGGAGTTTGACAGGTAATCTAAGAAGGCGTGTGTGACTATGTACCTGCTTGTTACAAGTCACAGGAAAAGCAGATGGAGTTCCTTCCAGCCATGAATGAGATGATGGTTACTGCTGAGATTTATTGACATAGGAATGTGTTAATTGCAATACTGGATCACATCCAAGGCTCATCCTGTCCAGTTTCCTGTCTTTGCTAGTCGCCACTGTCACAGCTCAGGGCAACTGCACCTGTATTTCCCTTTAATGGCCCAGCATTGGCATCCACTCTCAGGCTTCCAGTTCTGCAGCTCTTGCCCCTCTTGGATGGAGAGATGTGTCCCTCTTCCTCCGAACTAGGATATTTTCAGGCAACACCGTTCTTTGCCTTCACTGTGTATTTCCCAGCACAGACTGGTTGTCAAAGGCCACCTGCTGACTTTCTCCTCAGAGGTGGCTAAGAAGTGTAATTGCTACAGTTGTAAGGTACCACACAGTGCTTCCTCTGCAAGCCTACTTTAGTCTTAAAATAAAAAGCATAACAGAGAAAACGTGTTACAAAAAATGAACCTACATGCATGCTAATAAGCTTACCAGAACCAGATTGCATAAAGTAGATCAACATATTTTTAACACCTGGCAGTACCGTCAAGAGCCTAGATTCATTAAGAGTGCTTGCTTATTCTGAAACTTCATAATAGTCTCTGCAGCAGATCCAGAAATTGAAAGTTGGTGCTGCTTGTGTACTGGATCTGAAATCTGACTTGAAGACTAATTTTTTTGTCCTTGTTGTGAGTTGATAACTGTAATACATCTATGCTCTGCAGTAATTTATAGGGTGCTTGATTGTTTTAAATAGTTGAAGCTCAGATATTGAGAGTGCACTGCAGTCTGCATACAAGTGCCTAACAATGGGAAAAAATCAAAACCTGCTGATACTTCCAATGCACTTTAAATTAGTTTTAATGTTCTAGGTCTTTCTTTTGGTGGCTTCAGAGTTCCAGCTCTTTCCGGGGGCCACTCTGACACATCCATCTCTCTATCCCTGCCTTCCGTGGCCCTTCAGTGAGAGCCTACCCTGGGGAAAGGGGGCCGGGATCTCACTGGCTACCTGTGGTGTCCAAGGCTATCTGCGACCGGGTGGGCAGGAGCTGCCCAGAAGAGAGTCCCGGTGACTGATCGCTGCAGACGCCTCCACTGACGAGAGCTGCTTCCAGGGACATGGACAGCGGCCCCACATGTCTCCAGAGGAGCTGCTTGGAGCTCCCAAGGAGGCTGCATGGTGAAGGGTGCCATTCCCTTCTGGCAGCACCAGTGCAAACACCATGGGGGCACATAGCATTGCCCTTGGTAACAGCTGGGCGCTGCAGGGAGGGGCCACTGCTTTGCCTTCCCCAATTCACCACCTGTGCTATGTAGGCTGTTGTGGCAGCAAAAAAATCCCCCGATGGCTGCATTTGAGAAACGCTGTTCTATGTACAGTGACACAAACCTTTGGCATGGCCCTTGAGGATGAGCTCTGTTCTTAATTTCTAAAGCTATTTGTCTTGGTCTTGAACACTTGATGAAGTTGTAAGTATTGTAGAACTTTATTAAAAGCAATGAGGTGTCCGGCACACCCAAATACACTAATTTGTAAAACAGTGGATTGGGACTACGTGCTGATGAATGGTGGAGTGAAAGTTAGTAGTGTAAACGAGTATTAAGTAGAAGAAAACAGATGAGGAGTGAAAGCAGGACAGACTGTAGCTGAGATAAGACGTTAACAGTTCTGACTGGCTCTTGCCTGTTAAGAGCTTCCCTGAACACTAAGACGAGATAGAATCATAGAATCTCAGGGTTGGAAGGGACCTCAGGAGGTCATCTAGTCCAACCCCCTGCTCAAAGCAGGACCAACCCCAGTCAAAGCAGTTAGAGAAAAGAGTCTTGTGATGGATGACAAAAGTTCAGTGTCTGACTCGGCCACAGACTTATCATATGGCACTGGACATTTCACGTGCTCTCTTTTTTTAATCAGTAAATGTTGGTTAACATTGATTTCATCGTAGACGAACAGACTGACAAAAATATGCCTGTTGATGATGATCACAATTTATGGATAGGTAAAGTAAGAGAAATGCTGCTTAGGAACTTCTTAGAGTTCCTTCAACTTCAACTGTTTGAATTTCAACATCTATTATATAATTGTCCTGACACCGCCATAAATTCATGCAAATATGAACATTAAAATTGATCTTTAAACCTTTTTAAAAATCAGTTTCTGCCAAATCTAGTGATAAGTGTTGGTACTGAAGTACATTGCTCAGCATGGGAGCCCAGGAGCTGGTTTTCCTCTTCTGTGCACCAGTCCCTAAAACTTGCCTCCAGGGAAATATAATGCAATAGAGTCATGAACTAATTAAGTTCTTTTTTAAATGAAATGCAAAAATTACAGCTAAAGGTAAATACGTGCCTTTCGATTTGATACTAACGTTTGAAACTCAAGTGACATAACATTTCTTTGTTTTTAGGTGCCTTGGCTGGACCAGTTGTTGATCCACATGTAACAGCAGTTTGGGGGAAGAACGTCACCCTGAAATGCATAATTGTTCAATTTATTTCAATAATACAAATCTCCTGGGAGAAGATACATGGTAAAAGTACACAGACCATTGCTGTTCATCGTCCTGAATTTGGGTTTTCTGTTCGAAGAGAATACCAAGGAAGAGTGTCATTTAAGAACTACTCACTTCCTGATGCAACTATCATCCTAAACAATATACGCCTCTCTGATTCTGGAGAATATATATGCAAAGCAGTTACATTCCCACTAGGAAATGCTCAGTCATCAACAACTGTAACTGTATTGGGTATGTTTGCTTCTTAATTTTATATTTGATTTTTTTACCCCCCCAAAACCCTCACAAAAAGCTAAACAAATGTCCTAGGACTTGGCTACATGGAGACATCGTGTGTGGCAAGCTGGGGTCTGAATCTACAGCACAGTATCTTGCCAAATAATGATTGGCTGTGTTTACCATCCTACTGTGTACTGAAAGTTCAGTAGAGGGGTTTGACAAATGTTTCAAATATTGTTAGCGGGCTCCAGCTTAGTAAGGAAGTGATCGAGTTTCTTAAAGCTGTGACTTACAGAAGTATATAACTTATTCTTCCTACTCAAGTTTACTTTAACAATTCTCCTGGCTGACTTAGAAGACAACACAGAGCAGGTGTGGTAATGCAGTATTAGTTGATTTGTGATGTGTTTTTTGGTCGACATAGCCACATCCACGAGAGGACTACAAGTCTTTTGGTTCAAAGTCATTCTGAGTGATTTGGGGAGGACTTACATATTTTAAATCAAAAGATCCAGGCACTCTGTCAAATAATCCAAAAGAGGAGAATAGTGTGTGCATTTTTTTTTTAAAGTAGGTAATATGGTTGGGCCTTAAGTGAAAGAAGGAGAAAATAAACATTGAGTGATGGAATTAATAAACTGGACAGTGCTTGCTGAGTGAAGAGATTCTTTGTTGGATCACAATAGGCTGAGATGAAATTGTTGCTACTTGAAATGTTTGACAAATATGTGCTAAAATAGAGTGGTTAATTAAAAATAAACTTTCACGTTCTAGTATGTTTAAAATAAACTTCACATGAATGGGAAACATTTCAAGCATTTTTATTTATAAGCTTTCTTCTCAAATTTTAGAAACAATTCAACTAAAGGCAAAAACAACTTAACAAAGCTTGTTCTGAAATTTTGAATAAATAATCATAGAATCATAGAATCTGAGGGTTGGAAGGGACCTCAGGAGGTCATCTAGTCCAACCCCCTTCTCAAAGCAGGACCAAACCCAACTAAATCATCCCAGCCAGGGCTTTGTCAAGCCTGACCTTAAAAACATCTAAGGAAGGAGATTCTACCACCTCCCTAGGTAACCCATTCCAGTGCTTCACCACCCTACTAGTGAAAACGTTTTTCCTAATATCCAACCTAAACCTCCCCCTCTGCAACTTGAGACCATTACTCCTTGTTCTGTCATCTTCTACCACTGAGAACAGTCTAGATCCATCCTCTTTGGAACCCCCTTTCAGGTAGTTGAAAGCAGCTATCAAATCCCCCCTCACTGTTCTCTTCTGCAGGCTAAACAATCCCAGTTCCCTCAGCCTCTCCTCATAAGTCATGTGCTCCAGCCCCCTAATCATTTTTGTTGCCCTCCATAATGTAGCTGTTGACTTAAATGGAAAAATCAGTACGTAATTTAAAGGAGCTCTGTTAAGGATGCTTCAGGTGTATTGATCTGATGAGATACTAAATGACTATAGAAAGGCTTTTGATGGTGAAATAAGTAAATTGCTATGTACTGTTTTAAAAAGAAATGTAATGGCTCATTAAAAGATTAGGGAGGGTAGTCTAGCAAATATGAAGTAATTCATTTTTTCCAAAAAATTGGGTATTTAAGATGGTTGAAGTAAAAACTTGACTGGGGCCTTATCTTACTAATCCATATTCTTATGTTTTCTCTTTGATATTAATGCCATTAAAAATGGTTAAAATGAGTTTAGTTTACTTATAAATTAGTAATTTTTGCTGAAACTCTAATGACTAGAGAGATACATGCATGAAAGAAAAAAGTGTAGACAAACCCTCACCAATATGAGGTGAAAAGATGCATTGTTTCCATTCTGTAAGTAATTTTGCTCTTGGCTGTAACAATTTTTTTGTAAAAAAGACCAGCTGTACTTAAGCAAAATAAAAATATTTGATGGAGAAATTCCTGAAAATAGCTGAATAATATATCATCTTTCAACAATTTAAGCAATAATGTTAGTTTTAATACACAGGGACATGTTTGGTGTGGCAATGACTGTAACATCACTCTAGAATGAATTGTTTTGAGTTGATATTTGTCTCCCAGTTACTCTAGCACAGTAAGTCCTAGAACTGCTTCTGTGAAATATGGACCGTTATTTTCTTTGTGGGATGCTACTTTGTACAACTTGGATTTGAAGCAACATGTTTCTAGTTCCTCAGTTATTTTTCTTCAGTGAAGAATTAATTTAAAAGGCTGAACAAGTAAAGCGTTCCATGTTAAGTAAGGCACAAAAGAATTGCTTGTGAACTGTAGACCTCTGTTGGTGAAGGGAAGAATGGGGCACCTTGAAAAACAGTTGGATACGAAGCAATTGTTTGTCGTAAAGGCAATCAGGAAGGCCTCTGCCCTTCAGACTGTCATTGTAAGGACAGTCAAGGCCACGATTGTGGCTTAGATGGTACATTGTGGAATTCCCATGAGACAGATGTTGTGTGGGTAGAAAGTCTCCAGGACGATAGTAACATGAAGAACAATACATGTTTTGAGTTTCGACCTGACACAGGCCATGCTACATTTTGACTTTAACCTGTAGTCAAAGGGGAAGGTTTTTGAGAGGTGTGAACTTGGGAACCTTTTTGTTGAGCAGTAAAGTGAGACGTCCTTAAATATTGGTGGAGTTAAAGTATGACCATGTGTTGTCAGACAAAGGAATCTTCTCCAAAGTCCTGTCTTAAATCAGGAATCCTACTTCAGTTTCCAAAGAGGCTGTGATAAGTACTTGACTCTCTCAAGTGCTAATTTGTTTAGCTGCTGCTCTTAACCTGGGAAAGTGTTAAAATGAGTTATCAACATTTACCATCCGTTCATCAGGAATGCAGTGTCTGATCAAGTCTTGATGTATTACTGAGATCTGTTCCTTCCTCCCCTTGTCTGTGTGGACTGCAGAATAGTCTATTACTGTCTAAGTCTTAATTTATAGTGCTTTGTTACTATTATTTGTTAGCTGAGTTGGTTAAATTGCACTGTAAGCCCCTCAAGGCCCTCTCTCAAGAATTAGGCGTTTAAGTCTCTCCCATGCTTTCTTTTCTTCCTCCGGTTTCCTGTAGGCTTCATCTTGAGCAGGATGGTTCCTAGCTTCAATTTTGATACTTTTCTCAAGGAAACCTCTGCCTCAAAAGTGTTTTGTCTACTTGAAATGTTAGTTGCCTCACTTGAACTGGATTTTACCAAATCATTTGAGTTTTGACTTGAGCTATTTAGTCCTGTTAAGAAAAAAGATGTCACAAATCTAGTAGTATTCAAGGGATCAGAAAGCTGAAAAGCTGTTAAAACTGTAAGGGATTTTAGAAGATAAATGATAAATATAAAAGGAATGCTTTTGTCTTGTAAAAAAGATATATATGGCCTCTATTTGATCTCCGTGAACAATACATTCCATGTACATTTTGTATATATTTACTGCTTTGAGTAATTCTATTCACGGTTGTGTTGTCTTGTAGCTTTTCTTCATCTGTTTAATTTCTATGATGGAAGGTATTGCTCTTAAGATGCAAGCATATGGAAGATAGAGAAAGATGTGTTATCAAAGGTGTTCACTTTTCTGGCAATGTGCTGTTTCAGACCCAGAAAGCAACAGCGGTCCACAGACAATCCAGGAAGTTTTTTGAAAGTGTAGGGGACAATTTCCTGGTGCAAGTGCTGGAGGAACCAACTAGGGGAAAAGCTCTTCTTGACCTGCTGCTCACAAACAGGGAAGAAATAGTAGAGGAAGCAATAGTGGATGGGAACCTGGGAGGCAGTGACCATGAGATGGTCGAGTTGAGGATCCTGACACAAGGAAGAAAGGAGAGCAGTAGAATACAGAGCCTGGACTTCAGAAAAGCAGACTTAGACTCCCTCAGGGAACTGATGGGCAAGGTCCCCTGGGAGAATAACATGAGGGGGAAAGGAGTCGAGGAAAGCTGGCTGTATTTTAAAGAATCCTTATTGAGGTTGCAGGAACAAACCATCCCGATGTGTAGAAAGAAAAGTAAATATGGCAGGCGACCAGCTTGGCTTAACAGTGAAATCCTTGCTCGTCTTAAACACAAAAAAGCAGCTTACAAGAAGTGGAAGATTGGAGAAATGACTAGGGAGGAGTATAAAAATATTGTTCAGGCATGCAGGAGTGAAATTAGGAAGGCCAAATCACACTTGGAGTTGCAGCTAGCCAGAGATGTTAGGAGTAACAAGAAGGGTTTCTTCAGGTATGTGAGCAACAAGAAGAAAGTCAAGGAAAGTGTGGGCCCCTTGCTGAATGAGGGAGGGAACCTAGTGACAGAGGATGTGGAGAAAGCTAGTGTACTCAATGCTTTTTTTGCCTCTGTCTTCACAGACAAGGTCAGCTCCCAGGCGGCTGCACTCCGCAGCACGGTATGGGGAGGAGGTGACCAGCCCTCTGTAGAGAAAGAAGTAGTTCGGGACTATTTAGAAAAGCTGGACGAGCACAAGTCCATGGGTCCGGATGCACTGCATCCGAGGGTGCTAAAGGAGTTGGCCGATGTGATTGCAGAGCCATTGGCCATTATCTTTGACAAATCATGGCGATCGGGGGAGGTCCCGGATGACTGGAAAAAAGCGAATGTAGTGCCAATCTTTAAAAAAGGGAAGAAGGAAGATCCGGGGAACTACAGGCCAGTCAGTCTCACCTCAGTCCCTGGAAAAGTCATGGAACAGGTCCTCAAGGAATCAATTCTGAACCACTTAAAGGAGGGAAAAGTGATCAGGAACAGTCATCATGGATTCACCAAGGACAAGTCATGCCTGACTAACCTAATTGCCTTCTATGATGAGATAACTGGCTCTGTGGATGAGGGGAAAGCAGTGGATGTGCTATTTCTTGACTTTAGCAAAGCTTTTGATACAGTCTCCCACAGTGTTCTTGCCAGCAAGTTAAGGAAGTATGGGCTGGATGAATGGACGGTAAGGTGGATAGAAAGGGAGGCTAGATGGTCGCGCTCAACGGGTAGTGATGAATGGCTCCATGTCTAGTTGGCAGCCGGTATCAAGTGGAGTGCCCCAAGGGTCGGTGCTGGGACCGGTTTTGTTCAATATGTTCATCAGCGATCTGGAGGATGGTGTGGACTGCACCCTTATCAAGTTTGCAGATAACACTAAACTGGGAGGAGTGGTTGATACGCTGGAGGGTAGGGACAGGATACAGAGGGACCTAGACAAATTAGAGGATTGGGCCAAAAGAAATCTGATGAGGTTCAACAAGGACAGGTGCAGAGTCCTGCACTTGGGACGGAAGAATCCCATGCACTGCTATAGACTAGGGACCGAATGGCTGGGCAGCGGTTCTGCAGAAAAGGACCTAGGGGTTACAGTGGACGAAAAGCTGAATATGAGTCAACAGTGTGCCCTTGTTGCCAAGAAGGCTAACGGCATTTGGGGCTGTATAAGTAGGGGCATTTCCAGCAGATCGAGGGACGTGATTATTCCCCTCTATTCGGCACTGGTGAGGCCTCATTTGGAGTACTGTGTCCAGTTTTGGGCCCCACACTACAAGAAGGATGTGGATAAATTGGAAAGAGTCTAGCGGCGGGCAACAAAAATGATTAGGGGGCTGGAGCACATGACTTATGAGGAGAGGCTGAGGGAACTGGGATTGTTTAGCGGGCAGAAGAGAAGAATGAGGGGGGATTTGATAGCTGCTTTCAACTACCTGAAAGGGGGTTCCAAAGAGGTTGGATCTAGACTGTTCTCAGTGGTAGAAGATGATAGAACAAGGAGTAATGGTCTCAAGTTGCAGAGGGGGAGGTTTAGGTTGGATATTAGGAAAAACGTTTTCACTAGTAGGGTGGTGAAGCACTGGAATGGGTTACCTAGGGAGGTGGTGGAATCTCCATCCTTAGAGGTTTTTAAAGTCAGGCTTGACAAAGCCCTGGCTGGGATGATTTAGTTGGGGTTGGTCCTGCTTTGAGCAGGGGGTTGGACTAGATGACCTCCTGAGGTCCGTTCCAACCCTGAGATTCTATGATTCTGATGATTCTATGACGGACCCCTCATTCTGACCCTACTGGATCCCATGGGACCTGTACCACAGACATCCAGCGCCATTGCAAGAATCCTATGGCTCCTGCCAACCAGCTCTGCTGGTATACGAGGAGGAAGACGTGTAATCAGTACCACCAGTTCCAAATGGAGCCTCCTTGTCACCAGATGAGGTGGTCATCCTTTTGCTGCTCTCTCCACCGGATGACCGCCGGCAGTACCAAGAACCTTTGCAGAGAGTGGCTACCAACTCAAAAATTCCACTGGAGGAATTCCAGGACCCCCAACATAGTCTCCTGGACATCCTTCAGGCACAGGGAGAGTGCACGTGGCCCTTCCTATGAACAAGGCCCTGCTGGAACGAGTCCAGATGGTTTGGCGCACACCAACATTGTGCCCCCACCCCGAGAAGAGCTGCTAGACTGTACTTTGTGCCAGCTAGAGGGACCGATTTCCTATTCACGCACCTGTCTTCTAATTCACAGCATGTCAGCACCTGCAGTACAACTTCACCACGTACAGTCGGCTGGCCGAGCTTAAGTACAGGTGCCCTGCAGATGACCTGGCCCAGCTCTAGGCCTTAGTAAATGAAGGAAAATTAGTGGCAAAGGTTGGCCCTCCAGCTGACACTGCATTCCATTCTGTGCAAGTGCACAAAATTCATGTCCTGCAGATTTCTTTGCTTCCCCGCAGAAAAATGACTTTCTGATGGGGAAGCAAAGAGAAGCTGGAAGAGCAGTCACACACCACTGCCTAGCTGCGCAGGTTCATCGTTTCATGCACCCAGAGCAGCCGGGGGAGAGGTAAATCACCTCAGGGCTGGGGACACCCTATCCAGTGGCTCCAACCCTGAGCTGGGATCTGCTGCTAGTCCCGGCTGGGCTGGAGACAGGAGAGGACGGGACTTCCTCTTCCCCCTGCAAGGAGTGGTTGGAGCTGTCTCAGACCCACCCCCAGAAACCTCCCCCCAGCTGCCAGAAACTCAGCATCCTCCCCTGCTTCCTACCCCCATCACTCCTCAGCTGTGAGGGGAGAGGTCACTACAGGGAGCTGCTCCCCCATCCGCCCAACCCCTGTGCATCCAGACCTCCCATACCCAGAGCCCCCCTTTAAGCCTCACCAGTACACCCAGAACCCCCCTAGCTCTCCATACGCAAACCCCACCGTGCCGGACTTGCTCAACCCCTGCATCTGGAGACCCCTGCCTCACAGAGGGGAGATAGGCAGGGTCCCAGGGTGTTGTGCTGTGTCATGGTCAGGTGTAGCCTCACTACTGAGTCTGTGTCTGGAGGGTGGGGGAGCTGCAAGGTGATCTCCTACCTTTATGCAGCCAGTGACCCCTGCTCCCCGCTGCTTTCCTGGAGCCTCTGCATTTTTTTATTGACAAATAAAACTTGCAGAAATTTAAAATACTGTATGCAGAATTTTTAATTTTTTGGCACACAATGCCCTCAGAAGTACCCATTCCTTGGCCACCGGACTCACGATGCACAGGGACTCGTGGCTTCTCTCTTCTGGTTTCCCGAGGGAGGGCCAAAACCCCATCAAGGATCTCCCTTTCGAATAAGCTGATCTTTTCAGTGATAACACGAAAAGTGCGTTCTCTGGGATCCACGTCACCAACAGCTTTCAAGAGCTCCTTGCCTTTCTCATGTGGATCACCAAGGGAAATGCTTTTCTGTTCCGTCTTTTCTGCCTCAAGCATAGGAAGAGTCTTTTTGAGGGCAGAAGCAGACAGGGAGGATGCTCTAATTAATATCTCCTTATCTTCACCAGATGAGGCTGTGATGCCTCCCCCAACTTCTCTGACAGACTATGTCAAACTGTTTCAAGAGCTAATTAAACGAATTGCCTAAGTCAGGATCTACTCATAGAGTAGGTTGAAGAGTCCCATCATAAGCTGTTAGACAGTCTACACATAACAGCCTTCTATCAAAGGGCATTGCGAGTAAAGGAGACTTTGCTAGATGGTCTTGGAAGGTTCCAGTAGACCCCAGCGACGATATCACTTACATATACAAATGTGCAGATTAAAATTATTACATTTAGCCAATAACTCAATTTCTGTTTACATACCCTCTGCCTAATGCCTTGGTTATTGAGAAATGGGTTTTGGAGTTTATAACCTCAGGTTATTCCATACATTTAATCTCCATCTCCCCAGCTCACCCTCCTTCCTTGTTCCTTTTCAGGGCCCCATCTCATGCGCGTTTGCTGAGACTAGAAGTCATTTCTGTCGTGTGTAGGGGTTATAGAAGCTGTTCGAGTCCAGCACAGGGGGAAGGGATTCTGGTCCAAAAAATCCCTCTGGATGGAGAGTGATTTTTTTCGATCTCCAGCCCCTTAAACACCTTTGTGCAAAGGCAGAAATTCAGGATGGTGACACTTGGTGGTATTTTTCCATTGCTGTATTCTAGGGATTGGTTTTTGAGTTTGATCTTGAGGATGAGTAGTTTTGCATCGTGATTTCCGCCCCCCCTCCCCCCCATGGGATGTTTTCTTTGTTTAATAGTCAACCAGGATCACTTGCAGTATTGTGCTTCCCATCAGTTTCTTCTGCTCGGAGGGTATTCTTGAAGGCCTTTGCAGTAGTAGCAGCTACTACTTCATTGACCTGGGATGGTTGTCTTTCCATTCCTTCATGGCTGTCTGTTCAATGGCCACTCTTACAGCAAAGTTGTCTCTCTAGTAAAAACAGCTGTGTCCCTTTTCCACATGTTAGGAGTAGAGCTAAACAAACAAACAAAAATCCACTTTGACCCCACTGCAACTGGATTCATAGGATCTTCTCTGGGTGCTATAAAAGCCAAAGCTTACCATACCAGGTACAGATTTGATACTAACAAACCACACTTATTTGAATTAAGTCCACAGACTGTCCAGAAATAGTCTAGTTAAGACATTTGTTAAGACACGTGGCATCTTGTACCTTTTGTGAGGCAGCATGCCAAGTTACAGCGTTTCTGCTTCCAGGGATGGCTCAGAACAAGCGCAGTCTAGACAAGATTGTATCTGTCCCTCATTGAGTATTGGGTTGACTCGGTTGGTGGAAGGACCTGTCCAAAGTATGTGCAGGAGTTCCCTTCACCCAGCCTCCTGCCATCACTATAACTTCAGATTATTCCTCATGAGGTGGGGAGCACATATGAGGGGGACACTGCTCAGCACAAATGGTGTGCCCAGCACCTGTCTCCATATCAACTTTCTGGAATTAAGAGCAGTCAGGAATGCCTGAATACACCGTACCCCCTTCCTCAGGAACCGGTCTGTCGCAGTCATGACAGACAACGTAGCATTGGTGGTTTTATATAAGCCATGAAGTGAGGGGCGAGATGCTGTGCTGAGCATCCCTTGGTTCTGAACCAGTGAAGTTATGGAACTGGTGTACAATGAAGAACATGCTCATCTCACCCTTTTACCTTCCAGGTGTACAAAACACCAGAGCCAGCAAGCTGAGCAGGCACGTCTCCCAGGTTTGAAGGAGAGGTGGTTTAATTTTACAGGAACTGAAGTTCTTAGACATGTCTTGCTAGGTGCTCTGCTGTTTGTCCTTTCCCCCCTCTGCTTTGCAGTCTGTCTTTTGGTGATCGCGAAGGAACTGAGGGCTATTTGCCTGCACTGCTTCCCGTATTCTTGATACGGGACATGAGGGGGTCTGGGGCCACATGCATGTGCTGGACAGGCACTGCTACGGAAAATGTCAACGATGTACCTGAAGTGGAGGGCACCTAGGGGGGTGCACCCTGAAGAACTCGAGTTACTCTACAAGGTTACTAACCCTCTCAATCTTCAAGGGGCATTATTTAAACAATAGACTACGCTTGGATTAAGTAAGAATTCTACGTTCGATCAAGAATTGATGGATGCCTTACTGTATTCACTGGGTGGATGCATAATTGAACCTTATTTATAAATAAAATATACAAATGGACTGTAAGTTAATACTGACTACTGTAAGAATTATTTTCTTCTAAATATAAACTGCAGTAGAGATGCTCTGGACACCTGAGTTCACAAAATGTTGGGCAGCTGGATATTCCCTGTTAGTACCTTGCAGCATGTGGGTGAAATCAATCTCTAATTTGTAACTGGCTTGACATTCATAAGTAGACTAAATTTCCTTGCACTTAGAAGTTTGACTCTTAATGTATATGAGTTCAACCTTCTGGGTGTCATTGATTCTTGGGCATCTCTCAGGTCTTTCCTGATGTTGAGTTTTTGCATGTTGATTGTCTTGATAGCTATATTAAAACAAAAAACGAAGAGAGAGCTTCGTTCTAACTAGTGAAAAGACTGTTTTATGGCCAGAGCATAATGCTGCAAGTCACACTGTTAACTACCAAAGAAAGTCAGCTGAAGGACATAATGGGGTCTGATTTGTTTAATAGCTTGTGGAGTAAGAATCTTTAGTACTACTTTCTCTTTAACCACAAACAAACAAAACCTAAATGAACAAACAAACAAAAAAACCCCACCCTGGTATCTATGAAACTGGTTAGGTGATAGCACTTAAGGTACACAACCAAGAAGATTTGGGTTCTAAGACCACACTGGCGATGTGTAGTGTTAACAAGTGCACCATACATTTCTATGATATTTATAAAAAAAACCTGAATAAATAAGTTAAACGACAGAATTGCTTAAGTAAATGTTTAAAATATAGTGTCTCTTCCTGGTTAGTAAAACCAGTTCCACCAAATGTAGCCTAAAGGCTATGTTTAGTTGTAGTTCACATGTTTTAATGGTTACCAACGAATGAGCATCAACCTCACCTTGGGGGGGGAAGTAAAGTACAGATACAAAGTTAGATTAAAATAAATGATTTAAAACCAGATTTCTTGCTTGCTGATTAAAATTTGACTTCTATCACTTGGATTTTAAATCAGTCCACCCTGGCAATGTGCAGCACAGGGATGTCAGTGCTGTCAATTGTCCAGATTATTTTAAAGTATCCATTGTGTCATCAACTTTACCTGCTGGTTAACAAATCTGCCTTGAAAATGAGTTAGTAGCTGTAAGCTATTGGGGATAAAATGTACATACAGGAATTGAAGTGAGGTTAATGGAACTTTTCTGTCTTGACTGAAAACATAACTGGATTTGTTTTATTTCAATAGTTGAACCCATTGTGAGCCTAACAAAGGGACCAAACTCTTTAATAGATGGTGAAAATCAGACAGTAGCAGCCATTTGTACAGCAGCCACTGGAAAACCTGCTGCAGATGTTGTTTGGGAAGGAGGTCTTGGAGAAATGGAATCCAGTTCTACTTTATTTCCAAATGAAACTGTGACTGTTGTCAGTCAGTACAAACTCATACCCACCAAATTTGCCAGAGGAAGACGCATAACTTGTGTGGTGAGGCATCCGGCTTTGGAAAAGGAGATGAGATATCCTTACACATTGGACATCCTATGTAAGTCTACAACAAGTTAACTATTGCTTCTACAGCTGCTATTCTGTCATATTACAACTAGGCCTTATAGTACGTTCCATTAGTAGCTCTGTAAGCAGTGTACAAAGAAGGTCAGTATCATTGCCCCATTACACATGGGAGAAACAGAGCTAGGGAGAGGTGAAGTGAGTTGACCAAGGACTTGCAGCAGGCCACTGGCTGAGCTGGGAGTAGAACCCAGGTCTCCTGAGACCCAATCAGTTGCCCTACTTGCTGTGACACATTGCCTCTTAACTTTTAATTAACTTGATTTAATTACCCATTTATATTCCTCCTATGTTTCTTCATGGACCCTTTCTTTTTAACAAATGTGACTAATACTTAGATGTTGAATTGAGGTATTTAAAAATACTTGGTGGTTACCATTTCTTTCACACTTGGAATAATACAAGTCATGATATTCCCAAAGAACTTCAGTGATGAAAAATGTTATGGGGTAGGTCACTCAGTACACTCCTGAGAGTGTTAGAGACAGCGTGGATACATTGAGAATCCCTCCACTTGGAAGTCTATTTTCTTTCTTAATATAGATTTATTTATTTTTTGGTTTGTTAAACTTGACATTCCTAAAAGAAACAAGTGACAGAAGATGATAAATTATCAAGCCCCCCTCATTATTTGAGCCTATGGTCTACCTTGTAATAATAATCTTTATAATTTCATAACTGCACCTTCTCGCTCAGCTGTAGAAATGTGCAGAGCTTTCATCTGTTAGCAATGTTTGTGTCTTCATCGCATCAAATAAGTTTCTGTATATGACCAGATTGTTTTGGATTCTGCATCTTTACTATTGTTAGCATAACACAAGCAAAACGTATGGCACATGTACTACTTTATTTGATTTGTTACTGAACTGAAATTTATCAGACCTCTTTCTAGCCCTTTGCTGTTGAACTTCTGGCTACTTGAAAAACTCTGTCTTGATGGTCACAGATTAAAGCCCTAACAAATTAGGGTTTGTTTACAATGCCTTGCAGTTTGGATTGTGGGAGTGTGAATATCATTGCACACCAAGTGCTGAGCTGCAATTCCCCCATGTGGATACTGAGGGTGTGAACTAAAAGGTTCTTAAAACAGGACTACAGTAGTGTGAATTTAGGAACCTCTCAGTTCACACCCTCAGCATCCATGCAGGGGGGTTGAAGTGCAGCATTTGGCGTGCAGTCCTCTTCGCACTCCCATAGTCCAAACTGCAGTTTGAAGACATGCCCTTAGCATATCTCCCTAGATTGACCACTGATAATGCTGTGCTCTGATGGCCTGCTGACTTTGACAAGAGTTGCCCCCAAAATAAATTCCAGTCAGTTTCTCCCCATTGAAGTTTGAGCATTGGCCTGCTAAACCCAGGGTTGTGAGTTCAATCCTTGAGGGGGCCATTTAGGGATTGGGGCAAAAATTGGGGATTGGTCCTGCTTTGAGCAGGGGGTTGGACTAGATGACCTCCTAAGGTCCCTTCCAACCTTGATATTCTATGATTCTATTCTATGATTCTATGATAAATAAGTTGAATTTCTTAAAACTTTACATTGTGTGCTATGTTGGTCAATTGATGTGCTGTTACAAACTTCAGTCCACATAGCCTAACTTTAGGCATCTATTTTGGGTTATCAAATATCTGACCAGAGTTTTCAAAAGTCCAGAAAAATTTGGGTTCCCAAGGATTCAAAATGTTAGCTTTCAGCATCCATTTTCAAACACAAACTATAACACACTAATGGGTGTGCAGGAGAGGGGGAAAGGAAGTGTAGGATGTAGATCTCCGAATAGAAAAAGCTTGTAGTTTACATCTATTGATGGGTTAGAGTAACTTAATTACTACTTCAGAAAAGCAACTGAATGGTAAAAATATTTTAAAGGTACTTTCTCTCCTTACTGAACATCAGGTCCCTTGCTGTAATCTGTTCTGTCAAAAAATTACCATTAGTTCCTAGGTGGTGGCATAAACACATGACCAAAAGAGAATTTTCTGTAAATGTAAACAACTGTTTCTTTTTAATGGTTACCACTTGTAATTGATTTGGTATATTAGGGACAGGAATGATATTGACACTGAAGTATAATTTATTGATTTTTGGCCTTCAGTCATCTTGGGGAAATACCATAATAAATAAACTTAGGGTAAAATTTTTAACATGGAATCAGGAAACATTTGAAATGGTATTAAAATTATGACCTATTCCAAGTAATACAGAACCACCTCTAACATAGCCTTACAGTATCCTTTCAAGTAAACCCACTATTAAAAACTTGTAAGAATTGTAAAGAACATATTTGAAAAACAAGTATGTTCTATTCAATCAATGAACTTTTAACAATTTTAGAACAGTCTGTATTGGAGGATTGGTTGGTTTTAATGTCTGTAATTGAATTTGGAAAGAACTTTAGACTATGGTACACATCTTTCCCCCAGTATTAGTTAGAAACGAAGAAACGTTAACACCTTCCAAAACAAATTATAAAAAGATACGGGACTTCATACTCATGAGAACTTGCCTAGTGTTCTTTAAAATTGTGTTGAGCATAAATAGAGAAGCAGTTCTGCTTAGTGCTTTGTTTCAACATATGCCAGCAGTCTTCAACTGAGTTCTGAATCTCTACACTTGGAGCAAGTAGAGTGTTGTACTGGAGTAGTCCTAAATAAATATAAGAATAAGAAGCAAGTTGTGAGAACTGTTAATACCCCATCCAGGCCCTGTGCCCTGATAGGCGAATAAGGAAGGACGTTATCATAAGGGGTGTTTTTACGTGTAAATATAAAATGAAGATTAACTGAATATTAAGGCAGTCCTGTTGAGGAAGACTACCAGTTTTTAAACTGCTACTCTCTACATGTCATTGGCATTAGTGCGCAGTCTGGAGAGAAAAAAGCTGCGTCCTTACCTTATTGATGACAATAGCTGAAGAGAGACCGGCCTACCAGGAAATTGCCAGTGTCTATAATGTAACCGTTCTGGCCTAGCCCAGTAGCAATAACCAATATCCATAATATGCCTCAAACATAAATGAATAACACTAAACTGTAGAAGAGTTGGAAAGATGTGGCTTCAGTGAGAAGAGAGAGAGATTTCAAGTCTTGCTCCCCTTTTCAACCTTTGTGCCACCTGCATTTGGAGGAAGTAGTTGAGCCTGCTGCCCTGGACTGAGAGCAACTCTCCCACTCTGAATTCTGACCCCCTGTTACTTTTTACTGTAGCAGAGCCTTTCCATTGGTGTGTCAATTATATTTGAATGTTTACATTAAATTGCAGAATACTGTGAATTTGCCCCAATCATACCAGTGGAAGCCTTCCAGTAAGTGTGTATTTAAACCTGTCAGACATTTTCTACAGCTGGGTTAGTGTGAGATTCTGTGGACAAGACTGCTGTCCTGAGGGGCTGAAAGAAGTTGGGAAGATGGGATTCAGATTGGAGCCATTACCACTATTAATTGCTTTTTGAGTCCTTTGAAAGGAAATAAAACCAAATTAAACACAGACTACGCTCAAGTTCCTTGTTGGTTTGACTAGTAGTAGTAACATAGGCACAGTGCAGATACCTACTACAGTATAAATCATTAGTCAGAAGTTACTCATGTCGTATGTGCAATTCATTATTTACCACCGTGTAATATGAATTTTTTTGAATTCACAGAATTTGGTATATTTGAACTATTGAAGTTAGCACTGCATTATGCTAAAAATGGGCATTGTTGACTTAAAGACTATATAATTATCTCAGCTTGTTTCGGTTAACAAACTAAAAACTTATGGGGCCCACTGGTTTGCTTTATGTTAAACCTCATACATGTAATTTAGTAAGCTTTCCAGGTAAGACTACCATTGCTCATTGGAGATTAAGCACTGCCAAACTGTTAGTTAACTACAACATGTAGACATAGCATTCTAAACAATGCATGTCTCCTTTTAAGTAATGAGCTTTGAATATTGGAATGTGAAATTACTCCTATTTTATAGATGCCCCTGAAGTTTCAGTAACCGGATATGATGGAAACTGGTTCATAGGACGAGAGCATGTTCAGCTCCTGTGTAATGTTGACGCAAATCCACTGCCCATGGAATTTACATGGACCAGGTAAGTGTTCATGAAAACCAAAGATGAATTTTTCCATTTAAGTACACAATAAATATTTGAATAATGGAGAGTTTTGAAGGGTGTTACTGGCTTACGACATAGTAGAAACAAGGCCCTTTAACTGCTACTAACTTGTCTGGTTCCAGTACATGACTAATGCACATTATATGTAGTTAGAAATGACTGCTATTGAAATATGTCCCATTCTGATGCATCAGACATATGGATTCAGACATATGGATGTTGTAAAGAAAAACATTTGCCTTATCTAGTTGATGGCTCCTAAGGAAAGGGGAGCAGTAGAAATTGAGGTGGGAAAGTACAAGTAAAGAATTATTGTTACTCTGAAGTCTGAGCAGTTACCAATGCATTAGGATAAATCCACTTATTTTTATAAATGGAATAACTTCTTTGACAGGTGATTGTGATATTGAGTTTCTTGGTCTTAGTGTAAGACATTGTAAGCACCTGTTGTCTAGCCTTCCTCCTGCATGTGAGTTGGGGACGTGTGTAAAGCAAAGACGCAAAAAGACTGGATATTATTTGAATAAAATTATATAAAATTGATATTACATTGAAAATTGGAGTGGAAAACACTTGAAGTATCATTTCAATCATCAAATTTACCATGCCTCACTGTTACTAATAAAGAGTAAGGCGCTGTATCTACTTCCAAATGAGATGCATGAGATGGCTTGCCTCATGACTCAAAACTTGCCTCATGACTCAATCTGTGTTGATATCTGGTATCTCTGTATGGCTTCCTGTTGCGTGATAAAAGCTGTATTTCATGATTCCAATATGAATTGGATGCCTTTACTGAGAGTCCTGCTGCCTGCCATCTGTAGTCTTGCATGTTAAGTATGTTCCCCTGGAGGGAGCCGCTTCCGGAGCAAATATATGACCCAAAAAGGTAACTTCCCTTTTTTCCTCTTAAAATAAAACTTGAAGTAACTTCACTTGGTCTGTCTGTCTGTCTGAAACAAAGAAAATAACTTGTGTGTGAGTGTTTAAGCGTATGTAATGCACAGTAATAGTGCTATGAGAATCACTGACAATAATAGTGCTATAAGAAGCTGTCATAAATATGAAGGGAAGGGGGAGAGGGTCTGATGCAGTGCTATAAAATCCTCTTTCCAGTAAAGGGTTAAGAAATGCAGGTAGCCAGACTGACACCTGACCTGGCTGGGCTCTGACCAATAAGGGGACAAGATACTTTCAAACTTTGGGAGGCGGGAAGGTTTTAGTGAGTGTCTTTGTCTGAGGGAGAGTGATCTTGGAAGACAGAAGGAACCTACAGAAAATCAAACCTCCCTTTTCTGAAGTAAGTTTAGATAGTATAGCGTATAGATTTCTGTTTATTTTGCTTGGTGTATTCCCTGTGTTAGAAAGGGCAAGGGGGGGGGAAGGTATTCATGGTTTTCTGTAACGTTAAGGTTTTGTCCAGAGGGGGAAATCTCTCTGAGTTTGGAAATATAGTGCCCTGTGAAATAGTTACCATCCTGATTTTACAGAGATGATTTTACCTTCTTTATTTTTAATAAAATCCTTCTTTTAAGAAGTTGACTGTTTTCTATAGTGTTAAAACCCAGGGGGTGGGTTTTTAGATCACTGTGTAACCAATTGGTTGGGAGATTGTTCTCAAGCTTCCCCAGGAAAGGGGGTGTACGGCTTGAGGGGGCATTTTGGGGGGGAGGGAAGTTCAAGTGATTCCTTTCCTGGATTCCTGTTAGACATTTGATGGTGGCAGCAAGAAGCATTTCTCGGGGTGCAGGGAATTTTGTACCTTGGGGGGGTTTACCCTAAGCTGGTAAAAATAGGCTTAGGGGCTCTGAATGCGGGTCCCCACGTCTTTACCCTAGAGTTTAGAGTGGGGAGGGAACCCTGACATGGTGGCAGAGCGGTGGGATCTATTGAACCAGAGAGTTTTTTTGAACCAGACACAGGGAGTTTAGAATTTTTTTTCTCTTCTCTCTAGCTCTTCCCTGTAGCTGCTGGAAGCAGGGAGGGGGGAGGGGTTAAGCTGCTAGGAGCTAGAGTATCTACATATGAAAGCAGGTAGTTAACCCCTACAGGGAATACCCAAGCAAGGTTTTTTTTCTTTTCTAACACTATTGGGTTAAGACAGATTAAAAACAGAAAGGCTAAGATGACTGCCAGTGAAGCAGCTATTAAACTTGACATAGCCCGGCTACAAGCTGATGAGGAGGAGAAGAAACATGCAAGACTGCTACAACTTAAACAGATGGAGATGGAAGAGAAAGAAAGAGAGAGGAAGCATGCTGAGGAGGAGAGGAAGCATGCTATGGAGGAGAAGGAGAGAGAGAGGAAGCATGCTGAGGAGGAGAAGGAGAGAGAGAGGAAGCATGCTGAGGAGGAGAAGGAGAGAGAGAGGAAGCATGCTGAGGAGGAGAAGGAGAGAGAGAGGAAGCATGCTGAGGAGGAGAGGAAGTATGCTATGGAGGAGAAGGAGAGAGAGAGGAAGCATGCTATGGAGGAGAAGGAGAGAGAGAGGAAGTATGCTGAGGAGGAGAAAGACAGAGAGAGGAAGTATGCTATGGAGGAGAAGGAGAGAGAGAGGAAGCATGCTATGGAGGAGAAGGAGAGAGAGAGGAAGTATGCTGAGGAGGAGAAAGACAGAGAGAGGAAGTATGCTGAGGAGGAGAAAGACAGAGAGAGGAAGCATGCCCTGGAGATGGAGAAGACCAGGGCGGAGCAGAATCTACCGGATAACACTAATAATCCTTCCCCAACAACCCACAAATGGGAGCGACTATGTCCACCGTATGATGAATCCCGTGATATTGCTGAATATTTTCTCACCTTTGAGAGACTATGCATTCTCCATCACATTCCTGATGATCACAAAATGACCCTATTGGTAGCAAAGTTGACTGGAAGTGCTGTGGACATATTCAATGACATGCCTATTGATGAGGCTTCTGACTATGAGAAATTCAAGGATTTGGTTTTAAAACAATTTGAAGTTACACCTGAAACTTACAGAGTAAAATTTCGAACCCTTATCCGAGGGCCTGGACTAAGTAATGTAGCTTATGTAAACCGGATAAAGGAGCTGTTAAAAAAATGGGTCAAGGGAAGGAATGTTACTACCTTTGAAGGAGTGTGTGATTTGATGGCTCAGGAACAATTCCTGAATATGTCCAAGGATGATATAAGACAGTGTTTATGGGATAAGAAAATGGACTCAGCAGACAGCCTTGCTGCTTATGCTGATCAATACGAACAGTCCCAGATCAGCAGAGGGGCAAGGAAATTTGGTACACAAGGGGTGCAGGAAGCAGAGAGGAACAACCCTGGTCATAGTTTGGGGAGATACCAGAAAGGAAAACCCGAGACCACATCCCCTCACCAGGAGCAGCCCAAGGCCCCACAAGGGAAAACCCAGACCCCTTATTGCCCCACCACCCCATTCTCCAGCAACCCACCTCGCCCCACTGACCAGTCAGCTGGGCGATTGTTTCAAATGTAACGAATTGGGGCATGTGAAGGCCAACTGCCCCAAGAACCCCAACAGAATACAGTTCATTGCACCCGGGTCACACCAAAGGTCCTCAGGCCCAGATGCCTCCCAGATACCCTTGGAACGAAGGGAAATGGTGAGTGTGGGCGGAAAAAAGTTTACAGCGTGGAGGGACACCGGAGCACAAGTGTCGGCTATCCACAAATCCTTAGTGGACCCCAGCTTAATCAACCCAGAGGCACAAGTGACAATTCAACCCTTCAAGTCCAACTCTTTTAATTTACCTACAGCCGTGTTGCCTGTCCAGTACAAGGGCTGGTCAGGAAATTGGACTTTTGCAGTCTATGATGATTATCCAATTCCCATGTTGCTGGGGGAAGACTTGACCAATTGTGTGAAGCTAGCCAAGAGGGTGGGAATGGTCACCCGCAGCCAGGCTAAGCAAGCTGTCACACCTAGCTCTGTTCCTGGGACTTCCACTGGAACCCCATCTGTACTACCAGAGACCCAGATAGAGGTGGTGGAACCGGACACCCTGCCAACGACTGCAACAGCCGTCGTAGATCCAATCACAGAAACCCGACCCAAGCCAGTCTCGGAACTGGAACAGACGAAACAACCAGCACCAGAACCATTGCCAGCACTGAGTCCAGCGCTTGCAACCCCAGCTACCGTACCAACACCCGAGGGCACCACCGAGCCTGCAATGGCAGCAGCAGCCGATAACTCCATACAAGAGGCTCAGCCAGAGCCTGAATTACCACATTGTGCACCAGCGGAGAGCGGTTCACAGTCAACGGAAACAACCCCATCACCTACATCGCTTCCAGAGGGACCCAGCCCAGGTCTACAACCCAGTGAGGAACTGATGTCTCCAGCATCTAGGGAACAGTTCCAAGCCGAGCAGGAAGCAGATGAAAGCCTACAGAGAGCTTGGACAGTGGGACGGAGCACCCCACTGCCTCTCAGCTCTTCTAATCAATCCCGGTTTGTTATAGAAAAAGGCCTTTTATATAAGGAGACTCTTTCTGGTGGACACCAGGAAGACTGGCGTCCTCAGAGACAGTTAGTGGTTCCAACTAAGTACCGGCTAAAGCTCTTGAGCTTAGCCCATGATCATCCTAGTGGTCATGCTGGGGTGAACAGAACCAAAGACCGTTTGGGGAGGTCATTCCACTGGGAGGGAATGGGCAAGGATGTTTCTACCTATGTCCGGTCTTGTGAGGTGTGCCAAAGAGTGGGAAAACCCCAAGACCAGGTCAAAGCCCCTCTCCAGCCACTCCCCATAATTGAAGTTCCATTTCAGCGGGTAGCTGTGGATATTCTGGGTCCTTTTCCGAAAAAGACACCCAGAGGAAAGCAGTACATACTGACTTTCATGGATTTTGCCACCCGATGGCCAGAAGCAGTAGCTCTGAGCAACACCCGGGCTAAAAGTGTATGCCAGGCATTAACAGAGATTTTTGCCAGGGTAGGTTGGCCCGCTGACATCCTTACTGATTCGGGAACTAATTTCCTGGCAGGGAGCATGAAAAGCCTGTGGGAAGCTCATGGGGTGAACCACTTGGTTGCCACCCCTTACCACCATCAAACAAATGGTCTGGTGGAGAAGTTTAATGGAACTTTGGGAGCCATGATACGTAAATTCGTAACCCAGCACTCCAACGATTGGGACCTAGTGTTACAGCAGTTGCTCTTTGCCTACAGGGCTGTACCACATCCCAGTTTAGGGTTTTCACCATTTGAACTTGTGTATGGCCGCGAGGTTAAAGGGCCATTACAGCTGGTGAAACAGCAATGGGAGGGGTTTACGCCTTCTTCGGGAACTAACATTCTGGACTTTGTAAGCAACCTACAAAACACCCTCCGAGACTCTTTAGCCCTTGCTAGAGAAAACCTAAAAGGGGCTCAGGAAGAGCAAAAGGCCTGGTATGATAAACATGCCAGAGAGCGTTCCTTTAAAGTAGGGGACCAAGTCATGGTCTTGAAGGCGCTCCAGGCCCATAAAATGGAAGCGTCATGGGAAGGGCCATTTACGGTCCAAGAACGCCTGGGAGCTGTGAACTATCTCATAGCATTCCCCACCACAACTCTCAAGCCTAAAGTGTACCATGTTAATTCTCTAAAGCCTTTTTTCACCCGAGAATTGAAGGTTTGTCAGTTTAGTGCCCAGGGAGCAGAAGACGTTGAGTGGCCTGAAGGTGTCTACTATGAAGGGAAAAATGACGGTGCCGTGGAAGAGGTGAACCTCTCAATGACCCTCGGACGTATGCAGCGCCAGCAAATCCAGGAGCTGTGCACTAAATTCGCACCGATGTTCTCAGCCACCCCAGGACTGACCGAACGGGCATACCACTCCATTGACACAGGTAATGCCCACCCAATTAGAGCCCAACCTTACCGAGTGGCTCCTCACGCCAAAACTGCTATAGAACGGGAGGTTCAAGACATGCTACAGATGGGTATAATCCGTCCCTCTAGCAGTGCATGGGCCTCTCCCGTGGTTCTAGTCCCCAAACCAGATGGGGAAATACGCTTTTGCGTGGACTACCGTACGCTAAATGCTGTGACTTGCCCAGACAACTATCCAATGCCTCGCACAGATGAACTATTGGAGAAACTGGGACGTGCCCAGTTCATCTCCACCTTAGACTTAACCAAGGGGTACTGGCAGGTGCCGCTAGATGAATCCGCCAAGGAAAAGTCAGCCTTCATCACCCATGTCGGGCTGTATGAATTTAATGTGCTCCCTTTCGGGCTGCGGAATGCACCTGCCACATTCCAGAAACTGGTAGATAGTCTCCTAGCGGGATTGGGAGAATCGGCAGTTGCCTATCTTGACGATGTGGCCATATTTTCTGACTCATGGGCCGAACACCTGGAGCATCTCCAGAAGGTCTTCGAGCGCATACGAGAGGCAGGACTAACTGTTAAGGCTAAAAAGTGTCAAATAGGCCTCAACAGAGTGACTTACCTTGGACACCAGGTGGGTCAAGGAACTATTAACCCCCTACAGGCCAAGGTGGAGGCTATCCAAAAGTGGCCTGTCCCAAAGTCAAAGAAACAGGTCCAATCTTTCTTAGGCTTGGCCGGATATTACAGGCGATTTGTACCGCACTACAGCCAAATCGCCGCCCCTCTAACTGACCTAACCAGAAAGAACCAGCCAAATGCGGTTCAGTGGACTGATGAGTGTCGGAAGTCCTTTAATCAGCTTAAAGCAACACTCATGTCTGACCCTGTGCTAAGGGCCCCGGACTTTGATAAACCGTTCCTAGTAACCACAGATGCGTCCGAGCGTGGTGTGGGAGCAGTCTTAATGCAGGAAGGACCAGATCAAGAATTCCATCCTGTTGTGTTTCTCAGCAAGAAGCTGTCTGGGAGGGAAAGCCACTGGTCAATCAGTGAGAAGGAATGTTACGCCATTGTCTACGCTCTGGAAAAGCTACGCCCATACGTTTGGGGACAGCGTTTCCACCTGCAAACTGACCATGCTGCACTAAAGTGGCTTAATACCGCCAAGGGAAATAACAAAAAACTCCTTCGATGGAGTTTAGCTCTCCAAGATTTTGATTTTGAAATACAACACATTTCAGGAGCTTCTAACAAAGTGGCTGATGCACTCTCCCGTGAAAGTTTCCCCGAACCAACTGGTTAAAATCGTCCTTGCAATGTGGACAATATTGTTAGTCTTTATCCAGTTATTAGTATATTTGGAGATTCATGTGTCTTATTACTTTCTTTTCTTTTAAAGCTCCAGGAAGAAATCACAGCCAGTGTTTCACACTATCGGTGATTTGGGGGGCGTGTCATAAATATGAAGGGAAGGGGGAGAGGGTCTGATGCAGTGCTATAAAATCCTCTTTCCAGTAAAGGGTTAAGAAATGCAGGTAGCCAGACTGACACCTGACCTGGCTGGGCTCTGACCAATAAGGGGACAAGATACTTTCAAACTTTGGGAGAGGGGAAGGTTTTAGTGAGTGTCTTTGTCTGAGAGAGAGTGATCTTGGAAGACAGAAGGAACCTACAGAAAATCAAACCTCCCTTTTCTGAAGTAAGTTTAGATAGTATAGCGTATAGATTTCTGTTTATTTTGCTTGGTGTATTCCCTGTGTTAGAAAGGGCAAGGGGGGGGGAAGGTATTCATGGTTTTCTGTAACGT
>JBAIAC010000182.1:695000-700000 GCA_037349315.1 Chelydra serpentina | reverse complement strand
TGTGTGTGTGTGTGTGTGTGTGTGGTGTGTGGAGGGGACCGGGGGCGAGGGAGGGGGGAAGGGAGAGCGGAGAACCTGGAAAGCCGCCCCACCGCCCCCGTTGCCACTCTGTCTACGGGGTCAGAGGCGACGGCCGAAGGTCGCGGGTCTGGGCGCCCGGCTCCCCGTCGGGTTCCCACGGACCCCGAAGCCTCGTGGGCGGACTCGGGGCACGGGGCGGACTCGCCGGGAACCCCCGACCCCGGCCTCCGGCCCCCGGGACCACCCCCCGTCACCCGTGCTAGGCCCGGCCTTCCGAAACGGACAGCGGGTGTGCAGGGCCCCCCGGGCTGCCCCCGCGGGGGACCCACGGCCCCCGAAGCCCCGTGGGCAGACCCGGGGCACGGGGCCGACTCGCTCGGACTCGCCGGGAGCCCCCGACTCCGGCACCCGGGACCACCCCCCGTCACCCGTGCTAGGCCCGGCCTTCCGAAAGGGACGGCGGGTGTGCAGTACCCCCCGGGCTGCCCCCGCGGAGGACCCACGGCCCCCGAAGCCTGGTGGGCAGACCCGGGGCACGGGGCCGACTCGCTCGGACTCGCCGGGAACCCCCGACTCCGGCACCCGGGACCACCCCCCGTCACCCGTGCTAGGCCCGGCCTTCCGAAAGGGACGGCGGGTGTGCAGTACCCCCCGGGCTGCCCCCGCGGAGGACCCACGGCCCCCGAAGCCTGGTGGGCAGACCCGGGGCACGGGGCCGACTCGCTCGGACTCGCCGGGAACCCCCGGCCCCGGCCTCCGGCCCCTGGGACCTCCCCCCGACCCCCGTGCTAGGCCCGGCCTTCCGAAACGGACGGCGGGTGTGCAGGGCCCCCCGGGCTGCCCCCGCGGAGGAGCCACGGCCCCCGAAGCCTGGTGGGCAGACCCGGGGCACGGGGCCGACTCGCTCGGACTCGCCGGGAACCCCCGACCCCGGCCTCCTGCACCCGGGACCACCCCCCGTCACCCGTGCTAGGCCCGGCCTTCCGAAAGGGACGGTGGGTGTGCAGGGCCCCCCGGGCTGCCCCCGCGGGGGACCCACGGCCCGCAAAGCCTCGTGGGCAGACAAGGGGCACGGGGCCGACTCGCTCGGACTCGCCGGGGACCCCCGACCCCGGCCTCTGGCCCCCGGACCTCCCCCCGACCCCCGTGCTAGGCCCGGCCTTCCGAAACGGACGGCGGGTGTGCAGGGCCCCCTGGGCTGCCCCCGCGGGTGACCCACGGCCCCCAAAGCCCCGTGGGCAGACCCGGGGCATGGGGCCGACTCGCTCGGACTCGCCGGGAACCCCCGACCCCGGCCTCCGGCCCCCGGGACCTCCCCCAGTCACCCGTGCTAGGCCCGGCCTTCCGAAACGGACGGCGGGTGTGCAGGGCCCCCCGGGCTGCCCCCGCGGGGGACCCACGGCCCGCAAAGCCCCGTGGGCGGACCCGGGGCACGGGGCCGACTCGCTCGGACTCGCCGGGAACCCCCGACCCCGGCCTCCGGCCCCTGGGACCACCCCCCGTCACCCGTGCTAGGCCCGGCCTTCCGAAAGGGACGGCGGGTGTGCAGGGCCCCCCGGGCTGCCTCCGCGGGGGACCCACGCCCCCCGAAGCCCCGTGGGCGGACCCGGGGCACGGGGCCGACTCGCTCGGACGTGCCGGGGACCCCCGGCCTCCGCCCCCCGGGACCACCCCCCGTCACCAGTGCTAGGCCCGGCCTTCCGAAAGGGACGGCGGGTGTGCAGGGCCCCCCGGGCTGCCTCCGCGGGGGACCCACGCCCCCCGAAGCCCCGTGGGCGGACCCGGGGCACGGGGCCGACTCGCTCGGACGTGCCGGGGACCCCCGGCCTCCGCCCCCCGGGACCACCCCCCGTCACCAGTGCTAGGCCCGGCCTTCCGAAAGGGACGGCGGGTGTGCAGGGCCCCCCGGGCTGCCTCCGCGGGGGACCCATGGCCCTCGAAGCCCCGTGGGCGGACCCGGGGCACGGGGCCGACTCGCTCGGACTCGCCGGGAACCTCCGACCCCGGCCACCGGCCCCCGGGACCTCCCCCCGTCCCCCGTGCAAGGCCCGGCCTTCCGAAAGGGACGGCGGGTGTGCAGGGCCCCCCGGGCTGCCCCCGCGGAGGACCCACGGCCCCCGAAGCCCGGTGGGCAGACCCGGGGCACGGGGCCGACTCGCTCGGACTCGCCGGGAACCCCCGGCCCCGGCTTCCGGCCCCCGTGACCACCCCCCGTCACCCGTGCTAGGCCCGGCCTTCCGAAACGGACGGCGGGTGTGCAGGGCCCCCCGGGCTGACTTCGCGGAGGAGCCACGGCCCCCGAAGCCTGGTGGGCAGACCCGGGGCACGGGGCCGACTCGCTCGGACTCGCCGGGAACCCCCGACCCCGGCCTCCTGCACCCGGGACCACCCCCCGTCACCCGTGCTAGGCCCGGCCTTCCGAAAGGGACGGTGGGTGTGCAGGGCCCCCCGGGCTGCCCCCGCGGAGGACCCACGGCCCGCAAAGCCTCGTGGGCAGACAAGGGGCACGGGGCCGACTCGCTCGGACTCGCCGGGGACCCCCGACCCCGGCCTCTGGCCCCCGGACCTCCCCCCGACCCCCGTGCTAGGCCCGGCCTTCCGAAACGGACGGCGGGTGTGCAGGGCCCCCTGGGCTGCCCCCGCGGGTGACCCACGGCCCCCAAAGCCCCGTGGGCAGACCCGGGGCATGGGGCCGACTCGCTCGGACTCGCCGGGAACCCCCGACCCCGGCCTCCGGCCCCCGGGACCTCCCCCAGTCACCCGTGCTAGGCCCGGCCTTCCGAAACGGACGGCGGGTGTGCAGGGCCCCCCGGGCTGCCCCCGCGGGGGACCCACGGCCCGCAAAGCCCCGTGGGCGGACCCGGGGCACGGGGCCGACTCGCTCGGACTCGCCGGGAACCCCCGACCCCGGCCTCCGGCCCCCGGGACCACCCCCCGTCACCCGTGCTAGGCCCGGCCTTCCGAAAGGGACGGCGGGTGTGCAGGGCCCCCCGGGCTGCCTCCGCGGGGGACCCACGCCCCCCGAAGCCCCGTGGGCGGACCCGGGGCACGGGGCCGACTCGCTCGGACGTGCCGGGGACCCCCGGCCTCCGCCCCCCGGGACCACCCCCCGTCACCAGTGCTAGGCCCGGCCTTCCGAAAGGGACGGCGGGTGTGCAGGGCCCCCCGGGCTGCCTCCGCGGGGGACCCATGGCCCTCGAAGCCCCGTGGGCGGACCCGGGGCACGGGGCCGACTCGCTCGGACTCGCCGGGAACCCCCGACCCCGGCCACCGGCCCCCGGGACCTCCCCCCGTCCCCCGTGCAAGGCCCGGCCTTCCGAAACGGACGGCGGGTGTGCAGGGCCCCCCGGGCTGCCCCCGCGGAGGACCCACGGCCCCCGAAGCCCGGTGGGCAGACCCGGGGCACGGGGCCGACTCGCTCGGACTCGCCGGGAACCCCCGGCCCCGGCTTCTGGCCCCCGTGACCACCCCCCGTCACCCGTGCTAGGCCCGGCCTTCCGAAACGGACGGCGGGTGTGCAGGGCCCCCCGGGCTGCCCCCGCGGGTGACCCACGGCCCGCAAAGCCTCGTGGGCAGACAAGGGGCACGGGGCCGACTCGCTCGGACTCGCCGGGAACCCCCGACCCCGGTCTCCGGCCCCCGGGACCTCCCCCAGTCACCCGTGCTAGGCCCGGCCTTCCGAAACGGACGGCGGGTGTGCAGGGCCCCCCGGGCTGCCCCCGCGGGGGACCCACGGCCCGCAAAGCCCCGTGGGCAGACCCGGGGCACGGGGCCGACTCGCTCGGACGTGCCGGGGACCCCCGTCCCCGGCCTCCGGCCCCCGGGACCACCCCCCGTCACCCGTGCTAGGCCCGGCCTTCCGAAAGGGACGGCGGGTGTGCAGGGCCCCCCGGGCTGCCTCCGCGGGGGACCCAGGGCCCCCGAAGCTTCGTGGGCAGACCCGGGGCACGGGGCCGACTCGCTCGGACTCGCCGGGAACCCCCGGCCCCGGCCTCCGGCCCCCGGGACCACCCCCCGTCACCCGTGCTAGGCCCGGCCTTCCGAAAGGGACGGCGGGTGTGCAGGGCCCCCCGGGCTGCCTCCGCGGGGGACCCAGGGCCCCCGAAGCTTCGTGGGCAGACCCGGGGCACGGGGCCGACTCACTCGGACTCGCCGGGGACCCCCGACCCCGGCCTCCGGCCCCCGGACCTCCCCCCGACCCCCGTGCTAGGCCCGGCCTTCCAAAACAGACGGCGGGTGTGCAGGGCCCCCCGGGCTGCCTCCGCGGGGGACCCAGGGCCCCCGAAGCCCCGTGGGCAGACCCGGGGCACGGGGCCGACTCGCTCGGACGTGCTGGGGACCCCCGACCCCGGCCTCCGGCACCCGGACCACCCCCCGTCACCCGTGCTAGGCCCGGCCTTCCGTGACGGAGGGCGCGTGTGCAGGTGCCCCCCCCCACCCTACCCCCGGCCTGCCCCCGCGGAGGACCCACGGCCCCCGAAGCGTCGGGGGCAGACAACGGGCACTTGGCGGACTGGCCCGGTCTCGCTCGGGCCCCCCTGCGCCTCCCCTCAGGGAGCCGGCGCTGCCCGGGAATGGGCTGCTGGCCGGCCGAGGCCTGGCCTGGCCTGGCCTGCCTGCGTGCTGCCCTCCTGTGGATATTCTCGAGTTTACTTGAATGGGGTTGACCTGGTGGCCGTGTCGGGACTCGGAAAAAAATTCCCGGGGGGTCGACCTGCTCTCCTGGTGGGGCCTCGGCCTGCATCCCCGACGCTTCCCCGGGGGTCGGCCTGCTCTCCGGGTGGAGACTCGGAGACTTTCCCGGACGCTTCCCCGGGGGTCGGCCTGCTCTCCGGGTGGGGAGTCGGAGCCTTTCCCAGACGCTTCCCCGGGGGTCGGCCTACTCTCCGGGTGGGGACCTTGAAACGTTGCCGGCCCTTCTCCCGGCCCCTCGCCTCCCTAGCCCGACCCCGACGGGCGCCTGCGACTGGGGAGTCGGG
>JBAIAC010000180.1:287500-433000 GCA_037349315.1 Chelydra serpentina | reverse complement strand
CCCATAGAGGGGGAGAGATAGCATAGTGGTTTGAGCATTGGCCTGCTAAACCCAGGGTTGTGAGTTCAATCCTTGAGAGGGCCACTTAGGGATCTGGGGCAAAAATCTGTCAGGGGACAGTACTTGGTCCTGCTAGTGAAGGCAGGGGTCTGGACTCGATGACCTTTCAAGGTCCTGCCAGTTCTAGGAGAAGGGGGAGGTTTAGGTTGGATATTAGGAAAAACTTTTTCACTAGTAGGGTGGTGAAGCACTGGAATGGGTTACCTAGGGAGGTGGTGGAATCTCCTTCCTTATAGGTTTTTAAGGTCAGGCTTGACAAAGTCCTGGCTGGCATGATTTAGTTGGGGTTGGTCCTGCTTTGAGCAGCAGGTTGGACTAGATGCCCTCCTGAGGTCCCTTCCAACCCTAAGATTCTATGATTCTCTCGCAAGCACAGAGTCTGAGTGTAGAAAAAGCCTTTTAATGACAGAGAGAAACAATGCGGCATTATGTTGGGGGAAACACCACAAACAGGATTCATAAAACAAACCATGCATGAGAAGACCCACCCCCCAAGCAGATTGGGCTGTGTCCTCCCCTTTGGTTCTTCAGACCAGCGACCCCAAGTCTCACCCAAAGTCCCAAGAGTCTAACAACCCAAAAGTCCAGCCCCAGAGTGCAAAAGTTCATCTGCAGAGGGTTATCCCCCGCCCACCCCAGTCTGGGTGGAAATGGGGAGGGGAGAGGTAAGGGGCATCTTACGTGGCTCAAAGGTGACTGCCCCGCCCCTCCGTGGGGCTTCACTCTGCTCTGCCAGCTGTCCCACGAACCACTCCGCTCCGCCAGCCATCCCACAAGCCGTTCCACTTGCCCCACAAACTGCTCCGCTCCACCAGCCGTCCTGCAAGCCGCTCCAGCTGTCCCGCAAACTACTCTGCTCCACCAGCAGCTCCGTTCTGCCAGCTGCTCAGCAATATATCTTAAGGCCCCCCCACTACTTAACACAGTGCTCAGTGACTTCACTTCTTAATAATTTTAGCTCTTTAGTGATTTCAGCTTGTAGTAAGGAGAGCCTTAGTGCACATGCACCATTAGCCCAAAGTGATTTCAGCTCAGCAACCTGTAACTAGACTCCTAAAGAACTCAAAATTAGCTCTGATATTCCACCGGGGGGGGGGGGGGGGATGCAATTGGTATTTAGGGCCGGGGGGGGGGGGGGGGGGGGGGGGGGAAGAATACCACCCAGTACAAATACCTGTCCCCAACCTCTCTCTCTCAATTCACTGGGTTTTGGAACCCATGTCCCTTGCCTAGCGAGTGCTGCTTAGTTGATGGCAAGTCCCTCCATCATAACAAAAGGCCAAGTACAGTTCCACTGTCCTTGATTCACATAATCAGTTTAATAACTCTTTATTCTTCCTGCCCCAATAACAGAAAAACTGGGGCTCCTACAGCAGCCCAAAGTGACCATTTGGGCTGCTATGGGCTCATGCTAGGCGGGGTGGGTGTGCCTATGTAAATGAGGTCAGCCCCTGAAGTTCTTTTCCACAACTTTCCACAACTCACCACAAGATGTCAGGGTGGAGCTCATCCTGACTCTGCTTACAGTCGTATATGAGGTTTGGACTGCCCTGGTGCTTCATCTGTACTCTTGTGCTGTTTTGCGTTAGTGTTGTTAAAGGTCTTCTTGGCAGGTCTGGAGGAGGTGTCCCTGTAGCTCCGACTACAGCATTGTCAGGAGAGCTGCACATGCCTGATTAGGAGGGGAAAAAAACATTTTACAAAACTGAACTTTACCATCTTTGTCACCCACACCTATGTATTGTAGCGGCGTTGAGCAAAAACAAGGCGGGCCCGGTTCATCTTCGCTGCTTAATGCAATGCTGTGAAGGGCCTTCGGGTCCTCTAGAAAGGCATCATCCAGCTGTCGAGAGATTTTCAGACAAGAAACAATTGTAAATTCCCACTGCTTGTTTTTAGATTTACACAGTCCCTAGTATCTAACCCCATTACACCCTCCATCCTCGACCGTCACTTCTTAATCATTTATTTACCTGAGCGACGTCTTTTCCATTCACCTTATCCGCTGATGACTCCCCTAAGCCATGATTGCCTTCCTCCTCCAGGGTGGTGGACAACGAGAGGCCACCATGCTCTTCGGGGTGTCTCACGAGCAGTTGGGGTTCGGGTTCGGGTTCCGGCGTATCCATCAATGGCTGGGCCAAAGGGCTCCCCTCGGGGCTAAAACAAAGTCCGAAGTTCTCACGGGGGTGGTGAAGGAGTCCATGTTTCCTCTCAGCAGCCTTTCCATGATTTCTAAAACACATGTTCTTGGTGAGAGATGGCCTCTTCTGCCCGGTGCTGGGACTTTTGGGTTGATGGTGCCGCACTCTGAATGGCAGAGGGCGTTGAGAGGAGTTCTATGAGGGGTCACCACGTCCCAGAACCTGCACTATTTTGGTCAAATCTCCTCTCAGGGTGGTCCTCTGTGGCTGAAACTCATGGCGATTGTTAGAGGGCGGTGGGAGGAGTTCTTAGAGGGGTCACATGACACAACTTGGTCCGGTCGTATGGCCACCATGACCCCAGAAGTAATACCCCATGAGGCGGGACTTCCGCTGACAGGTGGGCTGGGGTCACGGGGCGGGGCTTAAGGGGTCATGGGGCGGGGTTATGGTTTGATTGACAGTAGGGCCCTTATACTACTACTGGGGAGCTGGTGCATAAATTATGCCATGATAAAGATCCATCTGGCCACTCAGAATGTGGCTTTACACCATCAATGTCCCCAGCCACCACTGCATTGACTCTTTAGACACCATAGCAAAGGCAGCGTTTGTCTTTTGAACCTGCCCCCAGCAGAAGCTAAACCCCTGGCTCCAAACATGCCCTGTCTCCTGTTTCAAAGGGGGTGATGCACTGTGATCCTCCACGGGAGGGAAAAGGGAAGCAGAAACCTCTCAAGCTTCCAATAGGCATCCCTCTGGATCCACCCATTCCAGCTGCAACCCAACAGGCAAACCCAGGAGTGACACACACAAAGAGCTATTGCAATTTTATTGCATCAAAAAGGATTACAAATCTCATGATAATAGATAAAACAGAAAATATCATATTGCCTCTATATAAATCCATGGTACGCCCACATCTTGAATACTGCATGCAGATGTGGTTGCCTCATCTCAAAAAAGATATACTGGAATTGGAAAAGGTTCAGAAAAGGGAACAAAAATGATTAGGAGTATGGAACAGCTTCTATAAAACTGTGATTTTTCAGCTTGGAAAAGAGACAACTAAGGGGGGAGATGATAGAGGGCTATAAAATCATGACTGGTGTGGAGAAAGTAAATAAGGAAGTGTTATTTACTCCTTCTCGTAACACAAGAACTAGGGGTCACCGAATGAAATTAACAGGCAGCAGGTTTAAAAACAGGTTTAAAACAAACAACAGGAAGTATTTCTTCACACAATGCACAGTCAACCTGTGGAACTCCTTGCCAGAGGATGTTATGAAGGCCAAAACAATAACAGGGTTCAAAAAAGAACTAGATAAGTTCATGGAGGATAGGTCCATCAGTGGCTATTAGCCAGGATGGACAGGGATGGTGTCCCTAGCCTCTGTTTGCCAGAAGCTGGGAATGGGCAACAGTCTTACAGAGGTGATGCCAGGCTCTCTCAGGCAGAAGTGACTCTGTCCCACTCCCTGGCTGGCTGCAAGGGAGATATGCCAATCTCATAGAGCTGGAAGGACCTTGAAAGGTCATCAAGTCCAGTCCCCTGCCTTCACTAGCAAGGCCAAGTACTGTCCCCTGACAGATTTTTGCCCCAGATCCCTAAGTGGCCCCCTCAAGGATTGAACTCACAACCCTGGGTTTAGCAGGCCAATGCTCAAACCACTGAGCTATCCCCCCTAACTTGCCATGAAAGAGTAGGTCGAACTTGTTTGGGGAAGGGGGTAGGCACAGGGAGAGAATGACAGAACCCCTCGGGCCCCTCCCCGCAGATAATGTGGGGCAGGGAGAACACAGTGGCTCCAGGTTGGGCTGGGGCCCACTCCCCAGAGTGTCACTCGGCAGTGGAGACACATGGGGCAGTCACATGTCCTCCCCTTTAGCTTGTACCCCCCGCCCCCAGTCATAAATTGCCTCCAGAGATTTAGCCCTTTGAGCATGGGCTGTGGGTATAATAGGCAAGGGAAGGCATTGCCTCCCCTAACACAGCTGTCCCTGCCCCCCCCCCCACCACCTGGGCCATGCCTCTTCCCCTCCCTGCTCTGACCCTTCCCTGAGGCTCCCACGGCTTCCTGCTGCTGTCTGGGGTGAATCTTCCTCTTCTCCTCTCCTCTCCTCCAACCAAGCCCCTTCCCCCCTCGGAGGTCCCTGCAGATGCCAGCTGCGTCTCTCCTCACCCCACTTCCCCGCGGGTGTGTGTGTGTGAGAGAGAGAGAGAATTCCAGCGAGGAGTCGGGGGGGGGGGGGGTGAAGAGATGCGGTGCACCTGGGGGAGGAGGCAGGGCTGGGGATTTGGGGAAGGGGTTGGAATGGGGGCAGGGAAGGGGTGAAGTTGGGGTAGGGCTGGGGGAGGGAGGCGAGCTCCCACTGGCGCCGGGTAAAGTCGGCCTCTATGGCTGCAGCCCCTGTATAACTGCCTGGCCACCCCAATCTGGACACGTCCCACCCTCCTCACCAGATGACTGTGCCCCTCCTTTTAAATGGCCAACCCAACAGGCTTTGCTTGGTATGGGAAAGGAGGGTGCTGCTGTTTGAAACCATTCCCACATATTATGAAGGTTGAAGAAGCCGAAACCCTTTGGCTTACCATGGCTGCCTGCAAGCCGAATTCTGTTGCCAAGCCGAGCGTGTGTGATGTCTCACACCAAACCGGGAGGAAGCGGGGAGAAGCGGAGCGGCAGCGGTGCGCTCAGGGGAGGAGGCAGAGGCAGAGCAGAGGTGAGCTGGGGCGGGGAGCAGTTCCTCTGCCCCCCCCTCACCCGAGGGTTACTTCCTGCGGCCCTCCCCGCACACCCGCTGCCCCAGCTAACCTCCACTCTGGGATGATCACTTCACCCCTCCCCCCACTGCGTGGCTAGTATCAGGGAAGATCCCTGTCAGCCAAACGCGAACAGCTCAGCATGAACAGGCCTCCCACCACCGCATGGCTAACAGCGGGGATGATTTCTTTTCGGCCAAATGCAAACAGCCCAGCAGGAACGGGCACCTCTGAATGTCCCCTTAAACAAATTTCCCGTATTTTAACCAGGTGACCATGAATGATATCACTCTCCTGAGGCTAACACAGAGAGATAAAGAACAGATGTTCCTTGAATGCCACCAAACCCCGGGCCCATTCACTGCCATGCTTTGTTCTGCAATGATTCCAGACTACTTGCTACTGGCTTGGCATGGTAAAGTGTCCTACCATGGAGGACGGAATAAGGGTGCCCTCCCCAGAAACCTTCTGCAAAGGCTTTTAGAGTACCTCCAGGAGAGCTTCACGGAGATATCCGTAGAGGATTTCCGCTCCATCCCCAGACACGTTAACAGACTTTTCCATTAGCTGTACTGGCCGCGAATGCATCCCAAGTTTTCAGGGCAAATTAATCATTAAACACGCTAGCTTTTAAACCCTGTATTATATTTACAAAGGTACACACACCAGAGGTGCCGTCTCCAGCTTCATGGCCGGGAGCCCACCTTGGGAGGGTTGGGAGGGTATTGGCTCGAGGGTGATGAATAGTTCCCGGCTGCCGGGGAGAATGGATTCTCTGCTTGCCTGCTGTGCGCTATCCTCAATCTCCTCCTCCTCATCATCTTCCTCATTCACAAAATCCTCATCACTGTTGCGTGAGACTCCTCCCTTGCAGGTGTCCACGGACAGTGGTGGGGTAGGGTAGAGTCCCCACCCAGAATTGCATGCAGCTCATCATAGAAGCGGCATGCATGGGGCTCTGACCCGGAGCGACCGTTTGCCTCCTTTGTTTTTTGGTAGGCTTGCGGAAGCGGCTTCGGCGGCAGGGAAGAACGTACCCTCTGCCGAATTGCCGCCGAAGCCGCTTCCGCTTGCCTGTGGGAGGTCTGCTGGTCCCGCGGCTTTGGCGGCAATTTGGCAGAGGGTACCTGCTACAACGAGACTGGTGGACCTCCCGCAGGGAGGCGGAAGCGGCTTCGGCGGCAGCGGAGGACCTCCCGCAGGTAAGCCAGGGCAGCTTCGGGGGCGGGGGAGGAGGGGGCGCCCCTGGCTACAGCCTTTTGCACCCCTCTCAGGGTTTCCTCCCCACTCTAAACTCTAGGGTAAAGACGTGGGGACCCGCATGAAGAGCTCCTAAGCTTATTTTTACCAGCTTAGGTTAAAACCCCCAAGGTACAAAATTCCCTGCACCCTGAGAAATGCTTCTTCCACTGCCACCATCAAGTGTTTTAAACAGGAATCCAGGAAAGGAGACCACTTGAAGTTCCCTTCCCCCCACCCCCAAAATACCCTCTCAAGCCCGTACCCCCCTTTCCTGGGAAGCTTGAGAATAATCTCCTAACCCGTTGGTTACACAGTGATCTAAAAACCCACCCCCTGGGTTTTAAAACCATAGAAAACAGTCAGCTTCTTAAAAGAAGGATTTTATTAAAACAAAGAAGGTAAAATCATCTCTGTAAAATCAGGATGGTAACTAATTTACAGGGTACTCAATTTCCAAACTCAGAGGGATTCCCCCTCTGGACAAAACCTTAAAGTTACAGGGGGGAAAAAAGGAAACCCCCTCCCTCTCACACAGGGAACGTACCAAGCAAAAATAAACAGAAATCTACTCGCTATGCTATCTAAACCTACTTTAGAAAAGTGAGGATTTGATGAAAAGATGACTGATTCCTTCTGACTCCAAGATCACTCTGAGTCTGACAAAGACCCACACACAAAGCTTTCCCCCTCCCAAGATTTGAAAGTATCTTGTCCCCTTATTGGTCAGATGCCGGCCAGGTCATTCCCTTTATATTTATGACACCCCTGACAGCCGTGCGCCCCGAGGCGAGTGCCTCACTAGGCTTGCCCTAGTTACGGCTCTGACACTACCCCAAATTCGACCCAGTGAGGTCGATTTAGCACTAAAACCCTGGCCAGGGAGTGTGATGTTATTGACAATAACTGGGACCGTATAGATCATTGTTGCAACCAAAGTCCTGGAGTGGCACCAAATCTTATATAAAGGGGGTCAAATGAGGTGTCTAAGACCAGGTTACGGTTTGCTGGTTATGATTATGCAATGTAGATGTATGTATTAGGTTTGCAGTTGAAGTTATGAATATTGGCTCTATACTGTCTGTATTTCAAACCTGTGCTGTGCTTCTGGGACCCCACACAAGCTCTGCCAGGCCTGCTTGATGGCCAATTAAGGACCATTAGCTATACAATTGACCCATTGAGAGAAGGCAGACACGCCTTGTGACTCAGCAAGGTATGCAGGGACTTGCCCATGTGACCCCAGACTCCATCTTGCTGTAATTTTCCACAGTAAGGATAAAGAGGTGTCTTTACACCTGGAAGAGACTATAAAAGTCAGCTCCCTCATCTCCATTTGGTCTTCATTCCTGCTTCATACCTCTGGAGGGACTTTGCTACAAACTGAAGCTCTGAACAATGGACTGAATGACCCATCCCAGCTGGGGATGCACTCCAGAGTCTTGATTTGAACCTGCAGCTTATTTCATCTCTGAACCAAGAACTTTGCCATTGCTGTGTGTAATTGATTCCATTTAACCAATTCTAGCTCTCACCTATACCTTTTTCTTTTTATGAATAAACCTTTAGATTTTAGATTCTAAAGGATTGGCAACAGCGTGATTTGTGGGTAAGATCTGATTTGTATATTGAGCTGGATCTGGGGGCTTGGTCCTTTGGGATCGGGAGAACCCTTTTTCTTTTACTGGGGCATTGGTTTTCATGACCATTTGTCTCCATAACGAGTGGCACTGGTGGTAAGACTGGGAAACTGGAGTGTCTAAGGGAATTGCTTGAGATGACTTGTGGTTAGCCAGTGGGGTAAAACCAAAGTCTTCTCTGTCTGGCTGGTTTGGTTTGCCTTAGAGATGGAAAAACCCCAGCCTTGGGCTGTAACTGCCCTGCTTGAGGCAATTTGTCCTGAACTGGCACTCTCAGTGGGGTCTCGCCAGAACCAGCCTCGTTAAAGGGAGGAGTACAGAAATCGGTTTTAAGAGCCCTTTAAGTCGACAAAACTGCCTTTGTTATGTGGATGGGTGCAGGGTTAAATCGACCTAACACAGCTAAATTCGACCTAAACTCATAGTGTAGACCAGGGCTATGTGAGTTTTACTCTTTTGCATGAATAATGTGCCTCAGTTTCCGTCTGCTGCACCAATACCTCGGTGGTGAGTATAGGGGCATGTGACTTTGGCTGAGACCTCTGGGGCAGCTGAGGCTGTTCCAGCTGTCTGCATGTATGCTATGACCTTTGTAACCTGCATGTATGCCCTTTGTAACCTGAGACTCAGAAGGGAGATGCAACCAGGTGACGACCAGCTGACTCTTTGCCCGGGAAGTGAGACAAAGACAAGGAGGGGGGCAATTGGGGTGTCTGAGGTCGGGTCACTGGAAGCTGGCAGTCTGTTTGGGGGGACTGGAAGAGGGGGAGTCCAGGGCTTCTGGCCCAGGACTCCCCCAAGATGGACTTGGCTGAAAGTCACTGATTTCTGCATAGGAGCCGACTCCGTGGGTGCTCTGGGGCTGGAGCACCAATGGGGAAAAATTGGTGGACGCAGAGCACCCACCGGCAGCTTCCTGCCGGCCCCCCGCGCTCAGCTAACCTCCGCTCTGCCTCCCCTTAGCATGCTGCTGCTGCTCCGCTTCTCCCCCCTCCCTCCCAGGCTTGCTGCCAAACAGCTGACTCCCACGGCAAGCCTGGGAGGGAGGGGGGAGAAGCGGAGCAGCAGCAGCGCGCTCAGGGGAGGCAGAGCGGAGGTGAGCTGGGGCAGGGAGCGGTTCCTCTGTCCACGTCCACCCCCAGGGTTACATCCTGTGGCCCTCCCAGCTCACCTCCGCTCCGCCTCTGAGCGCACGTGCCGCTGCTTCTCTCCCTCCCTCCCTCCCAGGCTTGCACGCAGCAAGCCTGGGAGGGAGGGAGGGGGGTGGAGGAAAAATGCGGCGCGCCCAGGGGAGGAGGCGGGGATTTGGGGAAGGAGTTGGAATGGGGGTGGAGCTGGGGGTGGAGGGGCACGAGCACCCACCGGCGCTGGCCAAAGTCGGCGGCTGTGGATTTCTGTGCTAACAAGTTCTGTTCTACGCTGTGTTCCTGTTGACTAATAAACCTTCCATTTTACTCTGGCTGAGAGTCACGTCTGACTGCGGGGTTGGGGTGCAGGGCCCTCTGGCTTCCCCAGGAGCCCTGCCTGGGCGGACTCGCTGTGGGAAACACATGGTGTGAGAAGGGGATGCTGAATGCTCCGAGGTCAGATCCAGGAAGGTCGAAGCTGTGTAAGCTTCTTGCCCTGCCGACATGCTACACCAGAGTGTCTCATATGGAGTAGTTCCAGAGCATCGCCCTGGTGACTCTGAGACACCTTCCTGCCCCCCTCCCCAGATGACAGCGCCCCTTCCCCCTCCACCCAACTAGATCCGTCCCGCTCCACTCCACAGATGATGGCACCCCCCGTGCCCTCCCACAAATGGACCCATCCCACTCCCCTCCCCAGATGACAGCGCCCCCTGCCCGAATCTGGACACATCGCACCCCCCTCACCAGAGAGCACCATCCTGCCCCCTCCCCAGATGACTGCACCCTGCCCGCCGGTCCCGCAAACTGGACCCGTCCCATCCCCCTCCCCAGACGACAATGATGATGCCCCCCACCCCAATCTGGACACGTCCCGTCCTCCTCACCAGATGACTGTGCCCCGCCTACCCCTCCTGCAAACGGGACCCCTCCTGCCCCTCCCCCAAACTAGACCCATCCCACCCCCTTCCCAGAGGACTGCGCCCCCACTCCCTCCCCCAAACTGGATCCCCTCCCCAGACGATGGTGTCCCCCTGCTCCAAAGTGGACCCGTCCCACCCCCTCCCCAGACTGGCGTCTCCCATACCCTCCCCCAAAGTCAAACCATACCTCCCCCTTGGGATGTCGCCCGCCTGACCCAAACTGCCCTCCCCAAACGATGGCTCCCCTCCACCAAACTGAACCCGTCCTGCCTCCCTCCTGAGATGATGGTGCTCCCTGCCCAAAACTGGACCCATCCCTCCCCCTGCCGAGACGACAGCGTGCCCCTGCCTCCCTCCCCAAACTGGAGCCACCCCCCCCCCCGCAGACTACTGCACCCATCCCGCCTCCCTCCACAGACGATGGCGTCCCACCCGCCCCTCCCACCAACTAGACACATCCTGTCCCCCTCCCCAGATGACAGCGCCCCCTGCCCCTCCCCCAAACTGGACCCCTCCTCAGACAACGGCGCTGAAGGCCCCCTCCCCAGATGATAGTGCCCCTGGCCCCAAACTAGACCCATCCTGCCTCATTCCCCAGATAACAGTGCCCCCTCCCGCCACCCCCTGCAGACAATGGCACCCTGCCCCAAATTGGACCCGGCATCCTTCCCAGATGACAAAGGCTCCCCCCCCACCCCACACTGGACCCGTCCTGCCCCTCCCCAGAGGACGGTGCCCCCACTCCCTCCAAATTGAACCCAGCTCGCCCCTTTCCCCAAACTGCAGCGCCCCCTCTCCCAAACTGAACCCGTCCCGCCTCCCTCTCCAGACTACAGTGCCCCTCTTTCCCCGAAAATGGACTCCGCAGTCTACGGCGCATCCCCGCCGCTTCCCCAAACTGGGCCCATCCCTCCCCCGCCAATGGCGCCGAAGGCCTCCCTTCCCCCAAACTGGGCCTGGTGGGAGCAATGCGGACCCTAAGAGTGCTCAGCGGGGCGTGCCCATGCAAAATATCTATCTAAAGCGAGAGGTAAAACGTGATAGGCCCTTTAAGATGCCCCGCCCCCCTCGGCAAGTCCTGGAAGGGGAAAGGCCAACCCGGCGCCTAAGTGCCTGGCTGGAACGCATCCACTATTCCCCTGCCAGGACCGATACTTGCCAAGATGGCGGTGACCGGAGAGGTGAGCACGAGCCGATTCCTTTATCAGGGTCAGTCACTTCGCCCCCTCCTGTCACGACCTGAGCCGGCCGCGTTGGGGGGGGAGGGAATGCCCCCCCCCCGCTGCCCTGCCCCCATTGCCTCGCGGGACCCTGTTCTCCCCGGCCAGCCAGCGGCCCTCGTGTCCCGGTCAGGCCGCGGGGTTTCTTGGGCTGCTCCTGTGTGTGCGGGGCTGCAGATCGACCCCTCGGTGCTGTAGCCGCATGAGAGGGAAGCTGCTGGCGGGGGAGGGAGGCTGCGGCGCCCGGGGGGTGGCTCCAGGCTTTTGGCGCAGGGTAGCGGCAGGAATTCCCCCCCCCCCCCATCGTTGGAGCAGGGAAGTGTTACCGAAATATCGGGTCCGCCTAGCTGAGAGCCAATAACAGCCAGACAGGGATAAGGAAAGAAAAGTACTTTATTCTGCAAAATAAGGGAAGTCTGTGCCAAGTGACAGGACTTCAATTAACACAGAAATTACAGGTCTTTTATACACACTTAGACAAAGTCCTGGTGTGTTAACATTTGATTGGTGCATGCTAGACCTCGAATGTCTGCTATCTGGTCAGTAAAAACTGGTATAGAAATAACTATCTCAGCTGGAAAACACTATTCTTGTGTAGGCGAAGGACAACTGTAAAAATGCAAGGTCTTGCGTAGGCGAGGCGTCTACTTCCACCTAGTGGCCTCTGGTTGCCGTAGCTGCTGGCTGTTAAGGGGGTTCACCATAGCTTATGACTTTCACAGAAGGGAGGTTTGAATCCCTCATTTCCTGATTCAGCAAACCCGGACATCGGCTCCCTTCCTCCCGGCACCAGGACAGGCCTGTCGCTGCACCCTGCACTCATGGGCAAGCAGATTAGCTCGATGTTCCTACCAAAGCGCTCAGCAGAGGAGTTAAAATGATTAGGGGTATGGAACAGCTTCCAACTGAGGAGAGATTTAAAAATCTGGGACTTGTCAGTTTGGGAAAGAGATGACTAGCCACCGCCAGCAGCAGGATAGAAGTAAGAATGGCATGGTATGATATTGCCACCCTTACTTCTGTGCTGCTGTCTGGCCCTCAGTCAGCAGCTCTCCAGCTGACTAGCTCTGCAGGCAGCAGTGCAGAAGTAAGGGTGGAGCATGGTCTGGCATTGCCATCCTTTTGCACTGTTGCTGGCAGGGTGCTGCCTTCAGAGCTGGGTGCCCGACCAACAGCCGCTAGCCTCTGGCTGCCCCGTTCTGAAGGCAGCACAGAAGTAAGGGTGGCAATACCACAATCCCCCCCTCAAATAACTTTGCAACCCTCCTGCAACTTCCTTTTGGGTCAGGACCCCCAATTTGATAAACGCTGGTCTCCCTCATGAAATATGTATTAGTATAGGGTAAAAGCACACAAAAGACCAGATATCACTGGGGGGACCCAGATCTCATGGTCCGTGATGTGTTTTTTCATGGCTGTGAATTTGGTAGGGCCTTATTCATAACAGCTTCAGCTCACAACAAGTACATCCGTGAATAGGGTAGTGTTTCCTTTGTACAGCCTGGGCCTTTGATCTTCAGATTCTGGAAGCAGATAATCAGTAGCCAATCATCCTCTCCTCAGGATATAGCCCCAGGGGGCTTTTGCATAACTAGAGGTGAGAATTTGCATTTTCCTCCCCTTGAGATTCCCCCACTTGACACTGTGTCCAAAAGCTCATTCTGGGCTCATTATTCAGTATAGTCCTTTGAAGTTCCTAACTCACATCCCATCTCCTCCCTACCGAGGTCACATACAATCCTCGATAACACACAACTTTTGTGTTTGATACAGTGGACTCGAAAAATACTTAATTCAATGGGATTTTTCCAGGCTATAGCAGGAAATAGTCATATCTGTCACAGTAGCATCTTCTGGGTCCTGGCCCCAGGGGACATTTCTTGCTGGGGCTGGAATGGGTCCATTTGCCTTGAGTGTGTTCCCTTGGTTGTAGCTGATTGGAGGCAGCGTTGGCAACCTGCTCCCCAGGATGCGCCTTCCACCACTTAAATCTGATGGTCTCTTTCTCCTTCCACATAGGGAACGTCTCAGGAGCTGGAGGCAGCCGTGGAGGAGGAGGAAGATGCAGGGCACGTGCAGGTGGGCTCCCCCCTTAGGGTGCATGTCGGATGGGCAGCGGGGGGGGGCTCTGCTGGTGTCCCCTTTTATGTGGGGAGGGTTCATTAGTGGGGGATCGTAAGCCCTGCTGTCAGCCCCTGTGTGCGCATAGGGGAGAATGGAATTGAGCGCCTCGGTGGCTCCTTGGCTGACCATCTAGCTCATGTCTCTCTACCCCACAAAGGCAGATCCGGAGCCCAGGCTCCGAGACACCCCAGAGGACATCTCCTTTGAAGCTGCTGCCAACACCATTGCCTTCCACCCCAACCAGGACATCCTCGCAGCTGGTGATGTGGACGGCGATGTCTATGTGTGAGTTGGATCTGTCTGAGAAAAGAGCACTGTGTAGAGAATCAGCAACAGGCCCTAGCAACAAGCAGTGCAACCAGGGAGCTGCAAAGAAACCCCCAGGGGTCTGCACTGCCCAGGAGGCAGAGAGAGAGGGGCCCCTATGGGGTGTATACTGTGGGTAGGGGTCCATGACCCCATGGCCCATCCAGCCCCACCCCACCACTGTCAATAGGAGCCAGGCTCAGCTGCTGGAGGTGATGGTCCCAGAAGAAGCCGTGGGTTTGGGGAGAGGCTTCCTGTGGAGAGTGATGTGTGTTTAGAGGTGGTTTTTTTCCATGCTTCAAGTCTAAGTTGGCTTGAAGAACCCACTTATCTCTGCAGAGGAAGATTGGGGCTGGGCAAAGCTGCTTCCAGGATCAGAGCATTGGCATTTGGGATGCTGTAGCTAGGGACATATCATCCTTCCTCCGCCAAGGGCTTAGCCTGAGAACAGGTTCTTGGCTGGCACTGCTTCATTTCATCACTTGACGGTGCCACAAATCTGTCTTGCACTCACACAGGTGTAGCACAAAGTCTCTGCCTCTCATTGCACCTGCCATCTCTCCCAGCTGCAATGGTGCCTCTCTAGTGACCCGCCTTGGAAGGCATTAGATTAGATTTCTAGGGAACCCGCCCTAAGCTTGGATCTGAATGTTCCTTCCACGCCCCAAAACTGTGCTCCTCAGCTGGAAGGGAAAGACAGGGAGCAGCTCCCACTAGTGTCCCCTTAGAATCATAGAATCTCAGGGTTGGAAGGGACCTCAGGAGGTCATCTAGTCCAACCCCCTGCTCAAAGCAGGACCAACCCCAACTAAATCATCCCAGCCAGGACTTTGTCAAACCTGACCTTAAAAACCTCTAAGGACGGAGATTCCACCACCTCCCTAGGTAATCCATTCCAGTTCTTCACCACCCTACTAGTGGAAAAGTGTATCCTAATATCCAACCTAAACCTCCCCCTCTGCAACTTGAGACCATTACTCCTTGTTCTGTCATCATCTACCACTGAGAACAGTCTAGATCCATCCTCTTTGGAACCCCCTTTCAGGTAGTTGAAAGCAGATATCAAATCCCCCCTCATTCTTCTCTTCCGCCGGCTAAACAATCCCAGTTCCCTCAGTCTCTCCTCATAAGTCATGTGCTCCAGCCCCCTAATCATTTTTGTTGCCCTCCGCTGGACTCTTTCCAATTTATCCTCATCCTTCTTGTAGTGTGGGGCCCAAAACTGGACACAGTACTCCAAATGAGGCCTCACCAGTGCCGAATAGAGGGGAATGATCACGTCCCTTGATCTGCTGGAAATGCCCCTACTTATGCAACCCAAAATGCCGTTAGCCTTCTTGGCAACAAGGGCACACTGTTGACTCATCTTCAGCTTTTTGTCCACCATAACCCCTAGGTCCTTTTCTGCAGAACTGCTGCCCAGCCATTCGGTCCCTAGTCTGTAGCAGTGCATGGGATTCTTCCGTCCTAAGTGCAAGACTCTGCACTTGTCCTTGTTGAACCTCATCATATTTCTTTTGGCTCAATCCTCTAATTTGTCTAGGTCCCTCTGTATCCTATCCCTACCCTCTAGCGTATCAACCACTCCTCCCAGTTTAGTGTCATCTGCAAACACCAGTCCACACCATCCTCCAGATCGTTAATGAAGATATTGAACACAACCGGCCCCAGCACCGACCCTTGGGGCACTCCACTTGATACCGGCTGCCAACTAGACATGGAGCCATTGATCACTTACCCGTTGAGCCCAACCATCTAGCCAGTTTTCTATCCACCTTACCGTCCATTCATCCAGCCCATACTTCTTTAACTTGCTGGCAAGAACACTGTGGGAGACTGTATCAGAAGCTTTGCTAAAGTCAAGAAATAGCACATCCACTGCTTTCCCCTCATCCACAGTGCCAGTTATCTCATCATAGAAGGCAATTAGGTTAGTCAGGCATGACTTGCCCTTGGTGAATCCAGGCTGACTGTTCCTGATTACTTTCCCCTCCTTTAAGTGGTTCAGAATTGATTCCTCGAGGACCTGTTCCATGCTTTTTCCAGGGACTGAGAAACACACATGCTTTTGTTTCAGGTATTCGTACTCTTGCTTGGAGGGTGGGAACCGGCAGCTCTGGTCCTCTGGACATCACCTTAAATCCTGCCGAGAAGTGTCCTTTTCCCAAGATGGAAACCGTGAGTGCACCTCCCCTCAGCTTTCTCACACCATTGTAGCGACCTGTACAAACTCACTGGGTGGAGGTCAGGCTAGCAAGGAGGATGCGTTCCTGTGTCTTCTGGGGGGCTGTCCCTCTCCCTGCACCCTTGAATGGGGGCTGCTGAGCCTGTCTGGGTCATAGCCATGAAGCAGTGTGAGGCGTTTGCTTAGAAGTCTCTCAGCCAATTGACTGAGTAGGCCTAGCTGTGCTTGGCTCAGGAAATGTGCTGAGTTCCCAGCCTGCCGATAAGATCCCCATGCAATCAGCTGTGCGTAGGAGTAAGGGGTCCAGAGAGCCTGGGGGGCACCGGGGAAGTGTGAAGAGGCGGGGCTAGGGCTGCTTGACTGTTGCGCAGTGACTGCTCAGAGCCATTCAGTCAGTCCGTACTGTGGAGACTAGAAATCTGAGAGGTATGGTGGGGGCAGGGCTCCCAGGCTGAGACACTCCCATGCTGCCCTTTCTCCTCCCTCACCAGGCTGCGAAGGGTTTCCTCCCTGTAGCTCAGAAGTCCCATTCTGCCGCAATGTTTCTGCGCCCTAGCACACTGCGCTCTGCTGCTCCAGGGCAGGGCTAGGATCCTGGCTGGTTTCGTGGTAGCAGAGCCCAGGAGTAACAGCGATCCTGTGGGAATGCTGCTGGTGAGGGATAAGCACAGGACATGGGTACTGGAGTTGGGTAACTCGGGTCACTCCTGCTGCTCTGATTTCTGGATGGGCTGGGGGTGCTGAATTTGTACGGTGTGTCTTGTCGCCAGAGCTCTTCACCGTGTCCAAGGATAAATCCATCCATATCCTGAACGTGGAGGAGGGCCGGCTGGTGACACGCTTCTTCAAGGCTCACAGGTATGTGTGTCTATAGGGGATTCCCATCCCCATGCGCCCCTCCAGCCCTGCCCTGCCCAGCCCAGCCCAGCAAGGGCCTCCTGGGAACTGGCTGGCCAAGCTCCCTAGAGCAGGAGCGTGGTTCCTCCCTTAGTGTCCTTTGGCTCAGCGTTTCCACTAGAGCTGGCTGCTCCCCTTGGCAGGGAGCTGGTCTCCCGTGCACTCTCTTGCCCATCATGTCCATCCCTGACACTGAGTGCTGCTCAGTGCTGGCTGGGCCATGTGTGGGATGGGGAGCAGGGAAATCTGCCCTAAGATTGCCGTGCCTGGTGGGGCTGTCAAAGACTCAAGTGGGACGCTGGGGCAAAGAGCAGGCCAAATGACCAAAACCCTGGAGCTGGCCATGGGGCCAGGACTGTAGTGGCTGCCTACTGCATCTAGGTGGCCACTGGTCACCCTCTAGCGACCCCTCTGGCCAAGTTGGGCTGCAGGAACTAGCTCTGGAGGGAGCTGGTTCCCTCCTCCCCCACACACGCTGATGGAAGGCGCTGCCTCTCCAGATGGCCCTCTTGAGAGGGTCGAGAGCTCTCGGGGATCTCTCTGCTGCCTGAAGATGGGCTCCTTCCATGTTCCCTCACCCTAGGAGCATCCGGCGTGCTGGGAGTGCCAAACTCCCCCCTCCCCCAGATTCCACCTGTGCTCGATACCGTGGCTAGAGCCGCCATGTAGTCAGACCTCCCTGGCAGGGCCTTTGAATGGCAGATGCCTCTCTGAGGTGCCTCTAGTCCCTGCCACAGCAGGGAGCATCTCACAGGGCTGCCTCAGGTAGAAAGGTTCTCACAGTCCCTGACACTGCCGGTGACTGGGGTGGGGATCTCCACAGCTCAGCACTGAACAGCCTGCTTGTGATAGACGAGCACCTCTTTGCCACGGGGGACGATGGCGGGATGCTGAAGGTGTGGGACCTCCGCAAAGGCACAGCCATCATGGAGATGCGGCAGCACGAAGAGTACATCAGCAGCATGGCCATAGACGAGAACAAGAAGCTCCTGCTCACCACCAGGTGACGTTGGGCTCCTCGGCCATGTGTGCCGGGGGTGCCTGCGGGCACATGGGGCAGCAAAGCCTGCTCCGGGGGTCCTGAAAGCAGCTCCCTTAAGGGGAGAGCAGGTTTGTTCGCACCCCGTTGGTTCTGCTTGTCTAATGCAGATGGCACAGTTGTCTCCGCCCTTGAAGGAGGGGGTAAGTGCTGTTTATTCCCATGGCCCCAGACTCTTTGTAATCACTGGAGTTTGTTGTGCTTCTTATCCTGGATGATCCCAAAGGGGGATCACTTATACCCTCTCTCCAGGGGTGAAAGTAAAATTTCTCTCTTACCAGTACGGATGCAGCTTTGCCGGCGGGGGGAGGGGGGGAGGGAAGGGAGAGGCCTCAGGTGGAAGGGGCGGGGCTGGAGGTGTCAGCGTCCTCCTGCCAGCCCGCCCAGGGCTCCAGCCCGGGGCTCCGGGGTAGCTGCTCCTTTTGCCCACCCCTGTCGGCGGCCCGGGGGGGAAAAGGGGCAGGGTTGTTAAAGCACTGCCACGGCAGTGCTTTAAAGCAGAGTCCTTTTGCCGCGGCAGCGCTTTAAAGTAAGGCGGTAGGGGCCGGTAGAGGCGGCCACTTTTTACCGGTATGCCGCACCGGCCCGTACTGCCTTACTTTCACCCCTGCCTCTCTCTGAAGTATGCAGCCACCTCTGGGGGGTGTAAAGGTAACACTTGCCAGTTTGGGACAGGAAGTGAGGAATCCCGCGTCTAAGTGAGTGCAATGTAACACTTTGGTTCCCACAGCGGCGATGGAACCATGGGTGTCTTCAACATCAAGAGACGGCGCTTTGAGCTGCTCTCAGAGCCTCAGAGTGGAGACCTGACGTCCGTCGCGCTGATGAAGGTAGAAGCTCACGGGCCACCTGTGTGACTGTTCTTCATGTGGGGGTAGCAATACAGATCCAGGCCTCCCTGCCTCAGCACTGAGCTTTCCCAGACATGGGCAGCGGTGGGTGCTCCAGCGCCCTTTAATATTCAGCCATGAGCTCGAAGGACCCTGCTGAGTTAAACGTGGACTCCCTTGACTAAGAAGAAAGGAGCCCATTCTGTCACTTACTCCCTGTGCTATCGGCCCCTGACGTGAGCACTCCCTGCTAGAGAGCCCATGTGGGGAGAGGAGGGTCCTGACCTGAGCTACTGCTGCTTCAGCTCCGCCTCATTCACTTCTTGTCCAGAGGGGGAAGAAAGTGGCATGCGGCTCTGGCGAGGGGACCATTTATCTCTTCAGCTGGGATGGTTTTGGTGCCACTAGCGACCGCTTTGCAGTGAAGGCCGAGTCCATCGACTGCATGGTCCCGGTCACGGAGAACGTCCTGTGCACAGGTTCCATCGATGGAGTCATCAGGTTAGAGAGCCCAGTGCCAGCTCCCAGCAGGGAGGCTGGGAAAAAGGGGCTGCCTGCCTTGCTTCTGCTAGCAGGGCTGGGAGGATGTGGTGAACTTCTGCTTGGAGGTGTGAATAGCAGTGAGAGTTGGGGGAGAAGGGCCAAGGGGGTAGGAGTATTGGGGTGGAATTGAGGTAGGCAGAATATCAGGAGATATTTGCCGAAGGCAAATGCAGTCATGGAATAATCTACAAAGGAAGAGGTGGGAGCCCCATCGATAGGGCACATTACAAGTAGACAGGGCAAAGCCCTGGCAGAGGTACTGCAAGGGAAGCTCCTGTCCTTGATGCTGGGGGATGGACTTCAGACAGCCTATTGGGTTGGATCCCTCTGGGTGCCTCCATGAAAGGGCTATTGGTGGGAACTCTTGGGAGCTGTGCTGCTAACACCATGGAGGTAGTTAAACTGGAAAGAATCAAAACCCCAGGCTGGCCTCTGTGTGTTCAGGGCTGTTCCTACTGTGCATGTCATTCTGGGTTCTCCTATTCTCAGTGCTTTTCCCTTCCTTGGTTCTGGCATTCAGCACCGTGTGGCTGTTGCTGCTGGATTTGGATTCCCAGGGGATGTTTACATTAATTCCTGACAGTGAAGTGAGGATTTATCTCCTTGGAGATGGATCTACTGAGCTTGCTTACTAAGCCCTGAATTTGGGGCTTAAACCACTTGGCACTTTCCCTCTTCTAAGATCTCAGCATCCCAGAGGACCCCAATCTGGTAGGTAGTGATGGGGTATCATATGAGGTTACTGGACAGTTGGCCCTGTATTATAGTCTTCTAATCTCTTAGCACCCCAGAACACCTCCTCTTGGTGGGTGGGTTGGCTGGAGTAACACGCATAATTACTACGGAGCTGTCCCTCCATTAATCAAGTTTCTGTTCTTGTCCCAGGGCGGTGAATATCTTACCTAATCGGGTGATAGGCAGTGTTGGGCAGCACCTGGGGGAGCCCATTGAACAGCTGGCCAAGTCCCACACTGGTCAGCTGCTGGCCAGCTGTGGCCATGACCAGAAGGTGAAGTTCTGGGACATCTCATTGCTCTGCTCCGTGGTGGTGGATGATTACCGGAAGAGGAAGAAGAGTGGGCAGCTGAAGTCCCTGAGCCGCAAAGCTTTGGGCGGCAGAGAGGACTTCTTTGCTGACATGAGAGAGGAGGCAGACGCCCTCAAGGAGGAGCAGGAGGAGGAGAGCAACAGCGATGACAGTGACTGACGGAAGCCCCAGTGGCCTCTGGAAGATTCCATGGCCAGAAAGCTCTGTGGGGACATAGACTATGAAGCCAGCAGATTCTGAAGCCGTGGGAAGGACACGTCCTCACTGTATTGTGGAAGCAGCTGGAGGCCAAGCTCATTTCCCCATAGAGGACTGGCTTGTCTGGGAGTGTTCCTGCAGGCCAGAGTGCTAGCAGGGCCCTTGGTGCAGCTGAGTTGATGAGGCACAACATCCCTCTCTGTGTTCCTCATTAAAGGCCGATGGAGGTCTTATGGAGAGAGGGGCTGGAACCTCCTGCCAGCTGGGATGGCCAGGCTTTGTTTGGAAAGAAGCAACTCTCCTGATGGGAAAGGAGTTTCTCCAGTTTTCTCTCTCCAGGAGGAAACAACATACCTCAGCCCCCTCTCCACCCTCTGCCCCAACCCTTCCCTTGTGAGCTCTCACGAGCACCAGGTGCCTTATGGGATCAGGGCTAAGCCCTGAATTCCTTCCCCACCCTTGCTGGTTGGCAGGAGCCTGGAGGTGAATGTGGTGGTCTGTGCTCCAGGAGCTCTCTCCAAACTCCTTTGTCCACCAAAGAATCCCTGCAGCCTCTGGAGCGTGGGAAATGCAGGGAACAGTGTGAATTCCAGTCCCCTCTGCATGGAGCACTGGGCCAGGGCCCTAGAGCATCTGGCTGTGCTGGTCTAAAGCAGGTGCCTGAGCTCTGTGTGCCGCCTGTGGGATTACATAGCAGAGGGTTCCCCGTTGCTCCTGTGTCACCCGAGATGCTGAAAGCTACTTTCTCAGAAGTGCAGCTTAGGCACCTGTAGTAATGAGATGTGGGACTGGGAGGGGAGTGGGAAGAAGAATCCCCCCGGCTGCCAGCCGTGTTTCACACGAACCCCCTCCCTGGCCTTTTGAAGTTTGCTACAAACTACTGAGCTCAGAGCCCCTTTGCTGGTCCGGGCAATATGGGCACTGTTGCCAGCTGTATTTCTGTCAGGCCAGGCTCTCCCCAGCCACCCTCACAACTTCTCCTCCCTTTAAAGGTGTCTTCAAGAAAAACAACAACCAGTTGCACCAGCTTCTCTCCAAGCTGAGTAGATTCATGTAGGCAAGAAACTTGTACAAGCCACAGTGCAGGGCCCAGCTGCTGCCCTGTCTGAGGAGAGTGACTGATTCCCATTGTGAATTTGTATGTGAATAAACCATCAGGAAGCCTGTGTCCCGAGCTGGCCGGGATCACTTTATGTCGTCACATTGTCAAAGTGTATGTGATAATCCAGCAGAGTTTGCTGTTAGAACATACTGGCAGTACTAGTCTAACAGTGAGAGTGTGTGTGACTGACAGTCACACTGCTACTGCTATGGCATCTGCTGACCAGGAGAGTGCGCACTGCTTTCCGCATGTGTCTCCTTAGTGGGTCTCCTGGGAAACGGGAGCGGATTGGCCGAGATCAGGAGCAGGAGTTTTGTAGTGTAGTCGGAAGGCCTGGGGACAGGGATGTGGCCCAGTAAGTTACTACAAGGCCTTTCACATCTGTCCTCTAAGGGTACGTCTATACTCACCCGTCGTGTCGGAGGAGTCCAATCGATCTTCTGGGTTCGATTTATCGCGTCTTGTCTAGATGCGATAAATCGAACCAGGAAGTGCTCCGCCGTCGACGCTTGTAATCCTACTCCGCGAACGGAGTAGGCGGAGTCGACGGGGGAGCCTGCGCGCCGCGTGTGGACCCCCAGTAAGTACCTTTTCATTCAAACTAAGATACTTCGACTTCAGCTACGTTATTCACGTAGCTGAAGTTGCGTATCTTAGTTCAAATTGGGGGGTTAGTGTAGACCAGCCCTAAGATTCAGATTTGATCTACAAGCTGGGGGAGCGCCCAAAAGAAACAGCAGAAATTATCTTGGCTCTCCTGACTGAGGGGGCTGCCTGACATTCCTTACTCTGGTTGACAGCCTGTGGGGCTGGTTGTCACTGGGGGAGGGAGAAGGGGAGACATGCCGGGGCGGGGGGAGAAGCCCGATTGGAGGGGGAGTGCGGTGTGTTGTAGGAGCAGCAGTGATCTGTATGCTATGTATAACTTGTTACTCCAAAGGTCTGTTCACTCCACACACACACCCCTTTTGTCACCTCTCCCTCTTTGAATACCTGTGAAGTGGCTTTCCTCCTCCTCTCCCTCATGGAATGCTTGTGGGATGAATGGGCTCTTAAATAGCTGGAAGATCAGAAGAGCTCCCAGGTAAACAGGATGTCTGGGACTCTAATCAGGCAGCAATCACACACCCAATGCATGGACACTGCCTGAGGTGTCAAGTATCAGAGGGGTAGCCCTGTTAGTCTGGATCTGTAGAAGTGACAAAGGGACCTGTGGCACCTTATAGACTAACAGAGGTATTGGAGCATAAGCTTTCGTGAGTGAATACCCACTTCATCGGATGCAAGCAGTGGAAATGTCCAGAGGTGGAGTGTGACCAACCAGATGCAGCCAAGTCATCTCTAGTTGCAGGCCATGAGGAGCTGGTCCTTAAAAGGAGAAGGGGCCATGTTCTCAGGAATCACAAGCTTGTACCTCCCGTGAAGGCCCTTTTCCGGGACCGCCTGGCTGTGTTGCATTCCATCGTGCCTTGGGAAGACTTACCTTCATCGCACCGTCCATTGCTGCACTGTGGGACACTTACCTTGAAGGATCCTGACATCTCCAGTGTTGTGCCTGTCCTGGGAGCGTGAGTATGCGAGTGTGAGTGTCTCTTTCCCCCTCCCTCCCGCCCCCCGCCTTCTTTGGAGCTTAGATATCAATAATAAACGTGCTGCTTTCTGCCAAACTCTGGTGGGTCATTAATCCTCCCTAAGCTTACTAGCTGGCCCAAGTTTGGGTAACATTAATGGTGGAGAATGCAGGCAGCTTAGTGGAGGATTTGACCCAAGAGTAGAAATTCCCTGGTCCCCGCCCGCCCCAGTAGTCTCTTGGGTGGGTCCGGAGAAAAGGACACCGCTGTTGAATGCCAGTGTAAGGCAAGGGAGAGAGTTAGGTGTAAACCCTCTGGTACCCCCCGGTGGTCTCTTCGGTGGGTCCAGCTCGAGCCTGCGTGGAAAAGTGGTGGGCTAGCAACCCACTGCAGGGAGAAAAGGACGCCGCTGCTAAGTGTGCCACTGTGGGACAAGGGAAAGAAAAAGGCGAAGCAGCCTGAGCGAGAATACACTCCCCCTTGGGGAGCGGCGCCGCTGCCCGGGGTGTTGTTAGAATGGCTCCAAAAGAAAGGGGCAGACCCCTGGATGTACTTCCACCCGGGAGTACAATTCCTGAACTAGAGCTCATGTTGGATAAATATGTACGTATATGCGGTTCCAATAAGGCAGGACTGGATTGTGCAGCCCCCTGGCTGCTGTGGCAAGCAGGCTGGCAATGGCAGGCAGCAAAGAGTCAGCTCGCCACTGAAATAGATTCACTCAAGGACCGATGTCATGAGTCAGAGAAGGAACGGGATATGTGGAAGGCACAGGCTTTGACTGCTAGCGCCCAGGCTTCTTCCCTCTCTATGGCCGCAGTACAGGCAGCCACAGCAGGGGAGGAGCGGGAGTGGGTGGAAATAGAGAATGCTGCTCTGAGTCAGGCAGTTACCTGCCTGGAGGGGTCCACCCGGGAGAACAGGGCCCGGGGGGCCTATTCAGCCTGCGTCGCTGCCGTGGGGGTGCAGGATGATATGATGATTGGGACGGGGATATCTGGTGTGATCCGGATCCCTCGGATCCAGACCCCAGATAGCCGGACCCCAGACACTGTGTTGCAGCGGTCCGCAGGGTGGTCCGAAACTATGGGCCTGCGCCTGCAGGGGGCGGGGCAGCCCCAAGTACTGGACACACTGTGACAGAGACCTAGTTGACTCCCGCGCAAGCAATAGAGTTAGCAAAAACCCTGGGTGGCCCTTCGTGCTCCGGGTTCAGCAGGTGGGTCCGGGATATGGTGACTCTGTGTTTGGATCAGGGACAGAACCTAGCTGAGACCCAGCGGGTGTTAAAAGCCGTGTCTGGGTTGGGAGGAGATTTAGCAGGGGCGGCTCGGCAGCAAGCCGGTCATGCCGCACACAATAGTATCTTTGATATGTTGGCGGGGATGGCGCCTGCTGTGGGGCCGCACACGCTGTTGGCAGAGCTTGTCTCAGCAGCTGCTGCGCCTCCGGTTCGTAGAGAGAATGGTTCTCCTGGCATGCTTGTGTGGCTGGGGTGTGGCAGCCACAGCGGGAGGGCAGGTACCTCCGACCATAGCTCAAATAGCCCTGCCCCTGGAGAAATTGAGGCTGATCGTCCGGGGTCTCCCAGTCCATGTACAGCAGGCGATCGGGAGGTGGAGACCCGGGGAACCCGTGGATGTGGAAGCCCTGCTGGATGCAGTCTGGCAGGCTGCTTCGCCCTGCCTGTGCCACAACCACCAGTGGGCAAGGCCTATAAGGTGGCAACAGTAGACCGCAGAAACCCCAGGAAACCAGATCCTTGGTCTGGAAACCGCAGGGGCAGCCCTGCTTGAGGAATAACCTCTGGCGGGTTTTGCTGGAACAAGGGGAGGATATGGACAATTGGCATGGGAAACCCACTGGGGAGACGATGCTCTGCGTGCAGTTGGGGATACCCCTTCCTTCAGGGGAGCAGAGAGGTGTCCCGGCCCCATCAGGAGCAGCGCCAGCCGGCGTGGATCGGCCAGTGCAAGCCCCCTAGGAGAGCCCGCAGGAGGATGGATATCCAGAGGACAGGTGGCGATGGGTAGCTACCCTGTCCCCCGATCAGGGGGGGCGTCTAGTAGTCCAAATGAGGGTAGGAGTGACACATACCCCCTGTGTGATACTGGTGCAGCAGTTTCACTTTTACCCTTTTTTCCCCCTGAATGTGTGCAAGTTCGGTCAGTTGTGCTGACTGCTTATGGGGGCCAAGAGGAGAGAGGAACTAGGCGGGAGTTGGCAGATTTGGTGGCTAATCTCGCCTGGGTTCATTCGCGGATGGCAGGCGAAGTTATTCTGGGGATTGATCAGCTCAGAGAGCTCCGTTTGGTGGTCGATTGTGCCAATCGCTGCATGTGGCAGGTCCCCGCAGTGGCTTGGGAGAAGAACTACAAGGAGGGGTCTCTGGAGTGCTAACCCGCTCTATGTTGGGGGTGGCAGCTGTGGAGGTTCCAGAGGCAGATGAATGGAAAAAACAGATTCCCGGAGTCTGGGCTAAGGATAAATACGATTGTGGTCTCTGAAAGGGGGAGCCCATTGTGATTCAGGGTCCCCTGGTGCCACCCCAGAAACAATACAAGTATCCTCCTGAGGCAGAGCAAGCTATGGGTGAGATATTGGACGCCTTGATAGACCAGGGAGTGGTTCAACTACTTCTCCTTTCAACTCCTCCATCTGGCAAGGCAGATGGGAAGACCTGGTGACTAACTATAGATTACTGCTGGATCAATGCTTGCACCCCACAGTGGGCTCCAGTGGTGTCCAGACATGACCGCATTGTTGGAAAGTATTCCGCCCAAGGCAAAGTGCTTTTCAGTGATTGATTTAGCAGACTGCGTCTTCACCCTGCTCCTGGCTCCAGAGAGCCAACCTTTACCTTTACCTTTACCTTCATTTTGTCTTTACCTTTTGCAATACCCAATATACATTCACCCAGGTTCCCCAGGGATTCCATAGTTCCCCCATGCTATCACACCAAGCTGTGACTAGCACCCTAGATACCCTGACCCTCTCTGATGGCCATGGGACCCTGGAGGGGAAATGGGTACACCACAGACAACTCAAACGAGCAGGGTCTGCCGCGGTGGGAGCACTGTGCTAATTTGTTTCTAAGCTTCTATCTTTCAGCCTCTGAACCAGAACATCAGGAGAGCTGGTACCAGCTGAAGAGTTATAAAATACCATTGTTATACCGTTGTGGGAAGGGATAGCTCAGTGGTTTGAGCACTGGCCTGCTAAACCCAGGGTTGCGAGTTCAATCCTTGAGGGGGCCATTTAGGGATCTGGGGCAAAAATTGGGGATTGGTCCTGCTTTGAGCAGGGGGTTGGACTAGATGACCTCCTAAGGTCCCTTCCAACCCTGATATTCTATGATTCTATAGTGTCGCAACAAAGTCTGTGTTCAATGTTCTGTGTTGCATGTTTTGTGTTTGTCTGGTGGGTGTACTGCGCTAGCATTGGATCCAGAGAGAGAGGAGATATTACACTAGACAGGGTAAATACCTTTTTCTCTCTCTACTTCCCCCCATCTCCAAACCAATTACATACACTTCTGTCTAAAATACTTTGATCCCCAATGCATCAGATTTATTTTTTGTTAGGTTCTCTAATAATCATTTTGTTGTTGATTTTTTTTATATTGATACATTTGTATTGTTAGTTACATTTTCTTGTATTGTTAATTCCACTTTCCTCTATGCACGCTGGTTCTACTTCCCCAAGCCCTGAAGGGTAGTTCATGGGCCCCCACAACCTTTACAACTAAGTGTTAGTTTAAGTCCAGATCAGTTTAACCTGGTATGACAACTGCGGTACTCCTACAAATCTTATTTGTTGTGTGTACTTAAAGGTTAATGTTGACTTTTATAGTTTGATGGCTATTGCAGCATCAAACTTAGGCCTCATTTTGTGTTTGTTTGTCAATGTACCCAATTATTGTAATGGTGATAGTTTTATTGTATTATGATTATGATTGTTTGCATTTGTGTTTGTTATATCTGGTGTTTAGTCAATTGTAATGGTTTTAGTTCATGCATCTGAAGAAGTGAATATTCACCCACGAAAGCTTATGCTCAATTTGGGCTGGCACTGGCGTAGCTCCCTTTGCATAGCATTTGTGCTGCAGGAGCTGGGAGCTGAGCACCGGGGATCTGGGGAATGGATGGATCCTTGCCAAGCTCTTCGCTATGTGTAGTTGCTAAGGAGGCAAGGAAGAGAAGGTGCCATTGTCTGGGATACATGCAGTTGAGGTTATAGGAAGGACGTACTGGCTGTGAAGACAGACCCACTGAGCTGGGCAGGCTGTGGTGTTCACAGACCTTCATCCAAACCTGGTTAGGAAGAGCCCCACCCCTGCCTGCCTTCACTCCCCTGCTTCCTTTTCCTCCTCCCCCTCTGACACCAAGCTGCCATTAGACTGCCAGCTTCCCAGCCTGCCTTCCCTTGCCAGCCCCAGCAGCATTATTGGTAATTTGAAAAAGTCTGGTTCAGGGTGAACAAAATGTGTTTTGGGTTTTTTTTTTTTTTTTTTGAGTATTTGTAAAGGGCTAGAGTCACAAAATGGCCAGTGGAGGAGGCACTGCTGTCCCTGCCACCCTTAACATGTTAGCCCGGCAGATAGGCACTCAGCTGGGATGTGGAAGACCATAGGAGCTGACTTCGGTCGGCTCCGGTGGGTGCGTCGGGGGTGGGGCCCCGCAACGTCGGCCGGGGGTGGGGGCGAAGGTAAGTGCTCCGGTCACGAGTGCGGGGCGGGGAACTGCTGGTGGGTTTTTTCCCCGTGGGTGCTCCAGCCCCAGAGCATCCACGGAGTCGGCACCTATGCAGAAGACCCAGGTCTGAATCCTCACTCTGGGCCAGGGCTCTGAACACAGGTCTCCTTCCTTCCAAGTGCCTGCCCTAACCCCAGGCTATTGGTGTGAGGTGCTCTCAGTCTCTCTTGCAGAAGCTGTTCCACTTTGTGTAGGTCAGGCCTGCACAACTCATAAAGCGGTGAGGGCCCTATTACTCCAAAGAAAACAGCTGAGGGCCAAAAACCCCCAGCCCCGTGGAAACACCCCCCCCCCCCCCCAAATGCCTGTAGAGGGGGAAAGAAACAGCGCACATAAGGTGACCAGGTCACCCTCACTCCCCAGCCTGCCCCTGGCCTCTTCACCAGCCCGCCCACCCCCCCTTGGCTTGCCCCACCCTGCCGCTTGCCTACTCACCCCCCCCCCCCCCCCGCGGGCCGCACAGTGAGCCCACATGGGCCGCATGCGGCCCCGGGCTGCATGTTGTGCAGGTCTGGTGTAGGTGATTATTCTTTGGAGTAGAGGGCTGGGGACTGGAACCTCAGTCTCCCAAGTGAGTGCTCTGGCCATTGGGCTGTAGAGTCATTCTCGCATTCCTATGCTGGTCTAATGACTATTTAGGCATTTTACCCAAAGTGGAACAGCTTTGAAGGAAAGATTGGGAGAGAGCCACATACAAATAGCTAGCGATTATATGGTGTGGGTAAGGGTACCAGCTCCACCAGCTCCTTCTATAGTGTGAATGGCACCTAAATCCCCTGGTGAATCAGGCCAACAAAAAATTTACAGGCTAAAACTATCTGGCAAATTCATGTCAAATCTATGAATATAAGAGGGTTCAAAAATAATTAGATAAGTTCATGGAGGAGGATAGGTCCATCAATGACTATTAGCCAGGATGGGCAGGGATGATGTCCCTAGCCGTTTGCCAGAAGCTGGGAGTAGGCAACAGAAGATGGATCACTTGATGATTACCTGTTCTGTTCATTCCCTTTGGGGCACCTGGCATTGATCACTGTCAGCAGACAGGATACTGGGATGGATGGACCTTTGATCTGACCCAGTATGGCCATTCATATGTTCTTAATAGTTTTGGGTTGACAGAAACTGCATTTTTTTGGCTAATAAACTATTTGTCAAAATTTTTTTTGCCCAGCTCTAATCTAACACAGCTTGGCTAATGCAGTTCTTAGAAAACAATCCGTTCCAACAATGGGAAGGGAGATGAGGCTGGAGCCCTGCTAGCTGGACTCAGAACATGAGCAGGCTCTGGCTGTGCCTGGGCAGCAGAGAGGACCATGTCCTACGTAACCAGGCTCTGATTCGCTTGACCTGGTTACAGCTAACCCTGTTGGGACACATGCAGCATGTTTCCTGGCAGGAATGGCAGCTGTGCTGGCTTGTCCATGCTGCATGGCAGTGTTTATATCAGTGCATGCTGGGAAAAGGTGGCTGTAACTCCACAGAGCAGCTGGTGCGAAGGCTGGGAGAAAGGAGGACTGGCTAACCTGCTTACATGGACACACAGGCAGCTGCCACGCCTTCTTGTGCACAGGGTATAAACACAATAACACCCATGCAGTTAGGAGCTGTGAGTTAGCCATCTCGATGTGGACATGAGCCATATATGAAGTCAAACGTGTGCCAACCTCTTAAAACTCAGTAAGTCCTCGTGTGTCGAGTTATGATAGAGCTGGGAACCTAGTTCTAATATGGCTCCAGGGTGTAGGGCAGGGGTAGGCAACCTATGGCATGGGTGCCAAAGGCAGCACACAAGCTGATTTTCAGTGGCACTCACACTGCCCAGGTCCTGCCACCGATCCGGGGGGCTCTGCATTTTAATTTAATTTTAAATGAAGCTTAAGACATTTTAAAAACCTTATTTACTTTATATACAACAATAGTTTAGTAATATATTCTAGACTTATAGAAAGAGACCTTCAAAACACTTTAAAATGTATTACTGGCATGTGAAACCTTAAATTAGAAGACTGGGCACACCACTTCTGAAAGGTTGCCGACCCATGGTGTAGGGTATGTAGGACCTCAGCTTTTGTTTCCCTATGTGGGTGAATGCCTTGGACGTACTCGTTGATTCATAGAGTTTAAGGCCAGAAGGGACAATTAGCTCAGCTAGTCTGATCAGTACATCACAGGCCACAACATTTCACCCAAATGTCCCTGTTGCTTCAGTTAAACTAAAGTATTTTAGATAGACTCATAGATTTTAAGGTCAAAGGGGACCATTTTGATCATCTAGTCCAGGGGTCTCAAACATGCGGCCCGCAGGGTTATTTTCTGCAGCCTGCGAGCTCCCTGCAGCCCCCACCCCCCTGTGTTTACATACAGCAGCTCCGACCCAACGCGCACTGGGGGCAGGGCAGGCTCTTGCCTGGCCGCCCTGCCCCTGCGACGCTCCGGCAAGCTCCTGGGACCTGGGGGAGGAAGGGCACAGGGGTCTGTGTCACTGTTGCATCCAGGCACCGCCCCCAGAAGCTCCCATTGGCCGGGAACAGGGAACCACGGCCAATGGGAGCTGCTGGGGGCGGTGCCTGGACGCAACAGTGACACAGACCCCTGTGACCCTCCTCCCCCAGGTTCCAGCCTCTTCCCAGAGTGGTGCAGGGGCAGGGCAGGCAGGCAGGCAGGGAACCTGCCCCCAGTGCATGCTGGGCTAGAGCACCCTGCACCCCTCCTGCACCCTGACCCCCTGCCCTGAGTCCCCTGCAGCACCCCGCACCTCTCCTGCACCCCGACCCCCTGCCCTGAGACCCCCTCCTGCACACCGACCCCCTGCCCTGGCCCCTGCCACACCCTGCACCAATCCTGTACCCTGAGCTCCCGCCGCACCCCTCCTGCACCCTGACTCCCTGCCCTGAGCCCCCTGCTGCACCCCACACCCCAACTCCCTGCCCTGAGCCCCCACCACACCCCACATCCCTCCTCCACCCCCTGGGGGCAGGGAGGGGGCAGAGTTGGGGTGGGGATTTTGGGGGGAAGGGGTGGAGTAGGGGCATGGCCGAAGGCGGTGGGGGGTGGGGGGGTAGGTGTCAGTAGTGCGGCCCTCGGGCCAATGTACTAATCCTCATGGTCATTTGAGTTTGAGACCCTTGATCTAGTCTGACCTCCTGCACAACGCAGGCCACTGAATCTCACTCCTGTAATAAACCCCTAATCTATGTCTGAGCTACTGACGTCCTCAAATCGTGGTTTAAAGACTTCAAGGTGCAGAGAATCCTCCAGTAAGTGAACCATGCCCCATGCTGCAGACGAAGGTGAAAAACCCCCAGGGCCTCTGCCCTGGAGGAAAATTCCTTCCTGACCCCAAATATGGCGATCAGCTAAACCCTGAGCATGTGGGCAAGACTCGCCAGCCAGACACCCAGGAAAGAATTCTCTGTAGTAACTCAGATCCCACCCCATCTAACATCCCATCACCGATATGCAATATGCATATTTACCGCTAATAGTCAAAGATCAATTAATTGCCAAAATTAGCCTATCCCATCATACCATCCCCTCCATAAATGTATCTAGCTTAATCTTGAAGCCAGTTAGGTCTTTTGCCCCCACTGCTTCCCTTGGAAGGCTGTTCCAGAACTTCACTCCTCTGATGGTTAAAAACCTTCGTCTAATTTCAAGTCTAAACTTCCTGATGGCCAGTTTATATCCATTTGTTCTTGTGTCCACATTGGTACTGAATTTAAATAATTCCTCTCCCTCCCTGGTATTTATCCCTCTGATATATTTATAGAGCACAATTGTATCTCCCCTCAGCCTTCTTTTGGTTAGGCTAAACAAGCCAAGCTCTTTGAGTCTCCTTTCATACGACAGGTTTTCCATTCCTCGGATCATCCTAGTAGCCCTTCTCTGTACCTGTTCCAGTTTGAATTCATCCTTCTTAAACATGGGAGACCAGAACTGCACACAGTGTTCCAGATGAGGTCTCACCAGTGCCTTGTATAATGGTACTAATACCTCCTTATCTCTACTAGAAATACATCCCAAGACCACATTAGCTTTTTTCACGGCCATATCACATTGGCACAGTCATCCTGTGATCAACCAATACTCCGAGGTCCTTCTCCTCCTCTGTTACTTCCAACTGATGCATCCCCAGCTCATAACAAAAATTCTTATTTACCCCTAAATGCATGACCTTGCACTTTTCACTATTAAATTTAATCCAATTACTATTACTCCAGTTTACAAGGTCATCCGGATCTTCCTGTATGATATCCTGGTCCTTCTCTGAATTGGCAATACCTCCCAACTTTGTGTCATCCGCAAACTTTATTAGCACACTCCCCCTTTTTGTGCCGAGGTCAGTAATAAAAAGATGAAATAAGATTGGTCCCAAAACCGATCTCTGAGGAACTCCACTAGTAACCTCCCTCCAGCCTGACAGTTCACCTTTCAGTATGACCCGCTGTAGTCTCCCCTTTAACCAGTTCCTTATCCACCTCTCAATTTTCATATTGATCCCCATCTTTTCCAATTTAACCAATAATTCCCCAAGAGACTCAACTGTTGTGTACCACAGGCAGAGACCAGGACAGCCCGAGATGCCACCTGTGCCTGAAACCCTTGTAACGGCAGGGAATTGAGCAGGTGAAAATATGGCCAGATGATCTGGGGATCCATGCTCCATGCTGCAGAGGAAGACAAAACACCCACCCCCCCCCAAGGCCCCAGACAATCTGATATGGGGAGATTCCTTTCTGACTCCAGACCTAGCAGTCTGTCAGACCTGAGCATGTGAGCAAGACTCACCAGCCAGGCATCTAAGATTGATTCTCTGTACCACCTCAGAGCACTAGCCCACCCCAGCTGGTAGCCCACCTCTAGCTGTGGCCCATCTCTGATGCTTCACCCCCACCCTTAGATTGTACTGGAGAGTGTTGTAACCAGGCACTCTGACTCAGTTGTAATCTGGGCCTGCCCCGCTACAGAAATAGGTTCAAATCATGTTAGAACATAATCTGTTTTTTCCTTCTTGTCTGTGTGATTGTGATGACTTGTTTCAACCCCAGCAGATTCCTAGGCATAGCCACATCTGGAGCCAGCTTTAAACACATGGCCTCCTAACCTCACACACCAGGAAACCTGTTGGAACCTGCTTTGGCCCCAGCTGTGTTTAACAGAAGGCTTTTTGTTGTGTATAAAGACTCTTAGAAATGCTCCCTGCCTCCCACTCCTCCCAGTTCTCTGGTCAGTTTCCAAAAAGGCTGGTTTCTACCTGGCAGGGTGGGGAGAGGAGGATGGACTGGCTGGCAGGGAGCTGGTGGATGCAGATGAGGTTTCTCTTGTAGGTGACGCTGTGTGTTCTGTGTGAGGCTCCTTGCAGTCTGGACTATCCCTGGGTGCGTTGGCCCTGCTGTAATGATGGTGCAGGTGAAGCAGATTTGCTGCACTGGCATGGGCTACATCCTGGGCCCCTTGTGCAGTGTCATCACCCAGATGTGCCCAGAAATCAGCATCAAAGTGGTAGATGTGAACGAGGAAAGGATCAGGGCCTGGAACTCGGATCAGCTGCCTGTCTTCGAAGTACTGCTCAGCAAGGGAGCTGCTTTCCAGCGACTGGAGCAGGGTGTGGGGTATAGGCACCAACTCCGTGGGTGCTCCAGGGCTGGAACATCCACGGGGAAAAATTGGTGGGTGCTGCTCCCCCCTCCCCCAAGCTGGGAGGGAGAAGGGGAGAAGCAGAGCAGCGGCGCCTTGGGGGACGAGGTGGCAAGGAGGTGAGCTGGGGCAGGGAGTGGTTCCTCTGCACCCCTCACAACTCACCTCCGCTCCGCCTCCGCCCCCGAGGCACTGCTGCTCTGCTTCTCTCCTCCCTCCCTCCCTCCCTCCCAGGCTTGCTGTGAGAATCAGCTGTTTGGTGCGTGGCAAGCCTGGGAGGGAGCAGGGAGAAGTGAAGCAGCGGCACCTCGGGGGAGGAGGCAGAGGTGAGCTGGGCGGGGGGGGGGGCAACAGGGAGCTACTGGTGGGTGCTCTGCTCCCACCTCCCTCCCAGGCTTGCAAGCCTGGGGGGGAGAGGGGGAGGGGAAATGCGGAGCGCCTGAGGGAGGAGGTGGAATGGGGGCAGGGCCGGGGGTGGAGTTGGGGCGGGGTGTGTGCGAGCACCCGCCAGCGCTGACTAAAGTCGGCACCTATGTCCAGGGGAAGGGTACGTAGCCTTCTTGCTTTGATTACTGCAGATCACTCAGTGGGGAAGAAGGGACTCCCTGCTCCACCCTGGGCTGAGCTGACTCCCCGCCACAATGAATGTGACTCCAGTCGCAGCAGAGGCTGCGGCACAGGGACCCCAGTGCCTTTTCAAAAGGTTTGTTTTATTAGCTCAGCAGAAAAGGTGAATGAGAGCTGTTGAGTGGCTGAGTTTGTCCCGCTGCAGTAACAACGCCCCAGTAACCTGGAATTGCCCAATGGGATTGGATTGGACTGGCTAGAGATGTGGCTGAGCCCAGCATCCCCTCTCCAGCAGCACACAGCGCCTGATGGCTCAAAGGAAGCTGTTACCCCACAGTTATACCTGTAAGTGTGTGTCTTGTCCCTGACACGCACCTCCCAGTTGGTACCCTGTAGCACAAGGCCTGCAGTTGATCAATGCTGGTGTCACTCTGCTGTTGGCCTCTCTAACTGGTGGGAGTGTGTCCAGTCTCCTTGCCACTAAGACCTTTTACTGGGTGTTGATTGGTGCTTAGTTGGAGATGGGCCAGGGTGCTGGTGGGCTTTCACGTCCTGTTCCTCGAGGCCCCATGCAGGTGATGTTCTGAGGGGCAGTCTCCTCTTGCAGTCCCAGCCAGGCAGAGCCTTGCATGGCTCAGTCTGAGAATCCCAGGCCCGGATGAGGTGGCTGCGGCTGAGGACGTTATTGCTAAGTCCTTTCCCCCTCTATGTGTTGCACCAGGAGCTGGAGTATGAGAGAATCCACAAGGCGATGCTCAAACCAGCCTCTATCTTTGATGGCAGGAGAATCCTGGACAGTTTGCATGATTGCCTGCAGCAGTTAGGCTTTCAGGTACTTCCTCTGCACACCGCACCCCTGTGTGTGTAGGATTCAGACCACTGGGGGCCATAGCAGGAGAAGGGAAAGGGCGGATGGTGAGGGTGCAGCGGGTTGTCTGGTGATGTGCACACTGCCCTCTGCTGGGTGCAGTTTGTACTGGTCCCTATGGTCCATTGGCTCCCTCTAGCAGAGCCCTGGATTTTGGGTGCTGGATAGGGTGACCAGACGTCCTGATAAAATCGGGACTGTCCTGATTTTTAGTTCTTTGTCCTGCATCCCGACCGATGTACGGTTGGGACGCCATTTGTCCCGATATTGTGGCTTCGGACAGTTTTTTTTTTTTTTGCTTCGGCAACTCCGCTCCGGCCATTTTTTTTTTTTTGCTTCCCCCATGTGTCCCAATATTCTGTTCATTTCATCTGGTCACCCTAGTGCTGGAGATGGTGGGTCTGGTTCTCTGCTGCTGCAGTTGACTAATGTGGGGATGAGCCTACAGGGCAGGATGGCTGGGCTGAGGTCTTTTGTGTGGCTTCCTCTTTCCAGGTGGAGACAATCGGGAAGATCAGCCAGAGAATCCTGTTCATGGCAAATGACATCTCCGAGCTTGACCTGCTGGCTCCCCCCTAAAGAAAATAAAGGTTTAACCATGCTTCACCTGCCTCGGATCACCTGGTTTGACATGGACCAACCCTGGGGCTGAGATTGTAGCTGCACACAGGGACCCATCTGACACCTGTGCCATCCTGTAGCTCCAGGGCTGACCCTGTGGGCAGGCCCTCCCACTGCACTCGGCTCAACCCAGCCAAAGTCCTGGTGGGCCTGTCCTGCCTAACATCTGAGCCTTAGCAGTTGGCAAAGCTTGTTCTAGGCAACTTTTTAACTGCGGCATTCACATAATGTGTGAACCTCAAAGACCTTCACTTGACTTTTAAACTCCTGCCTTTCATGTGCTTGTCTCTCTGCAGTGAGTACATGGCACCATCCACCACCCTCTCTGCTGGGAGGGGGTGGGGATGAAGCCTGCAGGCAGACTGGCCCCCCATATTTGTTCCTGCTCAGGACTTTCATACAGTGGTTCATTCCAGACTTTCATAATAAAATGCATTTGGCTGCCTTTGTGGCACTGCAGGGGCTGTGTGCTGGGAACTCCTGCCTCTGCTCTGTTCTAGGGGAAGGGACGGGGGGCTCCAGGCCTCTGTGGCTTCATCTCTCATGCTGCAGTTTCCAAACTGCTCTGCAAGGGGCTGATCCCTTAGCTTGGGAACCCCTGCTTCAGTGGGGTTAATGCTGGTGCAGTGTGCTGGCTAGGCAGCTGTGCAAGGTGAAGGCCAATGGTCCTTCTGTGGACAGCACCAGGCAGGGAAGCAGCATGGACCGCAACATCCTATGGCCTCCCATGGTTGGAAAACACTCACTGGAACAAGGGGCAGGGCCATCTCCGGTTGGTAACACCTTGTAAAAAATGGTGCATTGTGGGAGGTCAACCTAGGCTTTCTATTGGGCAACCTCAATAACTAGCCTGACCCAGAGCAGCTAACAGCCAAGGCACACTAGTGCTGTAAAGGTCAGCTCTGCCATTGCTTTCCATGTGCTGGGCTCCTGATTGGCTGCTGGCATTCATGTCTCTTTCCACACTAACTGCTGGAGAACTGGCCCCACTCTGCCAGTTGCCTGTTGGTCCCCCTAATTGTCTTTGATTTCTCTTGTCATAAATTAGGGTGTGACAGCAGCACCTGCTGCCAACAACGCTTCACTAGTGAATGAGGGGTGGGTTCCCAGCCATGGTCAGAAGCTGGAGGAGCACAAAGGGCAGCGAGCAGAAGCCATTGCACCTCAGCTGAAGCTCCCATCTCTGAGCACTAGGCCACCCTGTTGCCATGGTGCCCGATATGAAACAAACACCCTGCCCCCCTCCCCCCCAATTCATTTGGCTTACTCCCACCCTGCTAGCCTTGTGAGCATCAGCTCCCCAGTTCCAGTCATCTGCACTGCATGAGGGGGGAGGGATAGCTCAGTGGTTTGAGCATTGGCCTGCTAAACCCAGGGTTGTGAGTTCAATCCTTGAGGGGGCCATTTGGGGATCTGGGGCAAAAATTGGGGATTGGTCCTGCTTTGAGCAGGGGGTTGGACTAGATGACCTCCTAAGATCCCTTCCAACCCTGATATTCTATGATGAGAGGGGAGGCCTGCTGGGGCAGAGATTCAGAGGGGAGCCTAAATGAAGAAGGCCCCCCAGTGCCCCAAAATGGTGTCAGCTCCAGCTTCATGCTGCCTGGAGCTTCTGATGACACTAAGAGGGGAGTGGGTGAGGGGAGTTGTTTCTCCTCCTTTCCTGCTCAGACCCTCCCTGCCACCACCCTTGAGCGAGGCCAGGGCTGTGGAATACTCCGCTCCCCTCCCCTCTGACCCATACATGGAGGGGTGTATCCAGCCTGGGTTTTCAACACATGCTTTGGGTTTAAGCTGCTGTCAAGCAAGGGGCCAGCGTCCCCAGCTCTCTCTCAACCTGGCACCAGTAGGGATGTTTGCCCCTAGGGTTCTGTTAGGTAAGATAAAAGGGGCTGCAGTAAATTTCTCCTGGCTTCCCGCAATAAACTCCTCCTGACCTTGTTCAAAATCCCTTTATCTTGTACAAATATTGTTGCGGTATTCCCTCTCCTCTCTGCCTAAATTGAGTCACTATAAAAACCAGTTTGAACAAGGTCAGCCTGAAACGATGCAGAGGTAAACACGTGCCCAGTACCCCTCCTTCTTGTCTGTCTTACAACTAACTATAAATACTGATGCTTGTCACTAATAAAGTTGCCACATGCCTCCGAAGCTGTGCCCCTTTGATCAAAGCTACTCGGCCTCAGTGTGTGTCTTACATGGCCTCTGACAGTTTGTGAGCTGTAAATCCAACTCCGCATTACCCGGGTGTTGGAACGGTGAGTAGGACAAGCTGATTTTTACTTAACAATTTGGGGGCTTGTCCGGGATCCTTCTGGTGCGGCTCCTCTGTCTGGCGGTTGGCTCACCCTTTCTCAGACTGTCAGGCACCACGGGAGATTTCTCCCAGTCACTCTAAGATCAAGGGGTGGCCCGCTGGACTGCAGGATACGTGTCAGTTGGAAAGCTCCTGTCAGACGCCATGGGGCAAGGGACTAGTGTCCCTGTTGGGAGCCCTTTGGGTATTATGAATAAGTTGTGGGATGAAGGTGTAGAAGTCTCCAGCCCCTCTTTTCCCTTTTTCTCATAGAATCATAGAATCTCAGGGTTGGAAGGGACCTCAGGAGGTCATCTAGTCCAACCCCCTGCTCAAAGCAGGACCAACCCCAACTAGATCATCCCAGCCAGGGCTTTGTCAAGCCTGACCTTAAAAACCTCTAAGGAAGGGAATTCCACCACCTCCCTAGGTAACCCATTCCAGTGCTTCACCACCCTACTAGTGACAAAGTTTTTCCTAATAGCCAACCTAAACCTCCCTGTGACGGGTTGGGGCCACAGAGACCTGCTTGGTGCTGCCACCTGGTGTGCCAAGGCTGCTTCTGCCCCTGCTTCCAGGCCTTTTCCAGCTTGGGACTCCCGAATCCTGTCTGTTTTGAGTCAGATTCCACTGATCTGCTGCAAACACAGACCCAGGTCCGAACCAAGTCCACTCACCACTGTAAGGCCCCTGGAAGCGCTCTTGCCTTTGACACCCAGCTGCTCAACTCCAAGGAGGTTCAAACCCTTAATAAATCCGTTTTACCCTGTATAAAGCTTATACAGGGTAAACTCATAAATAGTTCGCCTTCTATTTCAAAGATAGAAAGATATGCACCACTGATCGCTTTCCCAAGGCACTAACTCGTACTCAAGGAAACTTAATAAGTAAAAAGTGATTTTAATAAGTACAGAAAATAGGATTTAAGTGAGTTCAATTAGTGACAGACAGAACAAAGCAAGTTACTTAGTAAAATAAAATAAAACACGCACGTCTATGTCTATTCAAAGTTAACACAGATAAAAGCCTCACCGGATTCGGATATTTTCCTTTTTACAGGCTGTAGAATCAGCCTGGGTCCAGCTGAGTCCAGCGGCCTCTCACACCCCCCTAGTGTCTTTGTCCTTTGTTCAGTTCCCCTCAGGAATGTCCTTGGGGGGGTGGAGAGCCTCTCCCTTTAGCCAGCTGAAGACAAAATGGAAGGGTCTTGCAAGGGCTTTTATAGCCTTTCTTCCTCTCCCTGCCTAGGATCCAGTTGCCGTGGAGTTTTGGGATCACATGGGCAAGTCACCTGCCCATGCGCCCTAACCAGTCTAACCAGTTGCATTCCAGACCCGGCCCCAATGTGGATTGGGGTCTGCAACGTCTTTTGTCTGTCAAGTGCTCGCATTTAACAGGCATTCTTTGCTCCAAAGATGATCCCATGCACTTACAAAGGCTATGTACAAAACCAGCAAATATAAAACCAATCTTCATACCTCCCACTACAACAATGATACATGCATACAAACAGGAGGAGTAAATTCAGTAGGTCATAACTTTCACAGAGATATGTTACATGGCACATGTAGCATGTACATACATACATTTATAAGCATCTCCCCATAAAGTTTTATGGGGAACACCGTCACACTCCCCCTCTGCAACTTGAGACCATTACTCCTTGTTCTGTCATCTTCTACCACTGAGAACAGTCTAGATCCATCCTCTTTGGAACCCCCTTTTAGGTAGTTGAAAGCAGCTATCAAATCCCCCCTCACTCTTCTCTTCTGCAGGCTAAACAATCCCAATTCCCTCAGCCTCTCCTCATACGTCATGTGCTCCAGCCCCCTAATCATTTTTGTTGCCCTCCGTTGGACTCTTTCCAATTTATCCACATCCTTTTTGTAGTGTGGGGCCCAAAACTGGACACAGTTCTCCAAATGAGGCCTCACCAGTGCCGAATAGAGGGGAATAATCACATCCCTCGATCTGCTGGAAATGCCCCTACTTATACAGCCCAAAATGCCGTTAGCCTTCTTGGCAACAAGGGCACACTGTTGACTCATATTCAGCTTTTCGTCCACCGTAACCCCTAGGTCCTTTTCTGCAGAACTGCTGCCCAGCCATTCGGTCCCTAGTCTGTAGCAGTGCATGGGATTCTTCCGTCCTAAGTGCAGGACTCTGCACTTGTCCTTGTTGAACCTCATCAGATTTCTTTTGGCCCAATCCTCTAATTTGTCTAGGTCCCTCTGTATCCTGTCCCTACCCTCCAGCGTATCAACCACTCCTCCCAGTTTAGTGTCATCTGCAAACTTGCTAAGGGTGCAGTCCACACCATCCTCCAGGTCGTTGATGAAGATATTGAACAAAACCGGCCTCAGCACCGACCCTTGGGGCACTCCACTTGATACCGGCTGCCAACTAGACATGGAGCCATTGATCACTACCCGTTGAGCACGACCAGCCAGCCAGTTTTCTATCCACCTTACCGTCCATTCATCCAGCCCATACTTCTTTAACTTGCTGGCAAGAACACTGTGGGAGACTGTATCAAAAGCTTTGCTAAAGTCAAGAAATAGCACATCCACTGCTTTCCCCTCATCCACAGAGCCAGTTATCTCATCATAGAAGGCAATTAGGTTAGTCAGGCATGACTTGCCCTTGGTGAATCCATGCTGACTGTTCCTGATCACTTTCCCCTCCTTTAAGTGGTTCAGAATTGATTCCTTGAGGACCTGTTCCATGATTTTTCCAGGGACTGAGGTGAGATTGACTGGCCTGTAGTTCCCCGGATCTTCCTTCTTCCCTTTTTTAAAGATGGGCACTACATTAGCTTTTTTCCAGTCATCCGGGACCTCCCCCGATTGCCATGATTTGTCAAAGATAATGGCCAATGGCTCTGCAATCACATCGGCCAACTCCTTTAGCACCCTCGGATGCAGTGCATCCGGCCCCATGGACTTGTGTTCATCCAGCTTTTCTAAATAGTCCCGAACTACTTCTTTCTCCACAGAGGGCTGGTCACCTCCTCCCCATACCTTGCTGCGGAGTGCAGCTGTCTGGGAGCTGACCTTATCTGTGAAGACAGAGGCAAAAAAAGCATTGAGTACACTAGCTTTCTCCACATCCTCTGTCACTAGGTTCCCTCCCTCATTCAGTAAGGGGCCCACACTTTCCTTGACCTTCTTCTTGTTGCTCACATACCTGAAGAGACCCTTCTTGTTACTCCTAACATCTCCGGCTAGCTGCAACTCCAAGTGTGATTTGGCCTTCCTAATTTCACTCCTGCATGCCTGAGCAATATTTGTATATAGTTCATATAGTGAACTGCTGTGTCTGGGGTCCACCCTGTCCGCCCTGTCTGTCCCAAAGACCTTTAATAGAAACTGCTGTGTCTGGGTTCCGCCCTGTCTGGCCCAAAGACCTTTAGTTAAAATAGTATGTAAGGCAAAGGTCAGAAGGGGAAGTGGGGTACAGTGGGTGATAAGCAGCCAGCTCAGCTAGAAGTATAAAAAACCGCAATGCTAAGCTAAATTTTCTGTGATCTTTTCTTTTTAATGAAAAATATGTTTTGTTACTCAATATGCCATATAAGGAATTTCCTCTTGGTCTGGTAGGAAAACTACCAAAGAGGAAGTCTACTGTTTGAATGCAAGTGAATGTAAGTGAAAGGTATATAAGAGATGTAACCGCCTTTTGTAATTTGGAAGCCACAGTGGTTGTATCCCATGTGTTGCTTCCCAGCATATATGCTTTATTAATAAAGAAGCCTCTGACGTTTCTGATTCAAACACAACGTGTGGTTAATTTTTCCACAACAATTTGGGGGCTCGTCCGGGATCCACGACGATTCGCCAGCTCAGAGGCCCGCAGACAGTTCTTCCACTGAATCCCCGGCCGGCCGTCTATAGGTGAGATACTTTGAATCTCTATTGGGGTTTTCGGTGGAGGACTGCCCGTAGGCTCTTGGTTGGGTGAGTTCGCGCTGGAATCAGAATTTTTTTCTCAGATACACCAGATGCTCTTTGGGTTTCCCCGGGAAGAGCCACAGGGTGTGGCTAGACAGGAGCAAAGGTAGGCTCCTGTGGGTGCCAGTATAGGGGAGGCTGGTAAGTCTCGGATGGTCCGAGACCTAGGACTCGCCCTGGTAGTGTGAATGCGTGGGAGGTGTAAGGGTCTGTAGGGATCTGAATCCTCGCCACAGCTGTATGAGTGTGGGCAACGGAAAGACACCCAGAGTGCCTCGCGAGGTTTTTGGACCCGTGACCGAGGTGATTCTAACGCAAGCTCCGTGTGCCCCAACTAGTCGGCTGATAGAAGGCCGGGCGAAGGTAATGCAACTCTACACAGCATCGTCCGGTGAGGAGCTAACCCAAGCCTAGGTGTGTGTGTCCCTACCCTTCTGTGTCTTCGGACAATTTCCTCAACCTCTTTCCCTACCCCTCCACTAACCTGAACCACTAACTGGTCTGAGCACCTCACCTAAAGCGACAGAGTAAGCGGCAGCCAGCCGACACTCTTTGCCAAAGGGATTGGATGCGAGGGCAGTTGTGGACACCCTCTGTTAAATTTTCCTTGTGTGAATGACCACCCTGAGTGTATGACCTGTGTGGGAGCCTGGCACAGCTCACCGCAAAGGGAAGGATGGGGACTGGTGGATCCAAGGAGATCACCATTTCGCCAAAAGGCACGCCTGCGCATTATATGTACGTAAACTATAGTTCAGTTATTTGTAAGTTTTTAGAATTATGGAATTGGTATACCAGGGATGACCCAAAGCTTCAGCTCCCTGTGGATGGAGGCTTTGACCCTGATAAGATCTCACATCTTAAGAGCGCACTCTTGGTTAGGAGAGTGGCGCAAGGTTAATTTGATGCATATCTAAATTGGTTTGAGGAATTTTGCTTCCCCTGCACCGGTTCGCCTTGATCAAGCGGCCCGGGAGCAGGGGGAGGGTTCTGGCCTGCCCCCCCACTTATAATTCCGCGGCTGATTCTACTACCTCAGCCCTGGGAGAGGGAGGGCCTCGTTCCCAAACACCCTCCTCTGACGAAGCGGGCTCAGTGGGTAGCCCTCTGATCTCACCTGAGGGTTCCTGAATTATATTTCCAGATTTACAGGCCACCCTTGTTGATTTAAACAACCGTGTCAGGGTGTGCAATAACCACTTTGCGTTTTTATGCCAAACAGAGAATATGGCCACCCCAGGTACGAGAACAGACACGGGTGAGACCCTGCTATCCAAGGTGGACAAGCACTTCCCCAACGCCTTGGGGAGGCATCTCTCAGGCCCCAGCCAGAATAACAGATCTAGAGACTTAAATGCCCTCACCCTCTCACCCAGGTGACCAACATCGCCTGTGCCTCAGTTTCCCTTATGTGAACTCCTGGGTTTGACAAGGGACGGGAGTGGAACTTTAGTTACGGTACACGCCCCTTGGTCTGCTGGAGACCTCCATACCATCTCTCAAAATTTTCCCAAAATTTGTGAGGATCCTGTAAAATTCCAGGAGGACTTGCAGGTCCTTATAAATTCTTATAATCCTAGTTGGGCAGACATAAATCAACTTTTGAGAGGAATAATGCCCAAAGAAACCCGAGACCGTCTCTGCGCTAAAGCCGGATGGCCCTCGGAATCTCCTCCATCTGCCCAGACCCATGAGCAGCTAGAAGCACTAAGAAACAATTTAGTCAAAGCCATTTTGGAAGTTTGTCCCAGAAGGGCAGATTGGACAAAGATTACTGCTTGCAGGCAAAATAAAGGGGAAGACCCTGCAGATTATAGGCAATGCCTTATTCAAGTGTTTAAGAGGCATTCGGGCATTACTGATGCTGAGCAAGAGGCAAAGCAAGCCATAGTGGCTGCCTTTGTTCAGGGTCTCCTTCCCAAGATAGGGGAACTCCTAAGGGAAGACATCGTGGGTTGGGAGGGCAAGGAGTTGCCAGAAATCTTGTCCATAGCCCAACATTTTCAACGCCAGTTAGAAACTAAAAAGGAGGCAACTGAAACAAAGCTGATGGCACTCCAAATTCAAAATGCCCAAGGGCCCCGGGCTGGTCGATTTCCTGGGGGAAAGGGTAAACGATTTAGACAAGGGCAACGGCGTTTGCCTATACCAGATTTTAAGCCTGGGGCATGCCTGCATTGTAACCAGATGGGCCATTGGAAAAAAGAATGCCCTTATTGGCTTAATCAGGTGGCCAGTCAGCCTGTTCCTTTTCCAGCACTTCCTCCTCCTCCCCCTCCTCCCCCAGTGCAGTTTCAAAGTTACTAGGAATGCCAGGAGACCTCTAACACCATCGCTATGCTTATTCCCCTTGATCAGGAAGGTCCTTATGTGACCTGTGTTATTAATGGCATTCCCACCTCTTGTCTGGTGGATACAGGGGCTACTCGCTCTACCCTTTGTGCTAGTGCTTTTCCTAAAGTCCCTGTTACCACTGAAGTTGTTAATGTTGTAGGAGTTAGTAATACTCCCATTCCTCATCCTGTCACTGCTCCTTTGACTATTTCCATTGGTTCCTTATCAGACCATCATGCCTTTCTCCTTAGTCCTTGGTCACCTGTTAATCTCTTGGGAAGGGATTTGCTGTGTAAGTTGCAATGTTCTATTTATTGTACATCTTGTCCTGTTTGCTTGGCCCATAATAGTGGCAAACCAGTGAAAACCAGGCCCGCAGCACACCCTATTCCATGGGGTCCCTTTGTCAATATTCAAATTGATTTTATCAGCATGCCAAAATGTTGTTCATATATGTTCTTGTCTGTGTGTATGTATTCTGGATGGATAGAGGCCTATCCTTGTGTAAAGGCCGATTCTATCACAGTAGTAAAGAAACTAATACGGGAATTTGTTCCCCGGTTTGGGCTGCCTCTATCAACAGCGACCAGGGCACCCATTTTACAGGCCAGATAATGCAGAATGTGTGCAAAGCCCTGAAAATCCAGCAGCACTTTCACTGGGCCCATCACCCTGAGAGTGCAGGGGCAGTTGAGAGGAAGAATGGGGAACTGAAGAATAAAATTACAAAGGTCTGTGCTGAAATTAATTTAAAGTGGCCTGATGCCCTTCCCCTTGCTCTTATGTATATGAGAAGCACTCCGTCCCGTAAGCATGGTCTCTCTCCACATGAGATTTTCATGGCCAGGCCAATGAGGATGCCAGCTAACCCTCCTCCACTCCCAGGCCAACTAGACTTACAGTTAAGTAATGATGCAGTTGTGGCATATTGTAAGAGACTAATTCAGTGTGTTAAGGCTCTCCACTCGCAGGTACAAAGTGCCCTGCCCAAACCAGCTGACATCCCATGCCACCCACTGCAACCTGGGGACTGGATCCACATCAAGGTCCACCAGAGGAAGACCTCACTGGAGCCCCAGTGGAAAGGTCCTTACCAAGTCCTGCTGACCACCCACACCGCAGTCAAATGCTTTAGGACACCCTAGCTGGATCCATGCCTCCCACTGTAAGAAGACCACGCCACCATTGAACCCTGAGGCACCGCATTTTCAACCAGTTGCTACAACCAGTGAGAATCCAGACCCTTGTCCTTGCAGCCCTTCTCCAGTTCCAGAGGAAAGGCCTAGATACAACCTCAGAAGACGGAAAGAAACCTGATGAACTAGTGGGTTGTTGAACCTGCTCCAGCCCTGCGATCAACCTTCATCGCCAACCAAAGGTCATCTACCAAAGAGGAAAACTACCAAAGAAGAAGTCTACTGTTTGAATGCAAGTGAAAGGTATATAAGAGATGTAACCGTCTTTTGTAATTTGGAAGCCACCGTGGTTGTATCCCATGCGGCCATGTGTTGCTTCCCAGTATATATGCTTTATTAATAAAGAAGCCTCTGGCATTTCTGATTCAAACACATGTGGTTAATTTTTCCACAACAAAGGAAAATTGCCGGTTCAAAAGGGAATGACCAAAAGAAAATGTACACATTATGTGTGACAACGTGGACTGGTTACACTGCAGTGTTGGCCGATCCAGAGGAGAGGTGGCCAGGGTATGGTTCTTTTAAGCAGGCTGCCTTAAGAGGAGTAAGGAGCCAGATCGAAATCAACCATCCCAGACAATTGGATTACTGGTATTGTTGGGAATCCGCAGCGGGACTGTGGAAATCTTTAAAACTGATGGCAGTCTGTAACTCCACCGAGGAGGATCTTCCTCCCCCTTCTTATTTCAGTCATGATAGTAAGGCCCGGCAGGTCCTTGACCGCCACTTTGTGCCTTCTGCCCCAGGTCTCCCACAGCCTGTGAGTTCTCCTACCCCTTCGACATCAGCCGTAGGGTGTGATGAGGAAGGGGGGTGGGGGTGGAAGAGAGGGATCCTCCCTGGGTGGAGTAATTACCAGACTGCAGCTGAGGCAGAAAGTTAAACCTCCAGCCAGTCCTCAGGGGCTAAAGTTGTTTTTAGTGCAAACAGCTTGGCCACTTTAAGTGAGAATGCCCCTGGGGACGCCCAGGTGGCCAGGGCACCTTTACAAACAGTTATATCGAGGACGTGCCTACTCCCACGCCTCCAGCACAACCAATTCCTCAAGCCTGGGTAAACTACGAAGGACAACACCACCCCAAGTGACGGTGCCCCGGGGACGAAGGCGGACATTCTGACGGTCTTATCTCTTTAATGTCTTTAGCAGGCTCCCTTCTCTCCTTTTCCTCTTCCACTAAGGAACCTCGTTTAACCCTTTCAGTTTAAGGTCGCTCTGTATCTTTTCTTATGGACACAGAGGCTACCTTTTCCCTTTTAAACCATGTCCCCTCCCCTTGGTTATCTCCTAAGGTAAAAACTGCAACGGGGGTGGAGGGAAATCCTTACTTTGCCTTTGAATGTTGTTTTTGCTAATAAGTGTTTTTCTCACCGTTTTCTTTTTTCCCCAGCCTGCCCGAACCCCTTGATGGGTTGAGATTTACTTTGTAAACTTGAGGCCACTTTAACCTGCACTCCTAGGGGGGGTGGGCCTACTGATGAGTTTATTACAGGGAAGGAATACTCCTCCCAAAGAAAAGAATGTTCCTTCCCCCCTCCCCCCAGATTTGGAAGACCTGCCGCCGTCCCTGTGGGGAACCTCAGGCATTGATGTAGGACTGCTCCTCTCCGTGGAGCCTGTCCGCATTCAGGTCAAGGCTTCCTTGCCTCCCCCCATCTGTTCCCCAGTACCCCTTATCTTTAGAAGCTAGGGAAGGCATACACCCCATTGTAGAAGGATTTGTAGAGCAGGGCCTTGTTAAAGCCCAACGCATCCCATGCAACACCCGTATTCTTCTGGTCAAAAAAGCCACCCAAGAAGGAGGGAGACCCCGTGAAGTGGCGTCTTGTACAGGACTTACGGCTGGTCAATAGGTATGTCGTTCCCCTCCACACCGTGGTGCCAGGATCTGGCCCCCATTATCAGCCAGATCCCCTGGGATGCCCAATGGTTTACTATTATTGACCTAAAATCAGCCTATTTTAGCATCCCTGTCCACCCTCTCAGTACCTCTTCAGATTCACCTGGAAGGGCCAATCCTACGTGTGGCAGCACCTGCCTCAGGGGTTTCGAGACAGCCTGACTATATTCAGCCAATGCCTCCGCCGCAACCTGGAGGGATTCTTCAACCCCCACGGATCAACTTTGGTCCTATACGTGGACAACATTCTGGTGGGGCCATTGTGACCAGGAAGCCCTCCGTCAGGACAGTAAGGCCCTTTTACTTTACTTACACTCCCGGGGACTCTCAACGGGTACGCTATTTGGGATTCATCCTGACCCCTGCGGGCCAGCAGAGGGATCCAGCCCACATTCAGGCCACTCAGCGGTGCCCGTTACCTTCTACCAAGAAGCAGTTGCAGGGGTTTCCTCGGACTCATTGGCTTCTGCCGCCCATGGCTGTCATCCCGTGGGGAGTTGAGCAAACTCCTCCATGCACTCACTTCTAACTCGGCCCCGAAACCTTTGCAATGGTCTCCGGAGACTGTACAAGCATTTAATTTACTTAAAGATAGTGTTGCCACTTCCATGTCCCTCAGACCCCCCAACTACACCAAGACGTTCCACCTGTTTGTACATAAGAGAGCGGGGGTGGCCAGTGGAGTCCTCACCCAGATGAGCGGACCCGCACATTGGCAGCAGCCGCCCTGCTCCTGGCCAAGGCTAAAAGCCTCACCCTGGGACACCACACCACCGTGTGGACATCTCATGCACTGTCTGCCCTCCTACGGAAGGGGACCACACAGGTCTTCTCCGCACACCGTCAGCAGCAATTGGAGGCTGAACTCCTCGAGGACCCCAACCTGACATTCACGTGGTGTGGCCCACTCAACCTGGCCACCTTGCTTCCTGACCTCCCCGTTGCACCCAATTCCTACGACTGCGTGGAAGTGGTTTCCAGCGTCCTTCGCGTGACAGAAGACCTCTTTGATGTTCCCCTTCGCAAATCCGGACCTCATCCTCTTCATGGATGGGAGCTCCTTCTACTCCGAGGGACAGCGCTTCGCCGGCTATGCGGTGACCTCTCAGTGTGACGTCATCGAGGCAGCCTCCCTACCAGGCAACTGGGGAGCCCAAGCAGCTGAGCTTTATGCCCTGGCCTGAGCATGCCAGCTGGCAACAGGTAAAACCGTTTCTATTTATACGGACAGTCATTACGCCTTTGGGGTTAGCTGTTGCCACATTCACCTCTGGAGGTTTCGTGGCTTTCAGACTGCAACAGGCAAACCCATCCAGCACCTCACGCTGGTGCACTGGCTTTTAAACGCTTTGCAGGCACCTCGCACTGTCGCCATCGTCCACTGCAGGGCCCACACCTGGGAGAACACTCCTGTCACCCAGGGAAACGCCCTGGCTGACCGACCCGCAAAAGCCGCTGCCATCCAACCCCTCACCTTGCCCACCTTAGCCCTGGCCTCAACACCTTTCCTCCCACTCCAGCACAGCCTGACTGTCCCTTCACCGGAACTCAAACACTGGCAGGACTTAGGGGCAACTATAGAAACCAGTTTGAACAACGTCAGCCTGAAATGATGCAGAGGTAAACACATGCCCAGTACCCCTCATAGAATATCAGGGTTGGAAGGGACCCTTAGTAGGCCATCTAGTCCAACCCCCTGCTCAAAGTAGGACCAATCCCCAATTTTTGCCCCAGACCCCCAAATGGCCCCCTCAAGGATTAAACTCACAACCCTGGGTTTAGCAGGCCAATGCTCAAACCACTGAGCTATCCCTCCCCCCCCCTTCTTGTCTGTCTTACAACTAACTATAAATACTGATGCTTGTCACTAATAAAGTTGCCACATGCCTCCGAAGCTCTGTGCCCTTTGATCAAAGCTACTCAGCCTCAGTGTGTTTCTTACATGGCCTCTGACAGTTTGTGAGCTGTAAATCCAACTCCGCATTACCCAGGTGTTGGAACGGTGAGTAGGACAAGCTGATTTTTACCTAACAGTTCTAAGGAACAGAAAAAAACATAAATCCCTTTTTGCCTCTTCTCCCTGCTTCCCCTCATGCCCATTGAACGTGACACCCTCCACCCCCAGCCCATGCCCCATAGGGCCCCCAGCTCCCCACCTGCCTTAGCTTCCTATGGCCATCCTCATTAGTGTAGAATTGCTTCTTGGTTCTGTGAATGGAAGTGTTTTGCCTGGTGCTAAGTACCCTGTGCCCAAGTACTGTTTCCTTGGATGTGTTCTGGGTACCCTGGCAACATTGTACTGGCCACAGGGGCAGAACCTGGCTCTGCTTCCTGGCTTCAAGCCCTGGTGACGGTTGCACAGCTTCCGGTCTCAGCATTTGCCTTTCCGGAGGAGGCTTGGAGGCAGGGGGGTCATGAATTGCTATTTAACATCACAGATTGATGTAGGCAGTGTGAGCAGTGGCCATGCTGGGGGGGGAGAGAGGGAGGGGTCAAAGGCTGGATCCTCCTCACTCTCTTCTGTACAGTCAGCTTTCCTAGCCTGACATTAGGCGAGGGCCGCTGCCCATCTCCAGAATATGTGGCTGTGGGATACAGAAAAAGGCTGCACCCTATATAATATCACATGCACAGCAGCTTATGAGAGACATTTACCACTTCCTAGTGCTAGGCCCTGGCTGCTTTCAGGAGTGGGTTTAATAAAAATAGCATTTGTCAGAAGTGGGATTTGAACCCACACCTCCAGGGGAGGCTGCAACCTGAACACGGCGCTTTAGACCGCTCAGCCATCCTGACACCTGTGGGGAAAAATGGTCCTCCTGTGGGAAGCTGTGCTTACTTGCCAGGCCTACTCCCTCCAGACACTCACATTGCTTTGCTTTTCCCAAGCTGCACTCCCTGTTTCCTCCTGCTGCATGCAAGGTGTCCATGGCTTGTTTCCATGTTTTGTAGTAAGCTGCCACCCTGTGGCTATTTTGAGCCATAGCCGTTAAACTGACTGCCACCTCTCCCCAGCTTACAGCATCCTTGCAGCCCTGTGACTCCAGGCGAAGCTGTAGCAGTTTGTTTAACCTACAGCCAGGCCTTACCCCAACACCCTGCAGGAGACAGGCACACTGCCATTTGTGATGAGGCCCATGGCGGGCTAATTGGCCCAAAGGTTTGAAAGCATGAGAGGGGATTTTGGGTCAGGCTGTCAAAGGTATTTAGGCACCACAGAAGCTTAGGCACTGTTGAAAAATCCCATGAGGCGCTTTACAGATCCAGCTTTCAGCACCTCACCACTTCAGACTCAACCACAGTGGCCTTGCTTCACTGACTGATCTGCTGTTAGCCTGCGCTTTAGCACCCATTGCACCAAGACCTTGATGATTACCTGTTTTGTTCATTCCCTCTGGGGCACCTAGCACTGGCCACTGTCAAAAAAAAAAAAAAAAAAAAAAAAAGACAGGCTACTGGGCTAGATGGACCTTTGGTCTGACCCAGTAGGGCCATTCTTATGACCTGGAGTATTTGTTCATTCGCCATTTCTCTTTATTGCAAGATCATCCCTTGACCTTCATTAAATCAACATACCAGACTCTTTGCATAAGGGATTAAAAAAGCCCAACCTTCCACTATATAGCTGACTGCTCCTGCATTGGCTGTAGCTTTTCTGATTCTAGAAAGGGAGAAGCTTAGGCTTTGTACATCATGGAAAAACACCAGTGTGTCCTCTGCTGCAGCTCACCTTTAACACACCAGGCCTTGCGCACTGAACATAGATGCTCTGGCCTGGACACAGCCCCCTCTCTCCTCTCCTGGCCTAGGCCTAGGCTGGGTTTCATAGAATCATAGAATCTCAGGGTTGGAAAGGACCTCAGGAGGTCATCTAGTCTAACCCCCTGCTCAAAGCAGGACCAACTCCAACTAAATCATCCCAGCCAGGGCTTTGTCAAGCCTGACCTTAAAATCCTCGAAGGAAGGAGATTCCACCACCTCCCTAGGTAACCCATTCCAGTGCTTCACCACCCTACTAGTGACAAAGTTTTTCCTAATAGCCAACCTAAACCTCCCTCTCTGCAACTTGAGACCATTACTCCTTGTTCTGTCATCTACCACTGAGAACAGTCTAGATCCATCCTCTTTGGAACCCCCTTTCAGGTAGTTGAAAGCAGCTATCAAATCCCCCCTCATTCTCCTCTTTTGCAGGCTAAACAATCCCAGTTCCCTCAGCCTCTCCTCATAAGTCATGTGCTCCAGCCCCCTAATCATTTTTGTTGCCCTCCGTTGGACTCTTTCCAATTTATCCACATCCTTCTTGTAGTGTGGGGCCCAAAACTGGACACAGTACTCCAAATGAGGCCTCACCAGTGCTGAATAGAGGGGAATAATCACGTCCCTTGATCTGCTGGAAATGCCCCTACTTATACAGCCCAAAATGCCATTAGCCTTCTTGGCAATAAGGGCACACTGTTGACTCATATTCAGCTTTTCGTCCACCGTAACCCCTAGGTCCTTTTCTGTAGAACTGCTGCCCAGCCATTCGGTCCCTAGTCTGTAGCAGTGAATGGGATTCTTCCGTCCTAAGGGCAGGACTCTGCACTTGTCCTTGTTGAACCTCATCATATTTCTTTTGGCCCAATCCTCTAATTTGTCTAGGTCCCTCTGTATCCTATCCCTCATAACTCCCTCCCTTTCCAGAAACCAGTGACAGACAGGTGGGCAGCAGTACAAGGGCTCAGTGTGGTTACCCATAATCAGCCTGTCCAAAGTCAGGCCCCATTAAAAAAAGGTGCCAAGTTAAGCCTGGAATTTCAGGAATGACCAGTGATTTTGGATGCCAACACATTGAATTTTAAGCACATGGTGGGGTAGAAAACAGAGTCAGAGCAGGTTCATTCAAGCCAGTGGCTATCATCATCTCAAGCCCTAACAGCATCTAGACACAGAGACATACTGGGTCATTGCTCTGACAGAACTGGTCCAAGGCACAGCACAGTTACCTACACCAGTTCATGCAGAGGACAGCTGTGAGAACCCTGACAGGTTGGGACAGAGACAAGGCAACACCGCCCCTGCAGGAGCAAGTCACACAAAAGGCAGCACAGTCCCTTAACTGCAAGAGCCATTCACATGGAGCACTAACAAGCAATTCCAGAAAGCACTCAGCTAGGAAGGATAGGGGAAAGGTCACCCTCAGGGGAATGCACTAAGGAGCTGGGGCAGCAATGAGGGAAGGGAGTACAGAGAGGCGAGTACTCTGCTCTGGCTCTCCTACACCAAGCCCTCCAACAGGGCTTTCCACACCATTGACAGCACATTCAGCAGTATGGAGTAGCCAGACTGTGTCCCAGGAAGGCTGTTTTATCACTGAAGGATGATACATCCCTTGCCCACCCCCCCTTACCACTGGGGGAGCCCGCTAGTCTCATAACAGCAGAACTTGACAAAGCGGGGGGGGGGGGGGGGGGGAGGGGAGGGGAGGAGGAGATGTGACAGAGAGCAGTTGCCAGCAGATCCTTGGGAAACCTTATTCATAGAATCATAGAATCTCAGGGTTGGAAGGGACCTCGGGAGGTCATCTAGTCCAACCCCCTGCTCAAAGCAGGACCAACCCCAACTAGATCATCCCAGCCAGGGCTTTGTCAAGCCTGACCTTAAAAACCTCTAAGGAAGGAGATTCCACCACCTCCCTAGGTAACCCATTCCAGTGCTTCACCACCCTACTAGTGAAAAAGTTTTTCCTAATATCCAACCTAAACCTCCCCCTCTGCAACTTGAGACCATTACTCCTTGTTCTGTCATCTTCTACCACTGAGAACAGTCTAGATCCATCCTCTTTGGAACCCCCTTTTAGGTAGTTGAAAGCAGCTATCAAATCCCCCCTCACTCTTCTCTTCTGCAGGCTAAACAATCCCAGTTCCCTCAGCCTCTCCTCATAAGTCATGTGCTCCAGCCCCCTAATCATTTTTGTTGCCCTCCGTTGGACTCTTTCCAATTTATCCACATCCTTTTTGTAGTGTGGGGCCCAAAACTGGACACAGTACTCCAAATGAGGCCTCACCAGTGCCGAATAGAGGGGAATAATCACGTCCCTCGATCTGCTGGAAATGCCCCTACTTATACAGCCCAAAATGCCATTAGCCTTCTTGGCAACAAGGGCACACTGTTGACTCATATTCAGCTTTTCATCCACTGTAACCCCTAGGTCCTTTTCTGTAGAACTGCTGCCCAGCCATTCGGTCCCTAGTCTGTAGCAGTGCATGGGATTCTTCCGTCCTAAGTGCAGGACTCTGCACTTGTCCTTGTTGAACCTCATCAGATTTCTTTTGGCCCAATCCTCTAATTTGTCTAGGTCCCTCTGTATCCTATCCCTACCCTCCGGCGTATCAACCACTCTTCCGAGTTTAGTGTCATCTGCAAACTTGCTAAGGGTGCAGTCCACACCATCCTCCAGGTCGTTGATGAAGATATTGAACAAAACCGGCCCCAGCACTGACCCTTGGGGCACTCCACTTGATACCGGCTGCCAACTAGACATGGAGCCATTGATCACTACCCGTTGAGCACGACCATCCAGCCAGTTTTCTATCCACCTTACCGTCCATTCATCCAGCCCATACTTCTTTAACTTGCTGGCAAGAACACTGTGGGAGACTGTATCAAAAGCTTTGCTAAAGTCAAGAAATAGCACATCCACTGCTTTCCCCTCATCCACAGAGCCAGTTATCTCATCATAGAAGGCAATTAGGTTAGTCAGGCATGACTTGCCCTTGGTGAATCCATGCTGACTGTTCCTGATCACTTTCCCCTCCTTTAAGTGGTTCAGAATTGATTCCTTGAGGACCTGTTCCATGATTTTTCCAGGGATTGAGGTGAGACTGACTGGCCTGTAGTTCCCCGGATCTTCCTTCTTCCCTTTTTTAAAGATGGGCACTACATTAGCTTTTTTCCAGTCATCCGGGACCTCCCCCGATTGCCATGATTTGTCAAAGATAATGGCCAATGGCTCTGCAATCACATCGGCCAACTCCTTTAGCACCCTCGGATGCAGTGCATCCGGCCCCATGGACTTGTGTTCGTCCAGCTTTTCTAAATAGTCCCGAACTACTTCTTTCTCCACAGAGGGCTGGTCACCTCCTCCCCATACCGTGCTGCGGAGTGCAGCCGCCTGGGAGCTGCCCTTGTCTGTGAAGACAGAGGCAAAAAAAGCATTGAGTACACTAGCTTTCTCCACATCCTCTGTCACAAGGTTCCCTCCCTCATTCAGCAAGGGGCCCACACGTTCCTTGACTTTCTTCTTGTTGCTAACATACCTGAAGAAACCCTTCTTGTTACTCCTAACATCCCCAGCTAGCTGCAACTCCAAGTGTGATTTGGCCTTCCTAATTTCACTCCTGCATGCCTGAGCAATATTTTTATACTCCTCCCTGGTCATTTGTCCAATCTTCCACTTCTTGTAAGCTGCTTTTTTTGTGTTTAAGACGAGCAAGGATTTCACTGTTAAGCCAAGCTGGTCGCCTGCCATAAGAAGAGAAGAGAGAGAGGAGGGGTATTTGTGGATGCTGAATTTGTAACAGCTAGCATGGACCTAGGGTGGAGTGGACGTGAGCTCCATGAATCACTGTACCTTGCATGAAGGTTTTTAGTGTTTTCAAAAAGTTTTCACATTAAGAATAAATGTACTTGCTTAAAAACTGCTGGGTGTAACTGCAGGCAATTACTCTGGGCATAGGCAGTGGAAAGGAAGCAAAGCACAGACAGTGGCCAGTTTATGCAGTCTGGCTTGCTAGGAATATCGCAGTATAGGCAGGGAACTGCAGCACAGAAACCGCCTCTCAGGAGCAAGAGAAGAAACTGGTCTCTGCCAGGTGACGGGGAAGCCAGAGAACTTAAGTAGGAGCCCACAGTGGAACACAGGAGAGGAAGACAGGTGCAGCTGCCCTGAACGATAGATCTCCAAAGGAAGAGGCAGTTGGTTTCTCAAGACGACATGAGCAGTCACCATGAGACTGGTGCGTCACTCCTAGCTGAGCCTTTGCACTCTTAAAAAACCCACAAGCTCCAGCTCAGGAGCAGAGCCTCTGCCACCCCTTCCCAAGATCTTTATGGCCAAGGCAGCTCACCAGCAGACAGACCTTGGAGATGCTCAGTACCAGGGGTGAGGCGGAGCACCTGCCACTGCTCCCTGAAGTATTTAAGCTTCCACTTTACCTTCAGCAGCAGCTGGCCTTCTTGAACAGAGCTGCCCCCTGCCAGCAACTCTCCCTACACCCCAGCAGCTCCTCCCTAACCCTGCTAGCCCCAGGCATTAGCTAATGGAGAGATGAGGCTGAGCTTTTCAAGGCCCAAACGCCATGTGAGCAGACAGGCCAGTCCTGGAGATAAAGCAGTGGGGAGAGCAGAGCTCACACTGCTCGAGGCAGGGACCGGGCAGGGGCTAGGCCAGAGGATACTCTAGAACAGCACCCTCACTGGCCTGGCTTTGGAAAAGGAAGCATGTAGCTGGCACAAGGACAGCAGCATCTGGCCACTGCTGATAAGGAAGCCCATCAACCCTCCTGCTCCAGCAGGATGGCAATTCAGCATTGCAGCAGGGGAGAAGGACCCCTACCCCTGAGCCTAAGCCAACACTGGTGACCGAGGCAGGATCCATTCCACATACGGGCACCCAAAAGGCTGTTGGCACCATACTCCAGAGAAGACAGGACACAGCAGTTGCCTTTCAGGCTACTTTAATATAACCTCCCAACCCTTCAGTCAGAGTCTGAATGACCATTCATACACAGCGGCATGGACTGTCAACGCCACTGGGGACTGGAAGACCCCATGTGCCATTTCCTTACAGCCTCTTGCTCATAAATAGCTTGGTGCCTCAGAGAGGTGGTCACCATTTCCTTATTAAAAACAGCTCCCATCAGCACACCGGCTGTGACCCTCCCCTACTTAGGCGCTAGCGAGATTCAGGAAAGGCCTCCGCTCACAACTCAGCCCAGGAGGGACGCTCCGAACAGAAGACACCAGATTCTTCCAAACAGTGCGTAGGCCAGTGGAACAGGCAGCATTGCAAGGGGTGTTTCCCACCCAGTGCTTGTCCCATGCTTTTCCTTGCTTCACAGGACAGTTGTCTGACCTCACTAGCCAAGGCCACAATAAGAAACTCAACCAAGCTTTTAAAGCAAAGTAAACAACTTTCAACAGAATGAGTCAAACAATAAAAAGCAAAGAGAACAAGATTTAGACCCAGGAATTTAAACAGAGCAGCCCTACCAATATAGCTCTGTGCTGTACATGCCAGGGACAGTCATTAATTGCCCAGTCTAATAGCAGGAAGTTCCCCAGGACCTCTTCAAAGAGCACTGAGCTTCCCCCTCTCCTACCACACTGGCAGGTGCATTTCAATACAAATAAAACCCAAACAGAACGAAAGAAAAATCTTTGAGTCTGGTCAGACTCACCCAGTCTCCCAGCCTGCATCCTCTAGGACTCCAGGATGCTATGCAGATGGGGTCCTTCATTGCCTGGCCAGTTTAGCCTGTCCCTCTATGATGGTATGTGGGAATCCCCATGACACCCACCTTCCCCCATCTCACTGGGTTACCCCACCTGGGCACAGCCAGAGCAGAGAACATAAAAACGTTAAAAAACCTAACACAAATCTGTGTCAAACCAACATCTGAGAACACACAAAAACAGGCAAATGGGGACCAGAATCAGCCTCTGCTAAGTGCTCACGTCCTGTAAAACCAGCTTACAAAACGTTAGCACACCACCCGCTCCGTCCCTCAAGGGGCCAGCGTCAGGAATACAAAGCCAATGCACCAAGCCTCAGAGGGGCAGCACATGGCTCTGTGGAAACATCCAGCCTACACCACCGGGCACCCTGTTGGGGAAGGAAGAGAGAATTAGCCATATGCAACACAGCAGAGAGCTGAACAGTCAGAGAGACAGCCCGTTCCTCCCCTCCCAAAATAGACTATTTACCCAGCCTTTCCTGCAGCTCACAGCGCCTCCTTCAACTTCAGTGGCTAAAGTGTATTGATGCGAGCTGGAGTGCTAGCAGAGGAAGCGCATAACCCAGGGTCACTCTACTGCAGGCCTGCACAACATGTGGCCCTCGGGGGAGTAGGTGGGCTCACTGTGCGGCCCGCGGGGGTAGGGTGACCAGACAGCAAGTGTGAAAAATCGGGACAGGGGATGGGGGGGTAATAGGAGCCTATATAAGAAAAAGACCCCAAAATCAGGACTGTCCCTATAAAATCGGGACATCTGGTCACCCTACGCGGTGGGGTGAGTAGGCAAACAGCGGGGTGGGGCGGAGGGTGTGGGGGAAGCAGGCTGGTGAAGAGGCCAGTGGCAGGATGGGGAGTGAGGGTGAGACAGCGGCAGAAGGTAAGAGGCCAGCAGCGGGCAGGCAGGTGAGCTGGCGGCGGGGGGAGGCAGCGAGGGGAGCTGGTGAGCCGGTGGGGGGGGGGGGGGGGGGGGGGGGGGGGGGGGGGGCTGAGTAGGCGAGCTGGGTGGGGCGGGGGATGACAAGCTGAGTGGGCGGGCAGTGGCAGGGCAGCAGGTGAGCCTTAATTATACTACCTTAGGGGCCTGCTATAACATATTACCAAGGTGCACTACAAAGTCATATAAAAATTATACAAAAATGCATAATGCAGAGATTTATCTACAACTGCATTGATTGATTGTTGTGTGCAGTAATATAGTGACCCCTGGGGGGTGAAGAGGGGTGTGATGGTGGGGCCGAGCGGGGAGGGGGCTCTATTTTACTGCTGTGATCTGGTCACCCTATGAGCGCTGTTTCTTTCCCCCCTCTACAGGCTTCCACACCCCAGCACTGGGGAAGGAGGAGTTGTTTCCGTGGGGCGGGCGGTGCTGGGGGAAGGGGGTGTGTGTTTCCGCAGGGCCAGGGGGTTCTGCTCTCAGCTGTTTTCTTTGGAGTAATATGGCCTTCGCCGCTTTACGAGTTGTGCAGGCCTGCTCTACTGGGTAGCATTTCACCTACCCTCCAGCAGGAGGCGTTTCACATTCTTTTGATTCCTGCTCCCTTCCCCACCCTCGCAATCCCAAAGGTGACAGGAGATACTGGCATCCCCTAACTTGGAGAGCAGGAAATCCCTCAAGTGAGATGTTTCCAAGATTAAACCTTGAAACAATTTTAGTTTCATCTTCTTCCTTGCTGGCTTATTTCACTTTCGTTCTGAAATTCCCCCTCAGCCAGACTCAGGAAGGTTCATGCCTGGTCTCTAACTCTACTGGAAGTGTCTCACGCATAAAGACTAAGCTGCAATGGGCATGGTTGGGAATGCGGAAGACGACCATCTATTAATCCCTGGCATTCCACTGGAAAGAATGTGCAAATGTTTCTATGGTTCTTTCCTAAACCTACATAAAAAGGTCAAGATACCAGGCTGAATTTGGTCCAACAGCATCCCCGTAACTAGGTCACTGGGTTTTTAATGCCCTGGCTGTTGGGATCTGTTCCCCTCAGCCCCAAGACCTCCACAGAGCTTTGCACGGACTCACCCAAAGTTTTGAGCAGCTGCAGCGCTATGGCATTCTTGGCCTTGTCATGTCCACTCAAGCCCGACTTATCAGGTTTGATCCACATAAACCCACTGAAGGGGGATGGGTAACCTGGAATCACCACCTGATACCAGAACCGCAGCCAGCCGTCAGGGTTCGCTTGGACACATTTGGTCAGAAACACAGGGATTCCCAGCCGCTGCTTCTTGCACAGTGCGTTCAGGTAGTCCAACACGCAGAGTGTCTGTGGGAAGGGGCACATCACGGCGTCACCGGGCACCTGGCTCGGAATGCCACTCTCGCTGCCACCAGGCTGCAAGCTTGCTGGGAAAGTTCTCTCCGAGCTGGCACGGAGTTTCTGCTTCATGTCTAGTTTCAGCCAATCCACTTCGATTTCCTCTCCATACAGGCCCAAGTTACCTATGCACAAGAGGAAGCAGGTTTCAGTTTCAGAGCATTGGTTCTCCTGGTGCTGAGAATGGGGACGGTACATGTAAGATACAGGCAAGAAAGCAAGAGGGAGTAAGAATGCACATAGATTCCTCCGCCCCCAACACACACACAGCTTGAGTTCCTACAACACTGACAATGGCTACAGGTTACCAGATACAGGACTAAACTAGAGAAAACCCACCCCCAAACTCATCTAGCCTGAGGGACCAGCAACAGCTCTGCTGTCATTTCCAAGCTCTCCTTTCTGCCCTGGTGATTTAACCCCAGGAAAGCTGGGGCAATCAACTGTCACAAACAAAAGTAGGGTGACCAGACAGCAAGTGTGAAAAATAGGGACAGGGGGTGGGGGTAATAGGAGCCTATATAAGAAAAAGACCCAAAAATCAGGACTGTCCCTATAAAAAAAAGGACATCTGGTCACCCTAAACAAAAGCAACATCCAAACAGACATGGAAAGGGACAAGACGGTAACCAGTGTTGCCATTATAAGGCAATATCATCCTGTCAGGACAAGAGACTTCAGTAGACCCGAAGATACATGCACCCACTACTCCCAGACTAGTGCGCAGAGAAGCCACTACCACTTCTGGGATCTGCAACGCCCCTTCCATTCCGACTCCTCTTGCCCTGGCCCACTCCTCCCCACAGAGGTGGAGTACCTTCCACTAGAGTTTTCTTGGCCATGGCTGCAGCTCGGTGGGAGTTGTATTTCAGCACTGCGAGCTGTCTCCCCTTCCGGGAAGGGCTGGGATAGAGAGAGATGTTCAAGACCCCAGTTGTCACCTCCTGCAACAGTGTCCACAGCTGGCCCTGCTCTACTGAGGATGACAGGCCATCCACACACAGCTCACACTTCTCAGTGCTCCTGCAAACCATGATGGGGCAGCCCTTTTGCACCTCAAAGTTGTTCAGAGAAGCAATAGCTATTTGTGCACTGCGCCGATTGCTGTACTTGGCATAAGCGAAGCCACGGTTGAGCCCGCTGAAGGTCATCATGAGGCGGAACTCGTACAGCTTGCCCACGCTTTGGAAGAGAGGAATTAGTTTGTTTTCATAGATGTCCTGAGGGAGTTTTCCAATGAATACCTCTGAGCCGGATGGAGGGGGCTCCCCGATCCAGTCTGCAGATACACAACAAAAGCCAAGCAGTAAAAAAGAGAGAGAGAGAGAGAGGACTCCGACAACCGCGCTTCCCTGAAACTCTCTGCAACAAGAGGCTATGCCACTGGGGCGCAAAGTGAACCAGACCTCATCTTACCCCTTATCTGCAGAAGGATCCTGGATAGGCAATGAGCCTTGGACATCAGCTCTGCACACAGGATGGGCTGGAGCAGATCCAAAAGGGTAAAAAGCAAGGCCCTCCTGCTCAGTGGGAGAGGACAGAGGGAACCCTCTCATCCAGAGGCGAGAAAAATGTTTAAAGGTTTCTTTGACTTTGTTTTTTAAATTATAAGTTTTTATTTTTATAAGTAAACATGTTTAAAATTAAATCTGATTAAATAATTGCTTAAAACATTTAAATAAAAAAATTTAAATCCATGAGCTGCTATCAAAAACTTGGAATTAAAGGCTGATTTTCTATAGGAAGAAAGAGGTCTTCCCCCGATTCTAACTTTGCTTTATAAGCTTTATAAATATGGCACAATAGGTCATGTACTGTATTAAATGTTTGTTTTATTTTAAAAAATTATATGCTGTTGTGTTTAATTAAATTCCACTTACCATCCTAATAGAGCTTGACAAATCATGAGCAAAAAGTTAATTATCTAGCAAGTAAGCAATACATCAGTCACCATTTTCTAACATACTAAAAACGTACAATAACGACTGAAAATATTAAGCTATAAAGTTGCTTAAATACATGCAGCAAAAAGATGCACCAAATCTAGTGTCAAGGCTCTATTTAGTCGCAAAGCAACATGTTTTAATAGGTATATCAACCAATAAGACAGCACCTTTCTTTAGAAAAGAACTGGGGTACGAACGGAAAAGTTAATTAAAACCAGTATTTAAACAGAGGCTCTCACTTGGTGATTTGAAGATCATGTGATCTTCTTCAAAGGCCTTGATTTAAATCAATCCACTCTGCTCCCTTCACAGCACACCCTCCCTCTCGGCCACCCACCAGGCTGCTACAAGGAAACCCAGCTGCTGGGTGCCCAAGTGTTTTAGCCTCCGGAACCTGAACAGACCCCCAACAACTGTTCCATGCTCTCAAGGCACAGACCCTCTATCTAGCACCCCTCCTGCCCCGAAAACCTTGGGCCCAGTGCTGACCCTTCAGATCCACTCCCCCTCATCTTAAAATACACCCTCCTCCATAACTCTACCCAAAAGCATTGCCCATTTTGGTAAATGTCACGGTCATAGGATTTTAAAAATCTTACATGGGTTCAGATATTTAAATCTGAAACGTCGGTGTTGTGAGCATGGGAGTTCTGACCCGAAATGGGATCATGGGGGGGATCGCAAGGCAGTAGGGGGTTGCAGTATTGCCACTCTTACTTCTGTGCTGCTGCTGGAGAGTGAAGGAGAGCAATGGCTGCTGGCTGGGAGCCCAGCTCTGAAGTCCGTGCTAGTGCCAGCAGCACAAAAGAGCTGGGTTTCTAGCCAGCTGCTGCTGAGCTTCCTGCAGCTGGGGGAGGCTTCCAGAGGTGGGTCTCTCCCAGCACCAGGAGTGGCCCATGCAGGGGACAAGGAAGTCCCGTCCATCCCTCCCCAGACCGGCCAGGACTAGCAGCTGGAGCCTGGCACATGGTAGAAGCCCCCAGCCGAGGTCCCTTTCCCCAGCTCTGAGCCAGGGTTCAGAGGTTAGGGGGGCATTGGGTTGGCTGTGTGTGGGGCAAGGTGACCACAGCACCCTCCAACCACAGCACCCTGTGCGGTTGCCCATATAACCCACTTGTAAGGCCATCCTTGCCCCCAAAAAAGTGACAACCCCATCATACCATGGCACCCTCACTTCTGCACTGCTGCTGGCAGTGGCGCTGCCTTCTGAGCTGGGTGCCCACCCAGAAGCCACTGCTCTCTGGCCGCCCAGCTCTGAAGTAAGGGTGGCAGTACCACTACCAATGGACAGATTTCACAGGGGAGACCAGATTTCATGGTCAGTGATGCATATTTCATGCTTGTGAATTTGGTAGGGCCCTAAGCATGAGCCTTTTTGGTACCTCTGAGGGCTCAAGTGGTAGGTGTGAATGCTTAACACATACAGACTTTGCACAGAAGTCTAACACATCCTTGATCTTTAATAGAGAAAATTATTTGGGGTATGTCTACACTATAAACTTAAGCCAACCTCTATTAGAATCATAGAATCTCAGGGTTGGAAGGGACCTCAGGAGGTCATCTAGTCCAACCCCCTGCTCAAAGCAGGACCAACCCCAACTAGATCATCTCAGCCAGGGCTTTGTCAAGCCTGACCTTAAAAACCTCTAAGGAAGGAGATTCCACCACCTCCCTAGGTAACCCATTCCAGTGCTTCACCACCCTACTAGTGACAAAGTTTTTCCTAATAGCCAACCTAAACCTCCCCCTGTGCAACTTGAGACCATTACTCCTTGTTCTGTCATCTTCTACCACAGAGAACAGTCTAGATCCAGCCTCTTTGGAACCCCCTTTTAGGTAGCTGAAAGCAGCTATCAAATCCCCCATCACTCTTCTCTTCTGCAGGCTAAACAATCCCAGTTCCCTCAGTCTCTCCTCATAAGTCATGTGCTCCAGCCCCCTAATGATTTTTGTTGCCCTCCGCTGGACTCTTTCCAATTTATCCACATCCTTCTTGTAGTGTGGGGCCCAAAACTGGACACAGTACTCCAAATGAGGCCTCACCAGTGCCGAATAGAGGGGAATAATCACGTCCCTCGATCTGCTGGAAATGCCCCTACTTATACAACCCAAAATGCCGCTAGCCTTCTTGGCAACAAGGGCACACTGTTGACTCATATTCAGCTTTTCGTCCACTGTAACCCCTAGGTCCTTTTCTGCAGAACTGCTGCCCAGCCATTCGGTCCCTAGTCTGTAGCAGTGCATGGGATTCTTCCGTCCTAAGTGCAGGACTCCGCACTTGTCCTTGTTGAACCTCATCAGATTTCTTTTGGCCCAATCCTCTAATTTGTCTAGGTCCCTCTGTATCCTATCCCTACCCTCCAGCGTATCAACCACTCCTCCCAGTTTAGTGTCATCTGCAAACTTGCTAAGGGTGCAGTCCACACCATCCTCCAGATCGTTGATTAGTTTGACTTACTGTGGTGGTGCATGTCTACACTACTCTCTTTAGGTTGGTGGTGCACATCTTCACCAGAAGCGCTTCCACTGACCTAAAGGGGGCAGTGTGGGGAGCTGAGACCCTAGTCTCTCAATTTCACTGGCAGCTCCCTGCAGGAGCCTGAGCTGCCACCTCCACCCCCGCACTGCCTTCCCATTCCTTACCAGGAGCAAGGTGAAAACGACCCTGGGTTTCTCGCCTCCCTATTCCCAGCTCCAGAGCCATAAAACTGACAAGACAGCCAACATTCCGGCCGGGAGCGGGGTACAGCTACCCATCTCTCCAGGGGCGCAAGAGGCAGTTGGGCTCTAGCTGCCCAGGTTCTTGTCAATTGACAAGATCCAACAGCGTATGTAAAGAATGCAGTGTCTACACAGAGACACTGGCACCCTAACTACACCAACATAAGCCCCACACCTCTCGTGGCAGTGGAGGAATTATATCAGTGTAGTGGGGCACTTGCATCGGCGGGACAAGGCTGCAGCGTAGACACTGACATAATTAGGTCGATGTAAGCTGCCCAATGTTGAGCTAACTGTAGAGTATACCATGCCTCAGATTACAGATCATTTAGAAAACCTCCTAACTGCAACGTCCCTCACTAGCTCACCCTGCCCTTGGCAGCCCAACTCTGTTAAGGTAGCTAAGCAGCGTCCCTGGCCTCAGACTTCTACACGCTGGACTGCTTCTCCTGCACGGAGACAGGGCCGGCCCTATGCAGTCCCCCATTGCAGGGGTGGGAGGGCTGGCCCCAGGCCTCCACAGCAGGGGGGACTTGGGGTGGCGGGCAGGGGGGGAACCACCCCCCAGCATGAGCCGGTGGAGCAGGTTGGGGCAGGTCGCTCCACTTCCTGCCACCAGGTGATTGCAGGGCAGACCAGACCCTGCACTCACAGGGTGGCGAGAAGTGGAGTGACCTGGCCCCAGCCCGCTTCGTTCTGCTCCCCTGGCTCCCAGCCTTGGGACTTCGGGAGGCAGGGGGTAACCATCCCCCAGCACTCACCAGCAGTGCAGCTGGGAGCCAACAGAGCAGGCTGGGGACGGGTCACTCCACTTCCTGGGTGATGAGTGCAGGGTTGGGCCCGCCCCCTGCCGCAGGCCTCCAGGATGTAGCCCATGGGGGCGGGGCTGGGGGCTTTGGGGAAGGGGTGGAGCAGGGGTGGGAAAAGGTGGTGCCTGGTGGGGGGGGGAAGCAGGGGCTCTGGGGAAGAGGCAGGGCAGGGACGGAGCAGGGGCAGCTTTCTTGGCTGGCTCAGCTTGCTGGGGGATTGGGCTGGCTGCTGGAGCAACACGCAGCTGCGTAGGGCACCAGGACAACTGGGGCAATTTGGTGCCCCAATCTGGTTTTATCCATAGCCAGACAACTTGTACTTGCGGATACTGGGCGGGAAGAGGGTTTGACATGACCACCCCATGGGTCATCTCTGGAAGGAACCTTGCAGCCCCATGTTCCTGGGCCAGGGCAGCCAATCCCATCAGCTCCTGGAGGGCTGGGGCCACAGGTATGGGGAGCATGTGCCTCTGGGCTGGGCCCACCACCTTGGGAAACTCAGCACCACAGTGTCCTCCCAGAGCTCCTGTACCCTTGTGGACACCTCAGCAAGGAGAGGGTTGCAGGCAATGCCCCTAACTCAGGGTGAGCAAAGGAAACTCCCAATATCTTCCCCAGCAACCACACCCCCACCCTCCAATCCTGAGCCCAGTCCAGGGCCACCACACTCTCCCAACAAGAATTACCTGCAGGTGGGGAACACTGTCCTTCTCCCACTGCACCTCCCCCTCGCTCGGCATATTTCCTGCTCACTCAGCCTCTGTCCCCAGCAGCTGAACCCAGGCAGGGAGCAGAGATGGAGCTGCTTCTCCCACTGGCTGAGGGTGGCAGCACAGGGTCGCTGCAGAGCAATGACTGCCTGAGAGAGTGCCTGGCTGGGGAAGCAGTAGCAGCCCACCTCCTCAGCTCTGCACCACAGGTACTGACTTTGGCCAGCACCAGTGGGTGCTCACAGCCCCCCACCCCCATTCCCCAACTCTGACCCTGGCCCTGCCCCCATTCCAACCCCTTCCCCAAATCCCCTCCCCTGGGCACACCACATTTCCCCTTCTCCCTCCCTGGGAGGGAGGGAGAAGCGGCAGCCTGCTCAGGGGAGGAGGCGGAGGTGAGCTGGGGCAGGGGCACGCGGGGAGGGCTGCAGGATGTAACCCTCGGGGGGGGGGGACCAGAGGAAACGCTCCCCACCCCAGCTCACCTCCACGCCACCTCCCCTGAGCGCATCACTGCCACTTCGCTTCTCCCCCCCCACTCCCAGGCTTGCTGTGGGAGTCAGCTATTTGGCCTAGCTCCTACCCGGCCCCACCTCTTCCTACCCCTGCTTGGCCCCAGCCCCGCCACCACTCCATCCCTTCCCCGAGCTACATCCCAGGGTGACTGCAGCAGCAGTCGGGCACGCCCTGCACTCACCATGTGGCAGGAAGTGGAGTGACCCAGCCCCAGCCCGCTCCGCTGGCTCCCAGCCATGCCACCGGAGAGTGCTGGGGGGCAGTTACCCCCTGTCCCCCCGGTCCCAAGGCTGGGAGCCAGGGGAGCAGAGCAGGCCGTGGCCAGGTCATTTCACTTCCCACCGTCCCATGAGTGTGGGGTCAGGCCTGCCCTGCAATCACCGGGCGGCAGGAAGTAGAGTGATCCAGCCCCAAACCACTCTGCCGGTTCATGCTGGGGGGCAGTTTCCCCCTGCCCCCCAAGCCTGCTCCTACCCCCCCCACAGACCTTGGGCACAACCCCCCTTCCCTCCCAGAGGCTTGGGGCCAGCCCTGCCCCCATTGGGGGGGGGGGGGGGCTGTGTAGGGCACCACAATGTCTAGGAGCAGCCCTGCTCAGCACTCACAGAAACAGGGCATGTGACCCCACATAACCCCCCGCCCCACACACACACCTCTGTTTGTAGCTGTTGTGAGCCAGATAAGGTGGAGAAAGAGGAGGACTTGGAATGACACGTTGAGCAAGATCCTTCAAGCCAGAGCTGTATCAGATCGTGAACAAAGGACCTGCAGGTTGAATACGGCAGACAGTATGGAGAAGGGTATAGTGGACAGAAGAAAGATCCAGGAGTCCCAGCAGGAAAAAAAGACAGATATCAGGATATAGTGGAGCTTCTCAGCAAAAATCCCTACAGACTCTTGTGGACCTACATGCTCAAACACAGGCTTGCCTCCCTTTGCAGTCCATGGAGAGCTCCATCATAGCACCCCAATACACCCCTCACTCTTCTTGTGGCTCCACAAATACCAAAAAGATTGTGTATCCTGTGCTTGCAATGCTCATGATAACAGCGCAGAGCTGTGCAGACTCCATGCTTCTATCAGAGACGGCTAACAGTGACAAGCCATGCCTAGGTTCATAGGACTTTCAAAACAGGAGCAAAAATTATGGGGTAGAGATGTTATGATATGCAGAAAGTTGCATGATGGGAACTTGACCCTGCAGTTCCACTAACCCCATGCACAACTTGTTTCTGCCCCTCCACGCATTGCCAAAAGTTTCCAAAACAGTTGGATGATAGCAAGTTACACAACAGCAAGTTGCACACCAGGATACCTACCCATTGCATATCACTATAGGCACTCCTAGTGAGTGTGCAGAGCACCAATGCAAGGAGCCAAGCATTCAAGTGCACAAATAATATGCTAACTGGAGCAGCTTTATGCCTACGTAACTTGCACTGGCAAGAGTTTGTAGTGTGGATGTGCCCCAATGTGCTTCACCTTAGGGAAGTCATCACTGAGTTAGAATGCCAAGCCAGGGACAACCTTGGGTCAAAGACATGACATATCCTTGAGGGAGGTGGAACACGAACACACGAACACACACCCTGTGATACTAGTTTTCATAGCAACAGCTTCACAGTATCAACCAAAATTCTTACGTTGTACAGACGCCCCCAAATCACCACTCTTCCTCATCAGGAAACTTATCTAGGTTTTCCATTCATTGCTACCCACCACGGAGCTGTGAATGGACTCAGCAGTTGGAACCAGTAGAGTGACTGTATTTCTATGCCTAAAGCAACTGAAAAAGCGGTCTACATACCTGGGGGAGGGCCTCCATACTTCCTCTGCCCATTGACCTGCACCAGTTGGATGCCAGTCTCCTTCACCCAGGCCAACAGGGCTGTTTTATTGTTCTGATTGACAGCATCACTCCACATCTGTCAAGGAACCAGACAGACACTTTGTCCAAGGTTGGCCCAGTGGTTATTTCTGACCTCACGTCTGAGGCCTTCAGAAGAAGTGAGCTAGCAGTGACCCATCCCACCAGTAGACAGACACCAGTTGGTGGTAGTTTTTGGAGGAGGGCTGTAAATGGGTATGTAAAACTTTAGACTGCGCTTTCTTATTCTCCAGGGTCAGAGAACATGTGACAAGACTCCTACATCAGAGACCTCCTCCAGTTGCTCTACTGAGTCAAAGTTCACCTACCTGGTCTGGTTAAATGGAGCCATGGTAGATCCCGTGTTACAGGGAGCTTCATCAGCTCACTCCCACCCACTCCGTGGTGATGAGGACCTATGAAGCTCCCTAGATTCCATCAAAGACTCCGGAACGAGGTCCAGGTTGCAGAAGGTTTTCAAGAGAAAAACCTCAGTATTAGAGAAAAACTAAAGAGTAATACATAAAAAGGTGTTCAGACACCTTGAAGAAAGCAGTCAGACATCCACCAACTCAGACTGATGCTAAGACAGGACATACATCTGGAACAGGATGCCAAAAAGAATACCATACTGCTGTGACAGCCTCTGACTCACTCACTCCAATTAGAAGCTACATTTTCAAAGACTTAAAGTGCAACTCTGCTGGAGAGAGCAGACTGGAGAAATATTGGTAAAGTGGCAGCTCCCAGACCTGACCCAAAGAGACATCAGTATCTTTCCTGGGTATGGAGATATCACAACAAGAAGTTATTAAAACCTTTCCTACATGGGACCATTGCATCAGTTTCACTCAAGTTGTTTTTTTTAAACCCACTTTAATTAAACTGGTGCAAACCCCTGTGTAGAGGCTCTTATCCTGGTTTCAAAACAAGCATGTTTTGATTTAACTTAAGATGATCAGAAGTCAGTTTAACTTGCATTGAAATAAGTGCATCCACACAAGGGTCTGCACTAGTTTAAGTAGACTGGGTTACTGCAGCTTTCCAATGTAAGCAGTCTCTACAATGCTTGCCCTCAAGCCTCAACATTAGTTTCTACAGCTAGTACATATTTAGTTGTACTGTAGAGAGCAGGAAAGTGATTGGCCCTAAACTCCCTAGTTCTCTAAACCAGCAACAATGCTCCCTCCATACAGAATTAAACATGCCAGAGCACCTCATGGGGGCTTAAGACAGCCATGAAATTGCAGAGATGGCCAGAATGCATATTAAGATTTTAAGTCACCTTCCCCCTCCCCTTTTAAAGATAGGCTTCCTCCCCAGTTTGGGTTGTCTAAAAGAATGTTTTATGAAGATGGTTTCCCCCCACTAATCTGGGAATGCAGCACCCTGCCGCCAAAGTTAAGCAATTTGCATCTCTTGATGAGAAACATAGTCTGGCTGCAACAGCCAGCTGAACGGAGTGGTAGCTGAGGAGTGGGGAAATGTGTGTCAGTGGGTGTGCCAGAACCATCAACATACAACAGATGGTGCCAGGGGCAGCCCAAACAGACAGACATTTACAGCTTATGAAAACCAAAAGTTGTAGCTAAATCCTAGGGAGAGTTTAGTTTATCTCGGATTGTTTGGAGGCTCCAAGCCTTTGAAGAATCAGTACCACAGGCGCTGATTTCCAGACCGCACCCCGCCTCTTCCCACCCTACTCCACCCCCACCTCTTCTTGGAGTTCCACTCCCTGCCCTGCTCCTCCGCAGGGACGGGCATCACCTGACACCTCCTCGCTGGTCTCCTACCTCCGGGCGCACACAACCTTCGGGCTCCTCCATGCTGACAAGGGCGCCACCCCAGCCTCTTGGGACCCACGGGGGTGAGGGCGGAGAAGGGGGAAGAGATCGCATAGGAGACCCAAGTTCATTAACGCTCCCTGGGGGAGACTCCTTTCCGCAAAGCGCCTGTTTAGGGGAGTCTCCGGGGAGCAAGTTCGGCCCCTTGGCCAGATGAGACCCGCAGCAAAACGGTCCGGAACCGGCTGCAAGGCTCCTCCAGGTCCCTGAACCTAGCGCGTGCCATCTAGGACCAGTTTGCGGAGCAGCACCGGGGAGCACTCGAGCGGCTACCCTAGAGCCGCGATGGCAACAACCCCACACCGGCGGCGACGCAGACCCCCTCCTAGCCGGCGCCCCCCGCGTCAGGAGGGTCTAGGCAGCCCTGCCCGAGGAGCCGCTCACAGCGAAACGCGCTCCGCGGCCAGCAGACGGGACAGGCTCCCTGGACTGCGCCGCCCGAGGAGGCTGGAGGTTCCCCCTGCTGTCCAGATGGGAAGCAAAAGGGGACCAGAGCTGCCCAGGGATCTCAGGACCACGTGCTCGGCACCAGAGCCCAGGCCCCCTGACTCGGGACGCCGTGCACCCAGGCGGTCCCCCCTGGGGAAAAGGCCCCAGGGCGCTTACCTGTGCCTCCAGCGCGCCCTCCATGATGCACCAGCCAAATCCCTCGCAGGGGCAACTCCGCCCGCCGCCCCTTTATATCCGCCCCAGGCCTGGAAGCTTCCAGCGGCCCCGACCGGGGATCGCTCATTGGGCGCTGGCTGGGCTCACCCCGCCCTCGGGCTGCAGGGTGGCGCCCCGCTGGGCCCTGGACGTCGGCGACGCGCCTCGCTCCGGCAGCCAGGGGGAAGCGGCTGTGACGAAGTTGCTGTCTCTGGGCATCACTGAAAAGTTACAGCCCGAGGGGGGCTGAGGAGAGGGGCGCTGCTCTGCCGGCAGGGCAAGGGGCCGGATGGGCAGTCTCCCCCAGGAAAGGGTGGGAGCCCCAGCTGATCCCCGCAAGGTGAGCAGCAAGGCGAATAGCACCTGCCACTTCTTCCTGTTCCAGAGCACTGAGGGATGGTTATGCACAGAAACCCCCCTCCCTCCCCATTAGCTCCCTTACTGTGCTGACACACGAGAAAGACCAGGAGAAGTAAGGGCTGCAGGAACCCACAACTACCAGCCCAATGCCCTGGCAACCACAGGCCCAGCTACTGCCGAACCTTGAGGGCTTGATGCTGGCAAGATTCAGAATAACATAAGTGAACCGAACAGGAATAGGTTTCAGAATAACAGCCGTGTTAGTCTGTATCCACAAAAAGAACAGGAGCACTTGTGACACCTCAGAGACTAACACATTTCTTTGAGCATAAGGTTTCGTGGGCTACAGTCCACTTCATCAGATGCATAGAATGGAACATATAGGAAGAAGATATATATACATACAGAGACTCATGAAAAGGTGGAATTTGCCATACCAACTCTAAGAGGCTAATTAATTAAGGAGGGCTATTATCAGCAGGAGGAAAAAACTTTTGCACTGATAATCAAGATGGCCCATTTCAGACAGAGAGTTGACAAGGTGTGAGGATACTTAACACAGGCGCCGACTTGGGAGCTCACGCCCAGCATCGGGGGCGGGGCCCCGCCCCCGACGCCGGGTGACATTGCGAGGCCTCGCCCTTGACGCAACGTTGCCCAGCGTCGGGGGCGGGGCCCCGCAACGTCTCCCGGTGCTAAGGTAAGATGGCAGCGGGCCCCGGGGTTGGCGGGGAGCTGGCCGCGGGTCCCGGGGATGGCGGGGAGCTGCCAGTGGGTGCAGAGCACCCACCAATTTTTCCCCGTGGGTGCTCCAGCCCCGGAGCACCCACGAAGTTGGCGCCTATGATACTTAAGATAGGGAAATAGATTCAATTTGTGTAATGACCCAGCCATTCCCAGTCTCTATTTAAACCTAAATTAATAGTATCTAGTTTGCAAATTAATTCCAATTCAGCAGTTTCTCGTTGGAGTCTGTTTTTGAAGCTTTTTTGTTGCAAAATTGCCACCTTTAAATCTGTTACTGAGTGACCAGAGAGGTTGAAGTGTTCACCTACTGGTTTTTGAATGTTATGATTCCTGATGTCAGATTTGTGTCCATTTAATCTTTTGAGTAGAGACTGTCCGGTTTGGCCAATGTACATGATGGCATATATCACATCGGTAGATATGCCAGCAATGTCCCTGATAAACCCTACTTATTGTTAAATTTAGCCCAATAAGCAGCAGCCGAAGCAAAGGTGGCTAAAAATACTGTATATTGAGGTTTATGCAGGGGCGTGCGTTGTGAGAGCTCAAGGAGATTATCAAGTGATAGTACAAAGCACTGAGTAAAGACTTTTTGGAGTAATTTGGGCAGCATAGAGCAACTAAAATAAATGAGAGAGATAAAACTGGGATTATTTAGTTTTGAGAAAAGGGAGTTCTGAGAAATTGAGAGGGTGCTGACTGCAGTACATCAGCTAGCTAAGGGTTATTCTCCAATTAAACTGAATGTGTCTGAGGTCATTGGGTAAACCAGAACTAGGGGGCACAAATTTAAAAGATCCCATGTAAACCAAATTTAAGTAGGGATTAATTTACAAACTGGTGATGGAATCAAGTCCTAATGCATTTAAACCACAACGGGAGGACTCTCTGGAATTTTATACATTAAAGGGGGGATTAGGAGCAGCCAGCTGCCCTTCGTGGGGAATTTAGTTGATTATGATGGCTAGTTTTACACGGGATGATGAGTGACTGGCACAAAGTTAAATTACTTCTACAATACTTAAGAATAAGAGATGGCAGGGACATCCTGGCTACCTCCTGCTTCTGCACACCACCAAACTCAGGTCTTCCCTGTGCTTTTTCTTTAATGTTTCCAGTGGGAGTTTCCAGATAAGGTTTTTCACTGCATACTGCAAAATACCATCCCTAGTGCACTTTTTTAAAGGTCCCTGGAACTCAAGGAATGGAACACCAGCAGCAGTGACATTTAACACCCGGCCCTTGTCCTGGGGGAGTGTGGGGGAAGAATAACAGAAGCCTTGACATCCTGGCAATCCCAGAAGACAGTCACACAAGAGGCAGGTGTGGGACTGTCAGAAGGTTTATTAAACTTGCTTAGAATGTTTTACACTTTGAGACGAGGTCATTTCCCCTCCAGGCAGAGAAGTGACATTGTGCAGAACGTTTATTCAAACAGAAAGGAACATGAAGATGTGACCAAGATCCTCAGTGTCTGCCAATGGTCCAGGGCGCCACAGCTCTGCCCAGTAATAGTAATGATTACAGACACACATCTGACATTCTCCAGAGTGTCTCAGGAAACATCCTCTCCAGCTCTCTCACTGGCTACGCCCAGGAGCACAGCATTCTTTAAAAGGCAAAGCAGCATCTCTGCTCCCTCTGGGAAAAGGAATTTCATGATAAAATAATAAATACGGCTTCAAAGACCCCTGCACTCCCACTGACATGTCATGAGCAAAGTAGCCAAGAACTTTGGCATTTAGAGAGGAAATCTCTACAAGTTTTCCTCTTCCCCAGTATCAATTGAAATCCAATAAACTAGCACGCTGGAAGGCTAGGGCTGACACGTTCGCCTCTTGATTTCCTCAACGAGGTTTTCCCTGCGAACATCAACCTGAAAAACACACAAAAAATGAATTAATAGAACCATTCCCCTCCTATAATCCAGCCTCCTCCTGGAACCATTCTTCTCCAGTCCATCCAAGAATACACCAAATCAAACGCACTGCCCTGTCTGACAAAAGAGCACCAAACCGCCCTTCCACAGATCAAGTCAAAGTACTCAGAACTGTTCATTTTTGAAGTAACGTTTCTAATACACACACACACACCCCCACCCCTTCTCTGCAAAACAACTCCTAGGTAAGTGGCTCTCCAGCTTGATTCATCTCTAGTACAGGGTCCAATCTAAACAGTTTTTAATAACTCCTTTCTCTATGGCATCCTTAAGACCTGGTTGCCTAGCACACAGGGAATGCTGCTATCCACCTTCTCATGCAAAGAAGCACAACCATATCCAACATGTTCACAGGCGATCCATGCCTGTAGGAGCCAGTTCAAAGTTGCCCTCCTTGTTTCTGAACTGTCCCTCTGTAGACTTGCTCCAGCCTATACGTGCTAAGTATTGTCACCAATTCAGACCTTATTGCCATTCCCCTCCCTGTCCTCATCTAGCATCTGCCTTCTCTCTGTCCCCCCACTCAGTTTAGCCATTGTCAGTGGGAGAGCCTTCTCCTCTGCAATACCTGTCACATCAAACATCCTGTATCTCACGGACTCTTCAAGTCAGATGAATGTGCCTAGCTCCTTTGATATCTTCTGCTGCTATTAACTCTAATGCCTCCTGAGATGCAGTATGTGGGAAGGTCCCCATACTAATACAGCTGCATTATATCCACTGTTGGGGTACAAAGGAGAAATTCAGCGATGGTACCCAACAATCATTCATGTGGCTGAGAGATTACTGACACCTCAATCTCTCTTCCTACATCCATTCCCACATAGTGGGGTGGCTTTGGTCTATTTCATCTCTGGCAAGACAAAGCCTGTTAATGTCTATCTTCAGCCCATCACTTATATGCAAAGGCATCCTCACCTCTTCCCTGGTAGCTACAACTCGCAGCTTGACAACTCCATCCTTCAGCTCCTGCTCTCCTACGATGGCAACGAGAGGGATTCCCGTGTCTTCACAATACTGCAGCTGGTTCAGCAGCTTGGGGTTCTTCTTATACAGCATCTCTGCCTAGAGCGGACCCACAGTACAGCAATACATTTGATACCTGCAGATTTCTCCAGGCACCCACTTGCCATTCCTGTTCTTGGATTTCCCCATCTAGTTTGCATTTGAGGCAGCAGGACCAGATCTCTCAATCACCAGGCAGGGGGCAGGACTCCCCAATTTTGAAGAGCAACCCAATTAGAATGCTTCCAAAACTGAAACAGCTTACCCAGCATTAGCAAAGTGTGCCATGGGCACAGGTGGAGCTCTTTTCCTCTGCACTGCTTTGCTGAAGCACAAGGAACCTCTCCTACCGTTCCAATGGTGGGTCTGGCAGTTGAGGCTAGAGAGCAAAAGATGCAATATTCCCCAGCTAGGCAAGGCAGCAGGGGCGTGGCACGAGGCACATAGCTCTTTGTCTTACCTCTGCTGGCATCAGAAGGGCAACTGATGTTTGCCATGCTAGAGAGTGACCTTTGCCCTGTAGAAGAGGTTAGCAATATTCCCAACTTGGAAACCAAGCTGGAGACAAGTGAGAGCTTGTGTAAAGGATTTCTAGTGCTGCACAACCCAGGGAAAGCAGGAAGTCTGGAAACCACCTGCTGCTGCTGCCAGGATGTAGCGTGTACAGTTTTCCTTAAAGGCGTGCCAACCCCCCTTCCCAGTGACTGGCAGCTCTGGCCCTGCCTCGTGTACAGCAGAGGGAGTGCCTAATTGTAGGAATGGTGAGGCTGGATAGAAGAGAACAGGCAGCAAGGTCACATTCAAGTAGGCAGGGCTTGCTGCTCATATGGCATGTCTTCTCAGAGTGTCTCCCTCCTACCCACTTATGGGGTTAGGGTAACAAGAACAGGAGGATGGCTCTAGTCCAGAGATGGGCCACATCCGGCCCGTGGGACCCTCCTGCCCAGCCTGGGAGGCTAGCCCCCGGCCCCTCCTCTACTGTTCCCCCCTCCCCTGCACCCTCAGCGCGCCGTGCCGCAGACGCAATGCTCTAGGCGGCAGGAGCTCCTGGGGCAGCGCAGCTGCAGAGCCCGGCTTGACCAGGTGCTCTGTGCTGCGTGGTGGCGTGGCCCGGCTCCAGCCGGGTGGCGCGGCTGTAGCGCCACCAGCCACCTGTGCTCCAGGCAGCGCGGTAAGGGGGCAGGGAACGGGGGGGGGGGGGAGGGGGTTGGATAGAGGGCAGGGGAGTTCGGGGTGCTGGTCAGGGGACAGGGAGTGGATGGGGCAGGGGTCCCAGGGGAGGCAGTCAGGAGGGAGAGGGAGGGTTGGATGGAGCAGTCAGGGGCAGGGGTTTCGGGGGCAGTCAGGGGACAGGGAGAAGGGGTGGTTGGATAGGGCAGGAGTCCTGGGGGGGGTCATCAGGAATGAGAGGAGGGGTTGGATGGGGCGGTAGGGGGCAGTCAGGGGACAGGGAGTGAGGGGGTGTGTGGATGGGGCAGAGGTGGCGGGGGGGGGGGCGCATCAGGGAACAGGGGGGTTGGATGGGGCAGGAGACCCGAGGGGGGCAGATAGGAGGTGGGGGCCGGGCCATGACCCCATCCCCTAACTGGCCCTCCATACAATTTCCAAAACCCGATGCCAAAATGTTTGCCCGCCCCTGCTGTAGTCCATGCCCAGCACCGGGAATGGAAGGGCTGGATGACCCCCCCCAGGACTCCTGCCCTATCCAACCACCTCTTCTCCCTGTCCCCTGACTGCCCCCGAAACCCCTGCCCCTGACTGCTCCATCCAACCCTCCCTCTCCCTCCTGACCAGTTTCCTTCCTCTCCCTCACTCAGACTCTGCCCAGCCATACCTTGATCCCAGAATCCCACAGCTCAGAGATGAGCTTCAGTCTCTCTTCAAGGAGTTTCTTCTGTGCAGCCGCTACAAGCACCTGTGTCTCTGTAGTCCGGATCTTTTCCTCTGAAGCCTGGATGCAGGGACAGAGTCTTGTGAGAGTTGTTGACGATGTATAGAAACACCCAGCCACTGATGAGCTGAGACTCGCCTCGCCCACCCCGATCCTTTCTATCAGGAACCACCACCACTTTGCACACAGTGGAAGGACAAGCCAGCAGCAGCAACGCAGTGGAAGAGCCCCTGGGAATCCCAACAAGCCAAATCCCCACAATTCTATATTCTACTTCCCTGGGGATCCAATCTGGTTTAAAATGCAGTGTCTAGCTTTCCTTACTCCAATGCCACGCAGTTGCGCAGCCAGGGGGGGAGCAGGGGGAGCTGCCGCTCCCCCACTGAGCAGAAGCGGTGCCTTTTTTGTGCTCCGGCACCATTTGCTCCTGCGCTGCAGGCAGAGCGGAGCACTTTTTTTGCTCCCGGCGCCTTTTTTTTGCTCCCGACGCTTTTTGCTCCTGGCGCCTTTTTTTAGCTCCGCTCCCCGTGCTCTAAACCTGGCTACGCCACTGGTGCCACGGCGTTGGAGTTTCCGCTGGAGATAAGCAATTCCATGGAAGCTTCCCCCCAGAGGCCTTCCCAGTGTAACAGATGTACTCTCACTGACCTAGCCTTAATAAAAAAAAACAATCACCAGTTCCACAGCAGCAGCAGGAAAGGTGGGACCCAGACTGAGCCAGGAACCACCAAGTAAACAATGCCAAGCTCAAACAAATACTCTCCCCCCCGCTTCTGCCCCACTGGAGACCAGGAGCTTCACCATCTTTATGCTCTTCCTCCCCTTTCTGACAGTTACTCAAAGTGACATTTTCCTGGCTCTACTTTGCCTGAGAGGCCCCTTGTAAAGCTCACCTGTTAAGGAGAAGCATTGGGCTTGTGCCCTAAGCTGGAGAGGAGATAGTGGCCTAAATAGATTTGTTTTCTTAACATGAGAAAATCAGATCTTGTCTGGTCTGTATTTTCAGGGGGACTCTATGGCTGACTAGAGAGCTAGGGTCATGAAATCACAAGAAACTGAAACATAAGCAATTGAGCAGGGAAGGGATTTGCAGTCAGATTGCTTTAGACTGGGTGGTCTGCCCTTTAAGGGCCAGGCAGCCCTGTTATGAGGCAGAGCCCCTTTAAGAACAGGTGTTTGGACTTGGGAAAGGGAATGATCAGCTGCAGCTGGGAGGGGTCAGGTGTTCCCATACAGACTGAAAGAGCTCAGAGGAGGAGGGAAGCTACAGGAATCAGGTTGGCTATTGTGGCAAGGGACCTCCCAGGGGGATGGCCCTTAGGATGACAGGGGCAAAGCCTTGTTTTGTGTTAGTTTGTGAGTTGTGTGTTTGAACAATAAATGAAGCCCTGAGGAAAAAAGGGTCCAATCCAGCCTCTGGGATGGTGCCAATCCTGCCAGGGCTGTGGAGATAAGTTAAAATAGCCAGTAGGCTGCTGGCTTAACTCCTGACAAAAGATTTGGCAGAAAAGTTCCCAGGAATAGACGCCCCTCCAGCCCCGCAGGAAGGGACTGGGGAGCTTAGGAAGGAACAGGAGCAGAGGTAGCGCTACAGCGATGGGGCGAGGCACCTTCACAATTCTGCAGTGACAGACTCTGCTTTCCCCAGTTATAACGGGAGCTCCTGCCTCCCTGCTCAGTGGATTAAAACCCATGAACACGCCATGTGGTAGCTGTCACCCTGACAACTCTGTGCTGTGCCACTTTATCTTTTGGTCAGTAAGCTCTTTGGAGCAGGGGCTGTGTTTTCCATCTTCCTAGGTGTTAAAGCAGCATGTGACCCTAGGAGGCCCTGATTCTGATCAGGGCCTTTGGACATAACCACACTATGAATAACAAGAGAGGAATATCAGAGCCTTGTCCCATGAAGCAGAGGCAGGGAAAATTCCCAGACTGGGTCTCCTCTCCTTTGTTTCTTGGAAAATGGGGCTGGATATGCCATATTTTGTGGTAAAAACAAAAAAGCCTTTTTTTGGGAAGTCCTTCCAGCCCTTGTTATACATTGTGCAGTATAAAAAAAGACTGCTTGTCTCCTTTAACCCTTGATGCTTTCCCTTTTAATTGGCCAGCCTCTGCTCTGTAGTCAGTGCAATAGCAAGCGGGCCCATGTCTTTAACTGTGGCTACAACCTGCTGTCCCTATCCCCTGGAACGGAGCACAGCAGAGTTAAAGTCTGGCTAACAGGTCTATGACTGAGTAGCCCAGAGAAAGAGACAGCAATGGCTTTCAAGTCACTTCGTTGTCTGCCGGGCTGGGGACTTCACTAATAATAAATCTATTATACAGATTTCCCCAGTGCCCTTTGATGAAGAGTCAGTATAACAACGCCTGCATCTGTAATTTTCACTCCATGCATCTGAAGAAGTGGGTTTTTTACCCACGAAAGCTTATGCCCAAATAAATCTGTTAGTCTTTAAGGTGCCACCGGACTCCTTGTTGATTTTGTGGATAGACTAACAAGGCTACCCCCTGATACTTTGATGTAAACCCAGGGTTGTGAGTTCAATCCTTGAGGGGGCCATTTAGGGATCTGGGGCAAAAATTGGAGATTGGTCCTGCTTTGAGCAGGGGGTTGGACTAGATGACCTCCTAAGGTCCCTTCCAGCCCTGATATTCTATGATTCTATGACATGTGGGAATAGACCTCCAAAGCCAGCTATGACCTCCTTGCCAATGGGATCCCCTCCTGCTTTCTCCCCGTTTGGGCAACCAAAGGGGTTGAGTTTGGCACAATGGCAGACGGAGTTATCCAGTGCTGCCAGCCATTATGGCTGACCTTACCAGAAGTGGCCCTTGAGCCTAAGTGCCTCAGGTTTTGGGTGCCCAAACCGAGAGCTGTCAGGTGTGACCACAGGAGGCATGAACAGCTTCCACTGGCTTCAGCTAGAGTTTGGGTGCTCAGCACCTCAGAAAGCCAGGTCCAAGGTGTCTTAGGCTGAGCACCTAAATTAGTGGGCACTTCTGAAAATCTGGCTGTAAAAATAGTCAGGGCCACCATCCGCTCTGCAAAGAGGGATCTAGCCCCTTCGTCAAATGACATTCTAAGCTTTAACTGTGTGATGTAAGAGGTGCCCAATTCCTCTTTTCTTAAGAGTTGTCATGTGAGCAGGGCCTTAGAGGCCCTGAGTCCACATCTGAATCCGGGTCTTTTGTTGCCAGATGGAGCTACAGAGACTGCCCAGCCACTACTGTGCTATTTGCCTGCCTAAAACAGGTTGATCATGTAAAGCCACAGTAATTTGATTTAGGCAACAAAGTGGCTGACAGGTTGTGAGCCTGCACGCTCCCCCGTCCTGCAGCTTTCGATCAGCCCTGTGTCAGCAGGGAGGAAGGGCAGGTGCTAGTGTGATCCCCCAGGATCAAATGAGGAGGAGTAGTCAGGTGGCACTCACCTCCACTTTCTGCTCCATGATGGAGAAGATCCGCTCGATTCCAATGCTGACTCCCACACAGGGCACCTTCCGCCCCTTGGGGTCGAACATCCCCACCAGCCCATCGTAGCGGCCGCCTCCAGCCACGCTGCCCACGTTGATCGGCTCCTCCCTGTGGGCGTTCTGAGGCTGCAGCAGGACGGCTTCGTAGATCACCCCAGTGTAATAATCCAAACCCCTCGCCAGGCTCAAGTCAAAGGAGATCTGCGGGACAGGAGGGGAATCCCATTACCAGGCACAACAAATGATCCAGCCAGGCCTGGGTCAGTATCCCTCCACCACTCACCTTATCTGCGATGCCAAACAGGGTCAGGTACTCAAACAGCAGCTTCATGTCTCCCAGCCCCTCCCGGGCCAGCTTGTTCTGGGACAGCTTAGTGTCCTGGAGCAGCTGCTCAATCAGACCCAGCCCACCTGCAGAAATGACACACAATTAAAATATAAAAGACAGGGAGGGCCAAGCTCCCATAAGACTCTCTCCACTCAGCCTGGCTCACAGCCACCTGCTCACTCCTCCAGCCTTACCTGTGATGTGCAGGCTGCAAGTCAGCTTGGCATGGGCAAGAGCAGCTAAACCTCTGGGGTACCCTGACCCTCCCCATGCAGAGACCAAGGAAATTGGAGTGGCTGGTGAAGTGACCCATATGGACTCTCAGCTGACATGGGTGAGGCTGGACAGGGAACCAGGTCTCACAGCTCTACAGAACTCACCATGCAGTCGAACGTATTCCCCGATGCGATCTGCAGCTTCTGGTGAGAGCCCCTTCTCTCCAACCATCTCGCTCTTCACATCCTCCCATGTTGCCTGGGGAGGGGGAGATGAGAATGTTAATCACAGCTCCCCAGGCTGAACCCGCTGCTCCTGAGAGTTGTTCTCAGTGGAGTACTCATCATCATCTCTCCCTGTCTGCCACTGTTCTGCTTCATATAAATAGAGCAGCAAAGAGGAATTGGGAAATCAGACTTTAAAGCACCTTGTTGCCTCAGAATTCCAGGATTTAGTCAATTTCTCTCATATGAAGCAGAACAATGTGGGGCAAGGTGTAAAAGAAGATACAGAAAAAATGGTTATAAGACGAGAAAGTGAGAACACAGCTAGAAAAGGCTAAGAGAAAATAAGAGGGGAAAAAAGTACTGCAGGGGAGACAACAGGGAACACTTTGCTGACAAACCTACCCCACAGCACCAAGGTCGGTAAATATTTACTCCCCTCTTTTAACAGAGGGGAAACTGAGGCACATAGTGGTTAAGTGGCTTTTCCAAAGTCACAGCTAGAGCTGGGATTAGCCGGGGTACCTGGGCTCCTGGTCCTGGGATCACACCACTACAAAGAAAGAGGCAAGGATGAAGAGGGACAGATTGGCTACTTTTGTTAGTGACTTAATTGTCTGTGGAATGATGCAGGGTGCCAACATTTACAAATGAATAGCCAATTACATATTTTAGTAGCCCACTAGACCAGGCCATTCACTCCTCTCCTAACTACTATATTTCTTGGGAGTGCTACACTAAGGAGCATATCCTACTAGCGTATCCAACACATACTACCCACTTACCTATGCATCCCCTCAGGGCATTGTTACTCTGACAACGTTACCCCTTACCCGGCCTTAAAATCTTGTAAATCCACCCCTGGGACAGCAGCTCTAATGGAATTCATCAAGCAAGAGCATGGAGCAAAGCTATCACAGAACTCGGGGTGACATAGTAAACAAAGCTTTTGTTTTGATCTCAGGCCAGGGTTATAGCAGTAAAAACAATTGACCCCACCCAGGACTTGTCCGCACTACAGTTACTGCTGCTGCACTGTTTACGAATTGCAGGTCCCATGTTTGCCAGTGCAAATACAGGCTCCCAGGCTACATCTACACGAAGGAAAAAAGGTGTCATTTTACAAGGAGACTGCGAACACACGTAAAAACCCTCATGTAGACAGGGCAAAATGAACAGCTATACCGAGGGAAAACTACACATTGGCATTTCTACACTAGTGTTTACAGTGTGTTATGATCTCACTGTAGAAGCCACACCTTTTCCCCCTAGTGTAGATGAGGCCTGAGTATGCAGCCAGCAGCCTAAAATAGCTCAGGCCTTGTCTCCACTTAAAAATGCGATTGTCCTAGCTACATTGCTCAAGGCTGTGAAAACTTGTGTGACCTCAGCAGTATAGTTAGGTTGACCTAAACCCTGGTGTAGCTGTAACTAAGTTGATGGAAGAATTCTTCTGACAACCTAGCTACCACCTCAGAGATAGATTAACTACAGCCATGGAAAAATCTCTTCCATCGAAGTAGGAAGCATCTACACTACAGCAGTACAGGTGCAGCGCCACACGCTCACAGAGAGAAAAACTACATCTGGCATTTTGGGGTTAATGATGAACCACAAAATGCTAGCATTAAGTCTTTCACTGCTCAGCATTCAAACCTAAGCATCCAGCTAGTAGCCTTTATTGAATGTTGTTAGAATCATTAAAGGAGGCCTCCACAGGAAGAAGAATGCAAGTGTTAGAAGTACATTCTAGAGCAATGGTTTTCAAACTGGGGTACGCGTACCTCTAGCAGTACAGGAGCTCTCGTCAGGGGGTATGTGAGAAAAATCCTGTAATGGCAGACAATGCATTTTATTTAGTAAGACTCGGCAAGCTAGTCATAGGTATATGACCCTGTCTCAGATGGGGGTACATGGTAGGCTACATTATTTGGAAAGGGATATGCAGACTAAAAAGTTTGAAAACCACTGGTCTAGAGCAATGGGGGAAGGAGGGCTGCTAAAGATAAGACCAGCTGCTGCAGGCTTTGTTTTATTTACAACTACTCAATATAGTTAGTTTACTAACCACTCTGCCTTTTCCTGTGTGTCCCGAGAGATTTCACTAAAGCAGCTGTGTAAATGTTTCTCCCCCAAATTCCTCTGAATTAGTAAAAGTTCCAGCAAGTTTCCAAGTGTCCTACTGACACCCTTTGCTAGCCCACATAGGGATGCGCAACTCCCAGTAACGCCAAGGGTAGTGCTTGCTGTGCGCTTGAAGGGGTGGGCCCTGTGTATAAATCTCTCAATGTTAATATTTTCAAACATATGAAGATAATTGAAGTACAGCAGACATCTCAGGTGCAAGGATGGTTCTCAGCGCTGTGAGTAGAGGCAGAGCCAGATTAAGGTCCCCTGCTCCTACAGTCTGGTGAGCACATCAGAATCTCAGCTTTTGTAAAAAAGTTCCTAGCCCTCATACAGTAGAACCTCAGTTATGAACTGACCAGTCAACCACAGACTTCATTTGGAACTAGAAGTATACAATCAGGAAGTAGCAGAGGACCCTCCCCTCCGACCCCCCAAAAAGAAGCAAATACAGTACAGTACTGTGTTAAATGTAAACTACTAAAAAAAAATAAAGGGAAAGCAGCATTTTTCTTCTTCATAGTAAAGTTTCAAACCTGTATTAAGTCAATGCTCAGTTATAAACTTTTGAAAGAACAACCATAATGTTTTGTTCAGAGTTACAAACAGTTCAGGGTTACGAACAACCTCCATTCCTGAGGTGTTCATAACTGAAGTTCTACTGTATTTGCAAAGGAAAGCTCAAAAACACAAACAAAGTGTAACTGGTGTAGCTATATCTGCCTGAGTCTGCAGAGAGTCTGAAACAGTAGCTCTTAGAGGGGTAACTGTCTTATGCATCTCAACTGGGTATTAATGTCAAGACTCAATGCATGGCGCAAGGGGTGGCCAACACCATCCCAGCACAGGACTGCGTATGGCAGGAGGAGAAGATTACAGTGGGCGCAATCCACCCTCCCAAGCAACTACATGTCAGCTACCAGGTTAAGTACTGTGGAAGCTCCCTGCTGTCATTGCTGCCCCTCTGGGAGAGAGTTGGGTCCCTCCTGTTGCTGCTGCTCTATGGGAAGAGAGGGTAGAAGGGGACCCTATGCTAATGTCTGTGCCTCTCTGGGAGGGGAGAGGGCCCCCCGCCATCAGGGCTCCCAAGTGTGTGTGGAACCACAGCAGAGGGAGGTCACAGAGCCCCTTCTCTGTCAAGATGTCCCTAGGGCCCTAGGTTGCCTTACCCTGGCTCCTTACCTGGGCTTTAACTCTGTTTACAGATTTTCCAGTGGTCTGGTTTCTGGCTCCGAGAACATTCTTTTAAGGTTTCCCCCTTCAGTTAGCACAGAGGAGCAAAGCCATTCACAGCCTTAACTCCAGCTTTGTAAAGTCTGCCTGGGAATTACAGTCAAGACTCCATTCATCTGGGCAGACAGCTGCAAAGAAAACTGTCTAGAGAGGCAGCTGAAGGCCAACCCATCTTTTGACCTCATTCATCTTCACAAACCAAAGTGGAGGTGAGAATTGCTGCTATTGTTCCTCCTGGAGTCAAAGCTATTGACCAGTGCAGAGTTCTGGGTTGTTATCTTTCACTTTGGCTACAATAGAGAATTGCATCATTGCAGCTCAACCACACTAGCCAGCCTGGTTGGCATAAACCTGTCCACAAGAAATGGGCAGATTCCACGCACTGTGGGTACCAATCCCAGCCCTCCCAGCTTCTTCAGGCTGGTCTCTCTTATCTTCCTCTTTCATTTGATTGGAACATGGAGATGGTTTTACCATTACCCCATCTCCCTAAGCACCCACAGTGCAGCTCCTTCCTTCCTCACAGGACACACAAGTTACTAGGGTAGGGGATGCTTTAAAGTGACAAGTCCACATATGACCCCAGCCTCCCAGACATTACAGCCAGCAATGCCCAGCCTCCACAGACAGTGTGTCTCCTGCTTTGATGCTGGCTGGAGCATTGTTGAGCAGTACAGCACTTGCTCAGAGGGTGATATTTACAGAGCCATTGACAGGATAATGCCTCTACAGCCTAGTCATTTGCAAATTTACCTGACAGAACTCAGTCCTCAGTCACTTGAAGTGTGGCTGGCTTGCAGGATCCTAGCTTGTATACTCCTCCTGCAGCAGTCTGCCACTATGCCAGATACCAAGGCTTTAGCAAGGTTCCATCTATACTACAGATCTGTGCTGGTGAACAGCTGGGCTATAACGAGGTCCTAAGCACAACAGTGGATGTTGATTGCCCCAAAAACACTGAATTAGAAAAAAAAGCTTTTGAACATTCTGATGCAGCATGCCCAAATAAATTTGTTAGTCTCTAAGGTGCCACAAGGACTCCTCATTGTTGATGCAGCAGCATGGATTCTAGATGGCAACCGGGAGTGGGGTGGTGGGATCCCTGCTCCAGACAAACAGGAGCTTCACTACTCCAGGTTAATAAGCAGCAGCTCATTCTTTAAGTCTTGTGATAGTGAATTAAGAGACCTGCAGAATCCCATGGATTTAGGGTGACTTGCACTGTAAATCTGTTTGCTCAGGACCCACTGAGGATGTTAAAGGAAATAGTGTAACTAGGTCTCCACAAAACACCCTATCTAGGTGCTGAGCACCCAACATACAGGGGGAAGAAGAGAAATAATTCAACATTTACTAGCATTCTCTAACCAGCTTCCACTGCCCTTAGTCTGTCTGAGCAGTCTGTTCTGACTAGGAGAGCTGTGAAACCCACAAAATATCAGTAACAGGAAACTTCAGCCTTTACCTTGTCTAGTTTGTCCACAGTGGAGCAAATTATTCGGAACTTGCTGTCTGGTACCCCACAAACTGCAAACATCCCATCGAGGATACGCCGGTCGTTGACCTGGGAGGAAGCAGAGTCACTCAGTGGGAACCCAATGGAAATATCCCAATTACAACAGAATCTTCAGCTTCACTCCTCTATGACTTTGGGGGTAGAGAAGCAGGGTTAGCTGCCACCCCCACCCCACCTAGCCAGCTACCCCTACCATCATCAGCTCCCAGAAGTCCCAGGGGCTTAGCTGCTCCTGCTATGAAACAGTGGACAAGTGAAAATTGGATGACAATTTAGTTGGACTTTCAAAAGCCTCTGACAAAGGGCCTCACAGGAGGCTATTCAAGAACGAGAGTCACGGATGAGAAGTAAAGTCACGTCATGGAACAGAAACTAGCCAAGACAGAAAACAAAAAGGAGGAGGAAATGTTCAGTTTTCAGCATGGCAAAGGTTAACAGCAGGTGCTCCAAGTTTCTATATGAGGACCAGCATTTGCTGAACACAATAACAAGCAGCAAGGTGGCAAAGTGATAATTATTACAGTTAGCCAAGTCTGAGGAGCCAAGGTAGGTGCGTAGGTGGCACAAGAGTAGACAAAGCTCAATGAATTCCAATGCAAGGTAATGCACAGCAGAGAAAATCATCTGGATTACTCAAACACTGCTGGGTTTCAAACTAACTACCACCACTCGGGGAAAAAAACCTGAGCATCAATGAAAACCGTGCAGCAGTGGCCAATAATGAAAACAGATGCAAAAGGAATGGGACAGGGAATACTGGAAATATTCAATCCATTAGATGCCTCAATGGCATGCCCTCATCTGAAATACCAATGACAGTTCTGGTCACCCTCTCTCAATGGAGAAAAAGCACAGAGTGGGGGTGCAGAGATTCAACGCCTGGAAAGTCTTCAAGATGGGAAGAGACTCAAACAATTGGAATGAGTCTACAACAGAGATTAATCACTGACAAAAAGTTTCATTAACACAGAGTTAAGATTGTTGGATGGTGTCTTGTGGCCTTGCAAGACACTTGTGGACCTCCAGGAAAACTCAGACTTCTGAAAAGAATCAGGAAATACAGAGATAAGGTAAATGCCCAGACCTCCTTCATTCTGCCCCCCTGCAGCTGGGAACAGCACCTTGGAATTAGTTGCATGCACTCCAGCTGCTTTCACTGCCTTAGATTTTGCATTGCATTGAATGGTGGAGGGATTAGCTGGAGCAGATTGGAAGAGCCGTGATTGAGATATGAAGCTATGGGAAGGAGGAGGGTTGTGCCCTTCTAAGGGTGTGTGAGAGCCCCTCTCCCTGACCATGTGATCAAAGAAAAGAGGTGCATGAGTATCTTGGGAGATAACGCCTCATTTCGGTGTTACATTGCACGAGTAGCAGTGTGCAGGAGTCTTCTTGCCATTGGGATTGTCAGCAGTTAGGCGGAAGTAAGATGAACGTTGTCTGTGGGTTTAATGAAGGGTAAGGGAAAGTTTAGTAGAAAGCTGTGGTATTAGGTGGCATCGTGTGCCTAAGGGAGAAGGGGGGTATAAGATTTAGCAGCTGTAGTGTTCTTTCTGTGGAGCTGAGTGTGGGGCAGGTGTAGGCAGCTCCTTTTCAGTACAATGCAAAGGCAAAAGGCAAGTATGTGTTGTGGCACATGGGAACTCTGCTCCAAGAAGGCAGAGATATGGTTGTATGGGCGTGGACCATAACTCTCTATTTCATGGTTTTCACAAGTTTGAATTTTGCTGAGCACGAGCTGTCACTGGGCAACCTTAATTCTGCTTTAACCAAACTTCTTGTCAGTGAATTTCCTATGTTTTTTTGTTTTTTTTTAAAAAACAGAAAGAAATATTGGTAGGAGTTAGTGTTCATTATGGGGAAGTTGTAATTATCATATAGATTTGCAGTTGAGATGCTACTGTGGCCATGGAATGAGAATACCTGGCTCTCCCATAGTACTTTTAATCAGATCTCAAAGTACTTTACCAAGAAAGGAAACAGCATTATCCCTATGGGGACACTGAGGAAGAGAGCAATGCTGGGACTTGGCCAAGGTCACTGAGCAGCCTGTGGTAGCACCAAAAATAGAACCCTGATTTACTGAGTCCAAGTCCATTATTCTAACCATTAGACCACTTGGTGGCTGTCATTCCTGTGCGCCCCTGCCATACACTTTCATAGAATCATAGAATATCAGGGTTGGAAGGGACCTTAGGAGGTCATCTAGTCCAACCCCCTGCTCAAAGCAGGACCAATCCCCAATTTTTGCCCCAGATCCCTAAATGGCCCCCTCAAGGATTGAACTCACAACCCTGGGTTTAGCAGGTCAATGCTCAAACCACTGAGCTATCCCTTCACCATTGGGGGGGGGGGGGATTGTTGACGAGGAGGGGCTGTATCTCCAGAACCCTTTGATATGATCCTAAATTTGGACGAATAATTTTACCCCAGGCCTCTATGAGACACATCTAATGTCAAGGCATATCCAAGTAACTATGTAGACTTTAAATCACATAGAATCATCATTTAAACAGAAAGGTGTTCTTACTTTAACTAGCAGGGCACCAGCTCTGTATATAAGAGTACATGACAGAGAACTAATCTTTAATGAAGGGTATAGAGGAGGTAAATTGGGCACTTCTAGTCACTTTCTCTCAGAATACAGAACAGCGGGACATCCAATTACACTGAAAACTCAAGGGATTTTTTAATAGCACAATGCATAATTAACCAGTGGAACTCACTGCTACAAGATGTAACTGAGGCCAACAGTTTAGCAGGATTAAAAAAGCAATCAGATGTTTATATGGAGAATGGGCACACCTGCAGTTACACAAGGGAGGGAACAAATTTTTGGATGATTCTAAATCCTATGTCAGGGCATAAACCAAACACTGACTGATGAAGGTGAGGGCAAGCAGCTTTCCCTGTGGGCAGGTTATTCCATAATTGTCCATCATGCGGATTCTTGCCCCTTCCTCAGAAGCACCAACTGCTGCCACTATCAGAGAAGATACTGGATTAGATGGATATTGGGTCAGATCCAGTCTGGCAGTCCCTGGCAGCTCCCCCTGGGATGGTCCAACAACACAGATAGCCCCCATAGAATCATAGAATCTCAGGGTTGGAAGGGACCTCAGGAGGTCATCTAGTCCAACCCCCTGCTCAAAGCAGGACCAACCCCAACTAAATCATCCCAGTCAGGGCTTTGTCAAGCCTGACCTTAAAAACCTCTAAGGAAGGAGATTCCACCACCTCCCTAGGTAACCCATTCCAGTGCTTCACCACCCTACTAGTGAAAAAGTTTTTCCTAATATCCAACCTAAACCTCCCCCTCTGCAACTTGAGACCATTACTCCTTGTTCTGTCATCTTCTACCACTGAGAACAGTCTAGATCCAGCCTCTTTGGAACCCCCTTTTAGGTAGTTGAAAGCAGCTATCAAATCCCCCCTCATTCTTCTCTTCTGCAGGCTAAACAATCCCAGTTCCCTCAGCCTCTCCTCATACGTCATGTGCTCCAGCCCCCTAATCATTTTTGTTGCCCTCCGTTGGACTCTTTCCAATTTATCCACATCCTTCTTGTAGTGTGGGGCCCAAAACTGGACACAGTACTCCAAATGAGGCCTCACCAGTGCCGAATAGAGGGGAATAATCACGTCCCTCGATCTGCTGGAAATGCCCCTACTTATACAGCCCAAAATGCCGTTAGCCTTCTTGGCAACAAGGGCACACTGTTGACTCATATTCAGCTTTTCGTCCACTGTAACCCCTAGGTCCTTTTCTGCAGAACTGCTGCCCAGCCATTCGGTCCCTAGTCTGTAGCAGTGCATGGGATTCTTCCATCCTAAGTGCAGGACTCTGCACTTGTCCTTGTTGAACCTCATCAGATTTCTTTTGGCCCAATCCTCTAATTTGTCTAGGTCCCTCTGTATCCTGTCCCTACCCTCCAGCGTATCAACCACTCCTTCCAATTTAGTGTCATCTGCAAACTTGCTAAGGGTGCAGTCCACACCATCCTCCAGGTCGTTGATGAAGATACTGAACAAAACCGGCCCCAGCACCGACCCTTGGGGCACTCCACTTGATACCGGCTGCCAACTAGACATGGAGCCATTGATCACTACCCGTTGAGCACGACCAGCCAGCCAGTTTTCTATCCACCTTACCGTCCATTCATCCAGCCCATACTTCTTTAACTTGCTGGCAAGAACACTGTGGGAGACTGTATCAAAAGCTTTGCTAAAGTCAAGAAATAGCACATCCACTGCTTTCCCCTCATCCACAGAGCCAGTTATCTAATCATAGAAGGCAATTAGGTTAGTCAGGCATGACTTGCCCATGGTGAATCCATGCTGACTGTTCCTGATCACTTTCCCCTCCTTTAAGTGGTTCAGAATTGATTCCTTGAGGACCTGTTCCATGATTTTTCCAGGGACTGAGGTGAGATTGACTGGCCTGTAGTTCCCCGGATCTTCCTTCTTCCCTTTTTTAAAGATGGGCACTACATTCGCTTTTTTCCAGTCATCCAGGACCTCCCCCGATTGCCATGATTTGTCAAAGATAATGGCCAATGGCTCTGCAATCACATCAGCCAACTCCTTTAGCACCCTCGGATGCAGTGCATCCGGTCCCATGGACTTGTGTTCGTCCAGCTTTTCTAAATAGTCCCGAACTACTTCTTTCTCCACAGAGGGCTCGTCACCTCCTCCCCATACCGTGCTGCGGAGTGCAGCCGCCTGGGAGCTGACCTTGTCTGTGAAGACAGAGGCAAAAAAAGCATTGAGTACACTAGCTTTCTCCACATCCTCTGTCACTAGGTTCCCTCCCTCATTCAGTAAGGGGCCCACACTTTCCTTGACCTTCTTCTTGTTGCTCACATACCTGAAGAAACCCTTCTTGTTACTCCTAACATCTCCGGATAGCTGCAACTCCAAGTGTGATTTGGCCTTCCTAATTTCACTCCTGCATGCCTGAACAATATTTTTATACTCCTCCCTGGTCATTTGTCCAATCTTCCACTCCTTGTAAGCTGCTTTTTTGTGTTTAAGACGAGCAAGGATTTCACTGTTAAGCCAAGCTGGTCCCTTGCCATATTTACTTTTCTTTCTACACATCGGGATGGTTTGTTCCTGCAACCTCAATAAGGTTTCTTTAAAATACAGCCAGCTTTCCTCGACTCCTTTCCCCCTCATGTTATTCTCCCAGGGGACCTTGCCCATCAGTTCCCTGAGGGAGTCAAAGTCTGCTTTTCTGAAGTCCAGGCTCTGTATTCTACTGCTCTCCTTTCTTCCTTGTGTCAGGATCCTGAACTCGACCATCTCATGGTCACTGCCTCCCAGGTTCCCATCCGCTATTGCTTCCTCTACTATTTCTTCCCTGTTTGTGAGCAGCAGGTCAAGAAGAGCTTTTCCCCTAGTTGGTTCCTCCAGCACTTGCACCAGGAAATTGTCCCCTACACTTTCCAAAAACTTCCTGGATTGTCTGTGGACCGCTGTATTGCTCTCCCAGCAGATATCGCTGTATTGCTCTCCCATCATAACCAGATATCCCACTAGGAAAGCCCAGCAACAAGATCGCAGCCAGGGCTGGCTCCCACCCCTCCAGCTGATCCATAGAGCCCAGCAGTGTCTTGCTAGGTCTACGAACTCACAGGGGACCTTGGCTGCCTCCAAGGTTCTCCCAACACCACTACTCTCATTGCTGTCTCGGGGCACCCGGTCCCTTTCTAACATCCTAAGTACCTCTAATTTTCCCAGGTCCCATTGCCCCCATTTGTTCAAGGTAGACTCATAAGAGAGGTTGTGTCTGCACAGCAGTATGTGCTGCGTGCTGCCACACATGGGCCGGGGGTTGGTCTCTTGTTGTGCAGCAGGGGCTCAGCCCAGGGACAGATTCCCTGGAGGAGCTGATGGATTCTCAAAAGGGAGCAGGGATGAAGGTCGTCAGTACAAGGCCTGCAGGGTGGAGGTGTGGAGCTTGCAGACTCAAGGTGCAACATGCAGGTCCTCACCATGAGCATCAGAAGCCCTGGAGAAGGAGACAAATACTACCGGACTCCTTTTTTTAGCATTGGGTGCACAACAGAGCAGTCGCCCTGCTGCCTGAAGTGGGTTTGAGAGCTGCTGTCTGACTCCATCCACCAAAACATGACAAGTTCTACACCTCCTGGAGCAAAGCATGTTAGACATGTAACAGAAATGAGGCATAACACCCTTTACTACAACAGGCAGATAAATTGGGTGACCCAGAACTCCCTTCTGAAGAGCAGCTTGCGATGGTGGTTGCCGGGTGACAGCCAGTATCAAGCCTGATAGTTTCTCTAGCATAGACAGTGTATAGAGAGGAGATGTCACAGACACTAGGGGTTCTGGATCAATCTGCAATGTGCATTACAGAGAATGCAGGAGCTGCCGGGCTGAGACCATGAGCAAGTGAGAAGCAAGAATGCTCTTTGCTTCACATCATCATCCAGAGAAACTAGCACTGGCACCTAGCTCTGGTTTTACCTTAATGAGGAAGTCTCCAATCTGCAGCCCGCTCAGGATCTCATGCACGATCTTCAGACACTCGGCATCGGGAATCATGGGGTCAAACTGGCCAGCGATGTCAAAATCCTGGGGCACAAGCAAAGGCAGTGAAAATCTGGGCAGTGTAACACAGTTGGGGGAGCCCAGCAGTAACCAGGGTCCCCAGATATCCAGCTCCCCATGTGGCACCCAGGCCCCAGACACAAATGGAGTTCTCTTCCTCACTGTCCACTTCCTTGTGCTTTGAGCCAGCACTGTAGTCACACATATAGGTCCACCTTGCCTGAGTTCCTGGGGAACCCTGGGCCCAGACATGGAGAGCATTCAGGCTGCCGGTACTCACACACTGGTAGAACTCCCTGTAGCGGCCCCTTGTCATGGCTGGGTTATCCCGTCTGTAAACTTTGGCAATGTGGTAGCGCTTAATGTTGGTGATTTTGTTCATTGCCAAATAACGAGCAAAGGGCACCTGAGCACAAAGGGTTAAGGGTGGAACGTAAGAAGACTCTCCCGTGGCTCGGAAAATCCAGGACAAGAGCCATCTGGCCCTTCTGAAGGGGTTTGGTGTGGACAGGATCAACTTCTCTGCATATAGTAGCAAAGGGTGTTATGCCTCATTTCTATTATGTGTCTAACCAGCCTGGTTATCACTCTTCAGGCAGAAGTTTGGTTAACCCCTGCCCTGTTATCCAGGCTCAGTAGGGTACACACCCATCTCCAGTAGTAACAGCTAAGAGGCACTCATGCTCACCGCCTCAATCATTGAAGCCAAAGGGAAGAAAAAGAGACAGCCCTGCAGCAATTACTACTATCAGACATTCTGCTTCATAAAGGCATCACAGCTTCATTAACCCCCATAAGAACGGCTATACTGGGTCAGACCAATGCTCCATCTAACCCAGTCTCCTGGCTTCCGACAATGGCCAGCAGCAGATGTGTCAGAGGGAATGAACAGAACAGGGCAATTTATCAAGCAATCCATCCCCTATCATCCAGTCCCAGCTTCTGGTAGTCAGAGGTTTAGGGACACTTAAAGCATGGGTTTATGTCCCAGACCATTTTGGCTAATAGGCATTGATGGACCTGTCCTCCATGAACTTATCTAACTCTTTTTTGAACCCAAGCATAGTTTTGGCCTTAATAACATCCCTTGGCAATGAGTTCCACAGATTGACTGTGCATTGTGTAAAGACATACTGCCTTATGTTTATTTCAAACCTGCTGCCTATTAATTTCATTGGGTGATCCCTGATTCTTGTGTTATATGAAGGGGTGAACAACAGTTAAAACAGCTGAGTACAGTGAGTCACAGCGAGTCTGGCATAGCCAGGAACAGAACCCAGGTCTCTATTCCCAGACCTGTGCTCTTCCCATTGGGCCCTGTTGCATGACTGCCCCACCAATGAGGACCTGGAATCAAAGACCCAGGCAGAGACTGCCCTCCCCAAGTCCCTCTTGAGGCCTTCACATGACACTGCCCATCAGTGAATGTACTATGTAGGATGAAATCGGCACGCCAGGAGCAGGAACTGTGGCAGGATACAGTCAGGTCATAGCGAAGAGACAGCAGTTCTCCCCCCTGGTCTTTCAGGTCGTAGATGAGCTTCGAGTCCTCCCCATACTTCCCCGTCAGAGTTTCCTAGATGAAACAGAGAGATGACATCTCAGGTGAGAAGGGACAAAGCTGCAACAAGAGGCTCAGAGAGGAAGCAAGGAGATGCCAAATGTCCACGTGATGAGCAAAGGGTAATCTAACCCTCCTCAACCACAGCTTTACTACAGAAGGCTCTCACTTTCCATGGGAGCTGCTCACACTGAAGACAGGTCTTCAGGTTATGACTAATGCAGGTACCATACTTTAAAATGCACCCTAAGATTTCAAGGGGCAAACAGCTACAGGCCTGGGGATCATGTCCAACTCACGGGTCAGTTGCTTAACCAGCACAGCCACCCCCACCCAGATGTCACCTCACAGCTCCTGCACTCACCTTCAGCTCAAACACAGGGGTGTCGATGACCTCAGCTCCATGGCGCTTGAAGGTGCTGATAATGATGTCAAAGACTTTCTCCCGAATGGCCATCTGCTTGGGGTTGTAGTCCCGGGTGCCCTGAGAGCCCAAATCAAAGGGAAGTGGGTGAGAAGAAGAGCAGAGAACCATGGCCTGAGCTAGTGGAATGATTCTTCCCAGATGAACATTAACATGGATGGGTACATTGTGCATGGAAGAAGCAGAAAGGAAGGAAGTGGTGACCTAGGTGTGTCATGTGTCTAAAATACTTACAAAGCCAGAAAGACAGGGATACACAACAGGGAACAGCATCAATAGACTCATAGAGAAAGGGAATTAACCAAAAGCAAAAGCTCCAGCACATAGAAGAATGAGAGATCCTTGAACCATCTCTAAGTGCAGGTGAAAGCCATAAGACACTGCCCAGAAGTGACCTGGCTACTTATACAGCTGCTGGGTAGCACACAGCTAATGGGAGCTAGAGGTTCATAGACTACAGAGGAAAACTTCATGAGCCAGAAGGTGGAGAATCCAGCATGGATCTAATTACTTCTAGAGGACCAACAGCATGCTTGGCCCTTTATAGGCACGTATAAAGGCAAGGTCCCTGCCTTGAAGAGCTCACAGTTTAGAGAGGCACCAAAGAAAGGAAGATATTTCTGAGTCAGTGTCTGGTAAAATAACCCAACTAGAGGATAAGGCTGAGATGACAGAGGAGCTTTGGAAATTTAGGAATAAAGCATCAGGCTTATGTATTTTAATCTTAGGCCTGGTCTACACTAGGACTTTGTCGAATTTAGCAGCGTTAACTCGATTTTACCCTGCACCCGTCCACATTAGGAAGCTATTTATTTCGACATAAATGGCTCTGTAATGTGATTTCTGTACTCCTCCCCGACGAGGGGAGTAGCGCTAAATTCGACATGGCCATGTCGAATTTGTGGTACTGTGGACGGAATTCGACGCTAATAGCTCCGAGAGCTATCCCACAGTGCACCACTCAGTGGAGGCTCAGGACAGCAATCCGTACTCGGATGCTCTGACCTGCCACTCAGGAAAAGCCCCGGGAAAATTTGAATTCCTTTTCCTGTCTGGCCAGTTTGAATCTCATTTCCTGTTTGGACATCGTGGCGAGCTCAGCAGCATTGGCAACGATGCAGAGCTCTTCAGCAGAGGTTACCATGCAATCCCAGAATAGAAAGAGGGCTCCAGCATGGACTGATCGGGAAGTTTTGGATCTGATCGCTGTGTGGGGAGATGAATCCGTCCTATCCGAGCTCCGATCCAAAAGACGGAATGCAAACATTTATGAAAAAATATCCAAGGCTATGACGGAGAGAGGATACAGCCGGGATGCAACGCAGTGCCGCGTGAAAATCAAGGAGCTGCGACAGGCGTACCAGAAGACCAAGGAGTCCAACGGACGCTCCGGATCGCAGCCACACACTTGCCGTTTTTACGAGGCACTGCATGCTATGCTCGGTGGTGCTGCCACCACTACCCCACCAGTGTCCGTGGACTCCGACGACGGGGTCTTATCTACGGCCACGTCGTTGGAGGTTTTCGTGGACGGTGAAGATGAGGAAGGAGAGGAGGAGGACGAGGCAGTCGACAGCGCTTTCAATGCTGATTTCCCCGACAGCCAGGATCTATTCATCACCCTGACTGAGCTCCCCTACGAACCCTCCCAAGGCAGCATCCCTGACCAGGAACCAGGCGAAGGATCAGCAGGTCAGTGTTTTAAACATTTATTTGGAATACAATAGGCATGGTGTATAAGCACTGTGTTTGTATTGCTTAATTGGCCTTAGGCGCTTCAGTTTTGAGTCGTTTTCCAGTGCAACTACTCGAAAAGTCTGTCAATATATATGGGGATAGAGGAGAAATCCCCATCGGAGATCTCCGCGAAGCTCTCCTGGAGGTACAGTGAAAGCTTTTGTATCAGGTTCCCAGGGAGAGTGGCCTTATTGTCTCCTCCATGGTAGGATACTTTCCCGCGCCATGCAAGCTGCAGGTACTCTGGTATCATTGCCTTGCATAGCATGGCTGCATACGGCCCCGGGGTTTGCTGGCATTGACGCAGCATGCGGTCTTTCTCTGTCTCCGCAATCCTCATCAGAGTGATATCAGTCATGGTGCCCTGGTTTGAATGAGTGGTTTTTTAGTATAGTGAATTCTTCATTTTCCCTTTAAAGAAAGACACCCGGCGGTTTCCATCCACGCGCGGGGGAGGGAGTTGGGAGGCTAACCATTCGAACTTAGCGGTGCGCAGGCAGGGAGAGTTCCCGGGACCGGCCACGCGGAGGGGGGGAAAGGGTAGGCGAGCCGTTCAAACAGAGCGGTTCGCGGGCACTTTCAGTTCCCGGGACCGGCCACGTGGAGGGGGGGAAAGGGTAGGCGAGCCGTTCAAACAGAGCGGTTCGCGGGCACGTACAGTTCCCGGGACCGGCCACGCGGAGGGTGGGGTAAAGGGTTGGTGAGCCGCTGTAGATGACCGGTTTGGGCAGCAGCAGGAACTGGCCACCGCCAGGAACTGTGATTGAAACATGGGAGTAGAGCACTGCTGTGAAGTAAGCTCTCAGCAGTCCAAAGCTTACCATGGTCTCCAGAGAGCAGATTTCCAGTGTTCAGCAACGCTTCTGGGATCTGTACACCAGGACCCCAGACACTCAGGATAAAGACATAATATTCGACCTTGTAGTAAGTGGACATGTGATAGGTACTGTGCTTGGTCTTATTCACAAGGAAAGAGTGTAGGCATTGTTCTGGAAAAAGTATCTTTCTGAGGAATTCACTCCCTTTCTCTCATCCCACAGCTGCGAGTGTCTCCCGCCCTACCTGTGGATCACCCTCCCAGAGGCTTGCGCTGATCAGGCGGCGCAAAAAGAGAACCCGGGACGACATGTTCTCAGAATTGATGGTCTGTTCCCGAAAGGAGGCGGCACAGCGGAGAGAGGACATCTCAAGGTCCGAGCGAGCAGTCAGCGAACGGGAGCAGAGGGCTGAAGCTCGCGAGGACAGGTGGCGGCAGGAAGACCAGCAGGCGACTCAAACGCTGCTGGGACTAATGAGGGAGCAAACTGACACGCTCTGGCGCCTGGTAGACGTTCTCCAGGACAGGAGACAGGAGGAAAGAGCACCTCTATATATTATTTCCAACCGCCCTCCCCCGCCACAAAGTCCAATCCCCCCCTCACCCAAAGTCACTAGAACGAGGGGAGGCAGGGGCCGTGGAAATAATCACTCCACCCCTGCAGACTGCTCCAGTAGCAGAAGGCTCTCATTTCCAAAACTTTAGATGGGTCCTTTCCTTCCCTCCAACCGCACCCCACAACAGTTCCCTGCCCAGGTTTCATCTAAAAAATATGCTCCCCTTAATAAAAATGTTTGTTTTGCACAGTGCTGTTTCCCTGACTTTCTTTCACAGGATGGTTTGGTTTTGGGGGAGTGCGTAAGGGGGTTTGTAATTAGAGACGACAGGCGCCTGAACCAGGGTACAGACAGGGGGAAAGGATCAACATAAAGTCACTCTCACATTGCATGCACTGGGCACACTTGTCATTCTGGGAGGGGGTTGTCTCGTTCTCGGGGGGGGGGGGGGCTGTGACTTTCTGGTGGGGGAGGGTGGCTGCAGATCTTTTGTGGCCGGCGATAGCCTGCATGACAGATCCATGCAGCAGGGGATCTGTGGCCGCAATCCAAGGGCAAAAAGTCACAAAGGCCCCACCACACACAGTTGCGAATAGGAGGGGTTGCTGGCTCCCTTGAAACAAGCAGTCCAGCACTGCGGACTGTTCCGGGAGCAGGAGCATGTCATTCCCCGAGTTTGGAAGCGTACTTTCCAACACTCCACCCGCTCCCCAACCGCGGTATGCGTCCCAGGTTAAACCCTTAACCGAGAAATCATTAATAAACACGGTTTTAATAAACAATGTTTCCTTTATTATACTTTTAAAGCGTTGAATGAAGGGGGGGAAGGGGATTGGTAATTGGAGAGGACAGGCAACAGAAACCGGGTAAAGAAACGGGGGAAGGTTCAGCTTCTGTTTAAACAAGCGTAACAGTCACTGGTTACCCCGCTCGCTCTGGAAGCTAGCTTTCAAAGCTTCCCAGTTGCGCAGCGCGTCCCGCTGTGATCTTCTAATCGCCCTTGTGTCCGGCTGTGCGTAATCAGCAGCCAGGCGATTTGCCTCAACCTCCCACCCCGCCATAAACGTCTCCCCCTTGCTCTCACAGAGATTGTGGAGCACACAGCATGCTGCAATCACAATGGGGATATTTGTTTGGCTGAGATCGGAGCGAGCAAGTAAGCTTCTCCAACGACCTTTGAGAGGGCCAAAGGCACACTCCACCACCATTCTGCACTTGCTCAGCCGGTAGTTGAAGAGCTCCTTTTCAGTGTCCAGGGCTCCTGTGTATGGCTTCATGAGCCAGGGCATTAGCGGGTAGGCTGGGTCCCCGAGGATCACTATAGGCATCTCCACATCCCCAACAGTTATTTTGCGGTCCGGGAAATAAACACCCTCTTGCAGCCGTCTAAACAGACCAGAGTTTTTGAAAACATGAGCATCATGAACCTTGCCCGGCCATCCGACATTGATGTTGGTAAAACGTCCTTTGTGGTCCACTAGTGCTTGCAGGACCATAGAAAAATAGCCCTTTCGGTTAATGTACTGGCTGCCCTGGTGGTCCGGTCCCAGGATAGGGATGTGTCTCCCATCAATAGCCACGCCGCAGTTTGGGAATCCCATAGCGGAAAAGCCATCTATGATCACCTGCACGTCTCCAAGGGTCACTACCTTTGAGAGCAGCAGGTCAACGATTGCATGGGCTACCTGCATCACAGCAACCCCCACGGTAGACTTGCCCACTCCAAATTGGTTTGCGACTGACCGGTAGCTGTCAGGAGTTGCAAGCTTCCACAGGGCTATGGCCACTCGCTTCTGGATAGTCAGGGCTGCTCGCATCCGGGTGTCTTTGCGCTTCAGGGCAGGGGACAGCAAGTCACAAAGTTCCAGGAAAGTGCCCTTACGCATCCGAAAGTTTTGCAGCCACTGGGATTCATCCCAGACCTGCAGCACTATGCGGTCCCACCAGTCAGTGCTTGTTTCCCTTGCCCAGAATCGCCGTTCCACAGGATCAACGTGCCCCACTGCCACCATGATTTCTACGGGCTGGGGTCCCGTGCTTTGCGAGAGGTCTGTGCCCCTCTCAGAGTTCATGTCCTCCCGGAGCTTCCGTTGCCTCCTCGCCCGATTTATCTGCATCTGCCTCTGGAAAAGATGGACGATAAGGCACGAGGTGTTGACAACGGACAGAACAGCAGCGATAATTGCGGAGGGCTCCATGCTCACTGTCCTGTGGCGTCCGAGCTGTCAATCACCAGAAAAGGGCGCGAATTAACTGCCCGCCGGCGCTTTCACGTAGGGAGGGCGGGAGTGTGGGTTGAGTGACGACATTTACCTATAACCACCCTCGACAAATTTTTGGCACTGGGGGCTACACCCAGAATTCCAGTGGGCAGCGGGGACTGCGGGAACTGTGGGATAGCTACCCACAGTGCACCGCTTGCAATGTCGACGCTTGCCCCGTTGCTGTGGACTCACAAATTCGATTTAATGTCCTTGCTGTGGATTCGCACGATCGACTTTGCAATATCGGTTTCACAAGTTCGGTTTAAGAAAAATCGAACTAGTCTCGTAGTGTAGACATACCCTTAGAATTCCTTTACATAGAGAAACTGGACATTTTAGCAAGTGAGGCCAGAGGGTCTGATACTTGTCTCCTGAGTGCACCTTTGCTATGTGAAGGGGATGAGATTTCTCATTCCATTTCTTTGTTAGAATTACTGAATCATTCTGATCATCCCCTTCAAACAGCCAAAAACCACTATGGCTGACTATTAATAAATTCAGTCCTTATTCTCACATGACAATTACCGGCTTTGCCTCGTCTACTGATAGTCATATGCAGTGTCAGGGAGAGAAAGGGGGCACACAATATTGAATAATGTGTGATTCTGTGGGCCAGAAAAGGAAGACTGGTTTTTAATGTTATGTTTACTACACTGAGATGTCATTCAGGCAGAGAAACTGGGAGGCTGTGGCTAAAATTTTTTCAGATCTTGAGAAGCTGGGAATTGTCTCACATTTTAAACAACTAGAGACTTTCTCCCACTTTTGCGGTCTTACTAGTTACTTTTTTATTTTAGCTAAAATTTGGAGCACAGGAGCTAGATGGATCAAGGGATCAGGTTATCCAGCCTTTCACTTACTAGTCATTGATTCAAATGCAGCCCACATTCATTACCATCCATAGGTTGCTTAGTGGCCTATGTGGAATGAGTTGAGGGATCTCTGAGGTCTAGAGCCTAGTGGACAGATGTCCACATTACACACACTACCATCACAAATGGCATTAATTACCCCCTTGCTGCTGTTCTCAGCAGAGGCCAAAAAATGACAAGGCCCAAGATTGAACTCCCATGCCCATAAGGATGGGCCCTTCTAGAAAAAGGCAGACACGTATGCAGGCGGCATGCCCTGCTGCTAGCCATCCCAGATGTTGCAACTCACCTGACACCAAAAATCTCTAGAAAAAGACATTTCCATTTTTTTTAATTACAAGTTTCTAATGACTGCTTGTGATGTCTCTAGCCCTGGCCACACTAGCAATTTTTTGCAATTATCCTGCCATTGGTCTAGTACCAATGTGGCACCCCTGAGGCTAGGACGCGCAGCATTGCTAGTGTAGGCTAGCTGCCAGCTTTTACAGTGATAAAGACACTCTGCACTAGTACTCCAGCTGCTGCCAAGGCCACTGCTACTGTAACAGCAGGAGGCTGCCTGAAGATTGTGCCATGTGTACAGTAGCAAAGCCTTTGAGCCTACAGATCTATTCAGCCATTTACACCACATTCATCACTGCCATTTGTGCAAACCATAGATCTAAGTCAGAGGTTCTCAAATTGTAGGTCGGGTCCCCAAAGTGGGTCGTGACCCCATTTTAATGGGGTCGCCAGGGCTGGCTCAGACTTGTTGGGGGCTGGGGCCAAAGCCCAAGCCCCACTGCCTGGGACCGAAGCCAAAGCCCAAGGACTTCAGGCATGGGTGGCAGGGCTCAGGTTAAAGCCCTCCTGCCTGGGGCTGAAGCTCTTGGGCTTTGACTTTGTGCCCCCCCGCCCAGGACGGTAGGGCTTGGGCTTTGGCCCTGCCGCCTGGGGCATCTGGGCTCAAGCTTCGGTTCAGCCTCCTGGGGTGTGTAATAATTTTTGTTGTCAGAAGGGGGTTGCGGGGCAATTAAGTTTGAGAACCCCTGCTCTAAGCAATGCTAACTTCCCTCATTTACTTGAATTGAGCTAATGGAAGCCACCTTATTACCTTTGAAATTGGGGACATATTTAAAGGAAACTGAAACAGACAGAATCCCTGAGCTTCAGTAGAATTCTAAAGAGAAAAACATCTACAGCAGATTAAAACTCACTGACCTATGTCCTATTTGGCCAGCCTCGGCATGCTCAGAGCCACACAAGACAAAGAAAAGGACAGTCCCTATTCCAGGGACTGTACTTTAAGAACTGTCAGTTACTGCCCCAGCAGCAAGATCCATCATCAAGCAGATATCTAACATCAGCTACATATTTCATCAGCTGCAAGGCTGGGAAACCTGAGCTGTTAGCTTCACCAGATGTGGCAACCACTGTAAATGGTCTGGCTGCTCCAGGGAAAATGCCACATCCTTTCACCGTGCCTGTACTCATTACTTTTGCAGGGGGTCTGAGGTTTGAAGCCCACAGCTATGATTGCCCTGAAAAAGCAATATTTTAAATAAAAGTTTTCTAGCCCTTCTCCTGGTGAATAGCCTTGAAGATGTAACTGGTGCAAACTGGTCACCAGGGTTATTTATCACCACTATGCCCTAAAGATCACAGGCTAGTCACAGTCCTCTCACAGCCACCCTGGACTGGCCTTTGGGTTCCCTTCATTTTTCGGAAGACCCCAGATCAGTTCACAGCTAGATGAGCACCATTGCCCAGGCAAGCTGATGGAGCTTGGATGGCCACAAGCGCCCTTTGAGATGGATACCTTCAGCTGTCAGCTCATTGGCTGAGCAGCCAGCATGATCTCTGGTCAAAAAGGAGCAGGTCAATAGAGAGAGGCAGCATGGTCAAGGGTTTCTCAATCCAGGGGTCGGGACCCAAAACTGGGTTGCCAGAGTGTTTCAAAGGGTCACGTGGCAGCTCCTGTGGCTCCTGTCCCATGGGGCTGGCTGGGTTTGCCTCCCTGCTCCAGGCACTGCAGCCTCTGGGGTCCCAGCACCACTCAGGTTTGGCCCAGCTGTCATAATAGCTGGAGTCTGGGTAGGCCAAATTTGAGTGAGTGGCACAGCAATCCCAAGAGCTGGGTCACAACTCCACTCACCCAAATTTGGTCCAATCCAGGAGCCGGGCCAAACTTGAGTGGTGCTGCCACTCTGGAGTTTGCAACACCAAGAGCAGAGAGCCAAGTCCAGCTTGCCCCACATCATAGGAGCTGCAGGAACTGCCACTGTGGGGAGAGTGCCGGGCAGGACCCAACCCAAAACCACCCCAGGGCCTCCACCCCCAGACTATTTACTGGGTTGTGACAGGTCATATACATTTACAAATAGGTCCTGAACCCCAAAAAGGGTTCTCGGGGGACTATAATGGCTCAATGCAGGGCAAGGTGGCAGCATTACTTGCCATATGGGGTGTCCCTTGCAGTGCACGTGTGCTCACTTAGCCTGCTGTCAGTTACACCAGCTCTTCTGGGGTTTATGAAAACCAGGATAAAACCCTGTGCTTTTTTAACTGTCAGGAGGAAGCCCTGACATCTGGGACATTCATCTCTCTCGAAGGCACAGGGTTAAATGATTTATTTATCAGCAGTGGAGAGTTTCTCTTTAATGCATAGTAAAGTGTGATCATAGTAGGCAAGACACTGAGGGATTCTTGGGAAGGTAGGGCTGGGATACACACAAAGCTGCACTGTTTAAACTAATGATGGGTTTCTAAACTGACGCAAGCTGTGTGTGCAGACAAGCTTTTAGTTTTGTGTTCTGTTTGCGGATGGGAGTTGCTGGTGGCCAGGTGTTTCACAGACCAGGCTGAGAACACTAAGGGCAGCTTTGAAAGTGCCCCTCCCAATGCAGTTACTAGGCTTTTCAGTGAAGTCTAGCTGCTTTGACTTGGGACAGCCCATGAGAACATGCCACCATACAATCTGGATCACCAGAGAAACTGTCCTCTGCAGATCTTCTGTCTGGGAGAGCAGTTATTTGGATTATGCCAGTGTATTTGGCACTATATAAACAAAAGAGCAGACTTTGCCCAAACAGTTCACAAAGGATTACAGGAATTACTCTCCCAGATCAGGTCAGTAATTGGTGCTTAAAAAGGTGCAAGAAACCCCAAAATGGACAACTATGGTATGGAATAACTTGTCCACGGAGGACATTCTTCCTAGTCAGTTTGTGTCCCAAAGGTTATGTCCCAAAGCTTGAAGATTTAAATCTAGGTTATTTTGGGAGTATTTTTGTTGTTGTTTTTGGATGCAACATATGGATATTCTCATTACCCATGAGAATGGCCACATTTTTTTTTAATCCTACTTGAGAAAAAGAGAATGGGAGACAAAAACAGAGCAGGGTGATGGAACAAGGAAGATAAACTTGTGGCTGATTTTAAAACAATTATTTTTTAATGCACTGAGTCTATATTTGACCATTCATTCATTCTGAAGGCCAAGACTATAACAGGGTTCAAAAAAGAACTAGATAAATTCATGGAAGATAGCCATTGATGGACCTATTAGCCAGGATGGGCAGGGATGGTGTCCCTAGCCTCTGTTTTGCCAGAAGCTGGGAATGTGCAACAATGAATGGATCACTTGATGATTACCATCTTTTGTAGGTGACAAATCTGAGGAATTGTAACAGATTGAAGTGTCACTAGAGGAGGTTTTGGAACTAATTGATAAACTTAACAGTAACAAGTCACCGGGACCAGATGGCATTCACCTAAGAGTTCTGAAAGAACTCAAATGTGAAATAGTGGAACAATTAGACCAGGCCTGCACAACATGCGGCCCGGGGGCCGCATGCGGCCCGCGTGGGCTCACTGTGCGGCCCTCGGGGGGGGGGGGGGGTGAGTAGGTGGGCTCACTGTGCGGCCTGCGGGGGGGTGAGTAGGCAAGCGGTGGGGTGGCGGGGGGGAGTAAACAGCCGGCTGGTGGGCAGGCTGGTGAAGAGGCCAGTAGCAGGATGGGGAGTGAGGGTGAGCCAGCGGCAGGGGCAGCGGCAGAAGGTAAGAGGCCAGCAGCGGGCAGGCAGGTGAGCTGGTGGCAGGGGGAGGCGGTGAGATGGCGGCGGGGGGAGCTGGCAAGCCGGCGCTGGCACCGGGGGGGGCTGAGTAGACGAGCGGGTGGTGAGTAGGTGAGCTGGGTGGGGTGGGGGATGACGAGCCGAGTGGGCGGGCAGTGGCAGGGCGGCAGGTGAGCCAGCGGTGAGGGGTGCTGAGGAGGCAAGCCGGGGGGGTGGGGGGATGATGAGCCGAGCCTGCAGTGGCGGCAAGGCTTTATACTGGGGGGCGGGGGGGGGAGTGAGGTGGCGAGTCGGTGGCTGGAGGGGGGCAAATATTTCAGATTCAAAATCTGGACTGTGTCCGTTGGTCCTTTTTGCTGCTTGTCTCTGGGCTGGGGGTTGTCCCAATGCTGCAAAGAGGGTGTTCCCAAAGGAAGGTGCTTGCTTCTAACCCCCAAGGCCGCCAGTATGTCTGCTCTTCTCTAGTCAGCCCACTTGACAAGTTCGATTGTCCTTGATCTGGTTCCCATCCCCTCTCCAAGGGTTGCAGCTGTCTGGAGGTGCTGCCTTCCACGCCTCCCTCATTCACACCTCATTCATTCAACAGGGCAATTGAATACAAAGTGCGGGGGAAGATCTTATTCTACTTCTAGCAAAAAGACATTTTTCTTTTACCTTAATTATACTACCTTAGGGGCCCGCTATAACATATTACCAAGGTTCAATACAAAGTAATATAAAAGTTATACAAAAATGCATAATGCAGAGATTTATCTACAACTGCATTGATTGATTGTTGTGTGCAGTAATATAGTGACCCCTGGGGGGAGTGAAGAGGGGTGTGATGGTGGAGCCGAGCGGGGAGGGGGCGGGTCCTATTTTACTGCTGTGATCTGATCACCCTACACGCGCTGTTTCTTTCCACACCCCAGCACTGGGGAAGGAGGGGTTGTTTCCGCAGGGCCAGGGGGTTTTGGCCCTCAGCTGTTTTCTTTGGAGTAATATGGCCCTCGCCACTTTACGAGTTGTGCAGGCCTGATCTACATAATACTGTTTAGGTGTATAGTCCTATTGAAAGACATATATTCTAAAGAGGAGCATGTGAAGGCCTGGTGGCCACAGAGATCATAGACACAAGGCTCTTATGGAAGATGACCCACAGATAAGGTAAATGGAAGGAAGATAAACAAGACCTTGTCTACATTGAGATTTCTTCTAAAGTTCCAGTGCCATCACCCTCAGCACAGTTCCAACAGACATCAGGTGCCGGAGATTGCAAGAGATTTTACCACTGTGTCACGTTCACAAAATGGTTAGACAACATGGTTCTTACACTGCTAGCAGTGAGCCAGAGCCCTGTTTACACTAACATTCCCAGTGATCAGGACCAGCTCTAGATACCAGCAAAACAAGCTGGTGCTTGGGGCGGCACATTTTTAGGGGCAGCATTCTGGCGCTGGCCCTAGAAATGTGCTCCTGCCGCCCCAGCTCACCTCCGCTCTGCGCCGCCACGGCTCAGCTTCTCCCCCTCCCTCCCAGGCTTGAGAGCCTGGGAGGGAGGGGGAGAACCCAAGCGGCCGCGGCGCACGAAACAGCTGCTTCGCACACCGCAAGCCTGGGCGGGAGGGGGATGCTCAGGAGGGAGGAGGAGAACCCGAGCGGCCGCGGTGCGGTTGCGAGCTGCAAGCCAGGGAGGGAGCGGGACGCTTGGCTTGAAAGCCGGGAGGAGGGTGGGGGGGGAGGAGGAAAGAACCCGAGCGGCGGCGTGCGAAACCCATGCATGGCAAGCCTAGGAGGGAGGGGGAGAACCCGGACAGCAGCGGCAGAGCGGAGGTGAGCTAGGGCGGGGGGGCCCACAGGAAAGGGAAATGTAGCACCTGTGGGGGAGGAGGTGGGGCTGGGGTTTTGGGGAAGGGGCGGGGTTGAAGTGGGGCCGGGGGTGGGGCAAGAAAAAAACGGGGGGGAGGAGGGCGGCCAAAATTTTTTTTGCCTGGGGCGGCAAAAATCCTAGAGCTGGCCCTGCCAGTGATGCCACCACTTGTGGAAACTTTTAAGAACTTGCACATAAACACAGCTAGGGCTGGTCCACACTGGGGGGGGGGGGGGGGGAAATCGATCTAAGATATGCAACTTCAGCTACGTGAATAACGTGGCTGAAGTCGAATATCTTAGATCGATTTCAAAAGGTACTTACCCCGGTCCACACCGCAGCAGGCAGGCTCCCCCGCCTCCGCTCGCCGAGCTGGAGTTCCGGTGTCGACGGGGAGCGGCTCTGGGATCGATTTATTGCGTCTAGACGAGACGCGATAAATCGATCCCAGAACATCGATAGCTACCCGCCGAATAGGGTGGGTAGTGTGGACGTAGCCCTAGAGGAAGAATTTAGCTTTGCATCTTCGGAGAAGTGAGGAGGGTACAAATAGATGGGAGTCGGGTAGGGGGTTCAAGACGGACAGGTACTCCATTGGCAGAGCCTGCAGTGGTTGTACAAAGTGGAGTGAAAGCATGCTTTCCTGAGCCTCCCGTTCTCAGTTCTGATCTGTTTACACGCTTGGGTCTCAGGTTTTCATGCCACTTGGTACCTTTGTAGGTGCACATGGAGCCTTTGCCAGACAACTGTGACTGAAGCCTTTCAGGTTCAGATGCTCCTGCCTTCAAGCCCTGCACCCTGGTAACATACTGGCCCTGGGCCAGACTATGCTGCAGCTCATTCCTTCAGGCAGATGCATCTGAGCCATTCACTGTGGGGACCAAGTCAGGCTGTCCACCACCAGAGGGAGAGGGGAAGTGAAGAGGGACTACCTGTCACAGCCTCAGAGTCCAGGGCTGGGGACTTACCTTTGGGGTCTTGAGGACAAATTTGTGTTTCCCCTCATCTGTGCCCAGCTGCGCCTTCAGCTCCAGCAGCTTCGCCACCTGCTCAGCCACCTAGGGACAGAAACCCGGCGGCAGATGAACAGCACAACCCAGGGGAGGCATCTGGGTATCCCGCCTCCCCGGGCACCCCGCTTCCCCAGCCCCGGCAGGCCCGAGCTCCCAGCCAACCCTCCCGAGAGAGGCGCGTAGGGGCGGGGCCGGGAGGGGGCGGTACAGCCCGGCCAGGGAGACGGAGACGGCGGGGCAGGCCTGGCTCACCTCTTCCGGACTGGCCTTCTCCTGCTTCAGCCGCCGCACCGTGTCCACCTGGCGCCGCAGCGCATCATCCAGCTTCGCCGCCTCGTCAGCCATGGTCACCACAGCACCCCGTCAGCCGCACTTCCGTCTCCCACCCAGCCCCGGAACCTCACTGCAATGAGCATGCGCGGAGGAGCTTGGCATGCGTAGTAGCAGCGTACGAGGTCACTGCCCACACTTTGCCCTTCCCTGCTCTCAGAGAGTGCTGCCTGGTCAGCGTGACAGACAGAATTGGGCAGCAGGTGGCCGGGTTATGGGCACAGCGAGACAGCCAGCAGTTAAAGTATCAGAGGGGTAGCCGTGTTAATCTGGATCTGCAGAAGCGACAAAGGGTCCTGTGGCACCTCACAGACTAACAGACGTATTGGAGCATAAGCTTTCGTGGGTCAATACCCACTTCTTCGGATGCAAGCAGTGGAATGAGCAGTTAAAGTTATGCATGTCTTAAGTGCCTTGCCGCATCAAGGCCTCAATTAAAAGCTTGATTGACAGCCCTGCCCCTGACACCTCCTCACCCACCCGGACTGCTGATCCAGACTCCAGGGTGATCTCCGTGATGCTACGCTGAGATGGGTACTGTACAGGAGATCTGAAAAAAACTGCACCTCTAGGTCAGTGGCTTTCAACCTTTCCAGACTATTGAACCCCTTTCAGGAATCTGATTGTCTTGCCTACCCCCAAATTTCACCTTACTTAACTACTTGCTTACAAAATCAGACATAAAAATACAAAAGTGCCTCAGCTCACTCTTACTGACAAATTGCTTATGTTCTCATTTTTACCATATCATTATAAAATAAATTAATTGGAATATAAATATTGTGCTTACATTTCAGTGTATAGTATATAGAGCAGTATAAACAAGTCATTGTATGAAATTTTAGTTTGTACTGACTTCACTAGTGCTCTTTTATGTAGCCTGTTTCAAAACTAGGCAAATATCTAGATGAATTGATGTACCCCCTGGAAGACCACTGGTTGAGAACCACTGTTCTAAGTGACTCTCCCCCCCGTTTTTTTCTCTCTCTCGTGGGAGAGGGAATGGTGTAGTTTGTTTGTACTACATCTTCTTTCCCTGGTTTGTTTAGTTGTGCAGATGATTTTGTCAGTTAATAATTGTTACCATTTCTTTATTGTTGTTATTAAAATTGTAACATATTAAGGGCTTTGTCTAAAGTCCAGTTCAGTATAGATTCAGACTTTCATATTAACAAGCTGGTATTTTCATTAGCTACATGTTAATGTTACTTTCACTTTTAACATGGCTTGATATTTTAATTTTTTTTATATTAGCTGCTGTTGTTCCTAACAAAATCATCATGTACATATTTCAATATTATAGAGTTGGCTGGCACCGTGTTACTAAATATTAATTACAGAAATTCAAAAATGAAGATCCTAGCTAGGTTAAAACCTCTTAGGCTGACTGCTGTTATAATACTTCTGTTATTATTGTGAATGTGTAATTCTCCATACTAATTTTCCTTATTTTCTGCCAGTTTCCTTCCTTGTACAGCACAGGTTCATTCTGGTCACATTATGACTCCCTTGCTAGATGCTTTCTGACTTTACTTTGCCAACAGTGAATGACCTTTGTCATCAGTTATTTAACTTCTCCCACAAACAGTTCAGTACTTTGCCACTGTGCCACATGTAACCCCATGGGTGTTGAACTTACTCCCATGAATAATCACTAAAGGTACTATTGTAACTAATTTTAAACCCCTCCCTCAGGCCCACTTCTAACATGATGTCTATTGAACACTGCTACCTGGTAACAGTTAAGCAGCTGGAAACTGATATGTTTAGCAGTGATCATGACTTTCTTAACCTCTATGCCAAAAAACTACAAACACAGCTATTCTGTGTAAATTAAAAAAAATATATTTGTATTAGGTACCATGTCATCCTTCCCTTTTTAAATCTGCCTTTCTGTTTTGTTTTTTACTATGACCTGGTTCTACAAAGACTTATGCATGTGCTTAATTTTAACCACGATTAGTGCCATTAAAGTCCCCACTATGAGAAAGCAATCTGAGTGTAACTGATGCTGCCTGAGTATGCAGACAGCCTGAAACTATGAATCAGAAGTACAAACTGCTCCATACTTATACTGTGTGGTTAACTCTAAAACACAAAGCTCTGTGGGGACTCCCAAGTCCCCTGACACTACCCCATCCAGGTACTATGACCCTGTTTACTCCTGGGTTTTTAGTAACTTGCACTAGGAGTTTGCACTGTTGCAGAACAATTACTGTTGCTACAGAGGTGGCTAAAACTGTCACTGTAGACAAGCCCGGTGTGCATGGGTGGCCCTTTCTCTTGCCAGTGCATCCTGGCTCTTCTGAGCCCATGTCGATAGTGGACTCTACATACACACACTCAAAACACATCTGAAGACAGGGAGCACAGATCTGGGGAGGTCTTAGGCTCCTCAGTCTCCAATGGTGTGGCCTCCACCAACTCAGCTGATGGGTATGGTATAGATAGCTCCTTCCATTACCACTTAAAGCAGGGGCACTAGAGTATTGCAAGCTGGGCCAGAGACACAGGGGTGTGTTTAGAGTCACACATGTTGGGATTTCCTCCATGACCTCTTTGCACTTGGCTTTCCAAGAACTGAGTTTGACTCTCGACTTTGTCATTCAGGTATCTTTATTTGACATAGAGCAACGCTACAGTCCATTGATCAGACTCAAACACAGGAGGTGAATACAGATACATCACAGATGCAAAGTTACACAGAAACAAGTCCATCGATACCAGACAAACCTCACCCCCTTGAAGAGGAGACATGCAAATAAATTCCTCCCAACAGTTGAACTTGCAACTTGAAGCAAAATGGGGGAAGGAATAAAAGGTCCTAACAAGGAGAAACTGTATCTTTTATGCTGCTTGAACTCTGAGGGGCAAAGATTACTAAGCATAAGATCCCCTGTGCTTGGCCTGGGTTAGCCCTAAGGGACATATAGAGCTTGCTTATTATGTCAACTTCTATTACGTCTTGAAACTTAAGATTGAAACTCATTTGTGTGCATATACGTTTACCTGCTTTAACCTTGTAAATAACTTATTTCCTTTTCCTAGTTAATAAATCTTTAGATAGTTTATTATAGGTGTAGCGGGGTGGCACCCCATTCAGGCCGTGAGGGGCTTGAAACAGCCCAGGAGAGGGCTGTACCTATTGGAAACCCGGGAGGTGGGTGGGTCAGAGGTTCAAAATGAGGATACCGGATGGGGATACCGAGCAGAGAACCTCGGACAGTGCCCACTGCTCCTCAAAGCTGTCGAGGGAGCCAGTGGACGCTGCTCAGTGGAACTCTGACTGGATACGTGACACAAGGGAGGAGTGGAAATAGGCCTCACAGTCGCAGAGCACCCCCTCGTCAAGCATCCTTCTCCTGGTGTTACAGATGGACACTTTAGCTAGAGCCAGGAGGAGGTTGACGAGGAGGTCTCGTGACTTTGTGGGGCCACGGACGGGGTGTGCATAAAGGAACAAATGCACGGAGAAGTGCAGCCAGAACCTCAGCAAGAGGTTCTGGAGGAGCCAGAATAGGGGCTGCAACCTGGCGCACTCAAGGCAGGCGTGCGCCAGGTTCTCCCTCACGCTGCAGAAGGGGCAGGCCTCGGGGATAGGGGTGAACCAGGTACACGCCGGTGCTCACGGCTCCATGAAGGAGCCTCCAACCAATGTCCCAGGCGGGCCGTGGAACCAAGGTGAAATACAGGCTGGCCCACCGGGGCTCCTCACCCTCCTTTGGTGGAAGATAGTCCCGCCATTTGGTGTCGAGGTGGGACACGAGGGTGAGGAAATGCAATGTGTGGAGCACAAGCATGTACAGGTAGTCCCTGGGCGCGGTTCGAAACCAGACTGGCTGCAAGGTATGCAGCCGGCTCGGAGCGTGGGTGCAGGGAGGCCAGGGGGGCTCGTGGAACAGGGGCCCAAGAAAAATGTCCGGAGGGCCCGGGGTGAGGGGTGGGCGGGGAGCGCCCTCTCGCAGGGCTCGCCGCAGGAAGACGAGAGTATCGGGTGACAAGGTGGCCTCCACCTCCCAGCGTACGCGCCAGGGGGTCATAAGGGTGGAGAGCCCCATGCGCCGACTGAGCACATGGGGATCCACCCAGTCCCCCGTGCTGTAGTCCAGGAGGTCTCCGACTCTGGTGGCTTCTGCCAGGACCAACCTCCGACGCACCGAGGGAGACTCCGCCACCTGCACATGTAGATTGGGGTTGTGTAGCAGGGGCTCCGCGAGGAGGTCCGCTCCCTCGGTGGCCACAAAGGACCTGGTCGCCGAAAAAAGCTTCCAGGTCTGAAGGAGGTCCTGGTAGAAGACCGGCAGCTCAGGGAGGTCTCGCGGAAGACCTCTTGGGTGGAGATGAAAGAGCTGCCAGTCGTATCGGAGCCCTCGGAGGAGGCGGAGGAAGGCATGCACCAACGTACTCCATGCTACCTGCACCATAAAGGAGCCTCTGCAGGGCCTGGAGGCGGAAGACATGGACCTGGCTGCGCAGGCAAACCAGGCCCTGTCCTCCCTCCTCCAGGGGAAGACTCAGGATCCCTGCAGAGACCCAGTGCAGCCCCGGCCAGAAAAACTCCAGGGCAATCCTCTGGAGTCTAGCCAGGACCCTCGGGGTCGGGCTCAGGGTGTTGAGCCGGTGTCAGAGCATGGACAGGACTAGTTGATTGAGTACCAGTGCCCTCCCCCTGAAGGGAGAGGCACTGGAGTAGTCCTGTCCATTTCCAGAGCCGCTCCGTCACCCTGCCCTGTAAACCGTGCCAGTTCTCCGGCGGAGACGGATGCGTGGCGGAAAGGTAAACGCCGAGATAGAGCAGCGGACCCGCGCTCCACCTGATGGCCTGAAGCGCGGGTGGGAGGGAGCTCACCTGCCACCCGTCCCCGACCACCAGGCCAGAGCTCTTGACTCAGTTGACCCGGGCGGAGGAGGCCGCCGAGTACACAGTCTGGCAAGCCTCCACCCACACCAAGTCGCCCATGTCCTGGACCACGAGGAGCACGTCGTCGGCGTATGCTGACAGGACCAGCCGCAGCTCCGGCTCCCGAAGCAACAACCCCTTCAGCCTCCGGGGGAGGAGACAGAGGAAGGGCTCAATCGCCAGAGCATACAGCTGGCCCGAGAGGGGGCACCCCTGCCGTACTCCCCGCCCGAAGCTGACCGGCTCGGTCAGGGTCCAGTTGAGCCTGACCAGACACTCCGCGGCAGCGTACAGCACCTGGAGAAAACCCACAAACTGGGGCTCGAAGCCGAATGCCCGCAGGGTGCCCAGGAGATACCCGTGATCCACCCTGTCGAACGCCTTCTCCTGATCCAGGGACAGGAGGGCAAACGACAGACCATCCCTACGCCCCAGCTCCAAGAGGTCCCGGACCAGATACAAGTTGTCAAATATGGTCCGGCCCGGAACGGTGTAGGTCTAGTCAGGATGGACCACATCCGCCAGCACAGACCCCAACCACAGCGAGATGGCCTTCGCTACAACCTTATAGTCCGTGCTGAGGAGCGAGACGGGACGCCAATTCCGTAAGTTGCGGCGGTCCCCCTTCTTTGGTAGTAAGGCGAGCACAGCTCGCCTGCACGAGAGAGGGAGGACCCCGCTTTGCAAGGACTCGGCCCAGACGGTGACAAGGTCTGGGCCGAGGACGTCCCAGAACACGCGGTAGAACTCCACGGTCAGCCCGTCCATGCCCGGAGACTTGTTGGTGGGCATGCGGCGGAGGGCTTCCGAGAGCTTGGCTAGGGAGAGAGGCAGCTCCAGCCAGTCTCGGTCGCCCATGCTGACCGTTGGGAGTTCGGTCCAGAGTACCGTGCAGGCTTCGGCGTCAGTCACATCCGGGGAGAAAAGGCTAGCGTAGAAGGCCCTGGCCCTTCCACGCATCTCCTCTGGGTCCGTGATGGGGGTGCCGTCCTCTGCCAAGAGGCAGGTGACGTGCTGTTTGGCCCCCCTCTGTTTCTCCAGGGCATAGAAGAAGCGGGAGCTGCGATCCATCTCCCGAAGGAGGCAGATGCGGGATCGAACAAAGGCGCCCCAGGCCCGGTGGTCTTCCAGGGTCCGGAGCTCCTCTTGCGTCTCCCGGTATGCCACGCGGCCTGGATCCTCGGGGCCGCAGGCCAGATGCCTCTCTAGCTCTAAGACCTCCCGCTCCAATTGCTCTATCACCACATCCCTCCGTCGGCTGGCGCCCTGGGTATAGTCGCGGTAGAAGAGCCGTGCGTGCACCTTCCTCACTTCCCACCATCACCACGCCGGGGGAAAGGCGCGCCGCTGCCCCCGCTAGGCCAGCCAGAACTCCCGGAAGGACGCTACGAAGCCCACGTCCTCCAGCAAGCTGTTGTTAAAATGCCAATAGGCTGGCCCCAGCCTCTCCAAACTGAGATAGATCACCACCTGGTGACCGTGATGGCCTGAGATCGGGGCCGGACGGACGCCGGAGGTGTGGGCTTGTGCCAGATGGAACCGTGAGAAATAAATCCGGTCCAACTGGGAGTGGCACGACCTGTCCTCCTCCACCCGGACATAGGTAAAGGTGACGTCATCGCATCAGACGTCCACCAGGGAATGATGGTCTACGATCTCCCTGAGGACGCCCGCGGCTGCCGGGGATGTCTCGACTCCTGCGCAGTCCCGGTCCTCGAGGGTGGTGTTAAAATCCCCTCCCAGTACCAGGCACTCGTAACGATCCAGGGTGCCGAGGAAGGTCGACGCCTGCCGATAGAAGCACACTCGGTCCGGGCCCGCAATCGGGGCATAAACGTTGACCAGGTTCAGGGTTAGACCCTCCACGCGGCCCCGGACATGGAGCAGGCGACCCAGCACGACCTCGGCTACCCCCAGCGCCTCAGGCCGTAGCTTGGGGGAGAACAGAGTGGCCACCCTGGCCGAACGAGTGCCGAGGTGGCTAAAGTAAATCTCATCCCCCCACTCCAGCCACCAGCTAGCCTCGACGGCTGGAACCGTGTGGGTCTTCTGCAGGAAGATTACAGAGTACCCCCCATCCCGAAGGAAGGAGAGCACCTGGTTCCTGCGGAGACCCACGCTACAGCCCCTGGTGTTTAATGTTGTGAATTTTGTGCCTTTCATTGGGAGGGCTGGGGCGAATCCTCACAGGCAGGGTGATCGACAGCGTCCAGCGGGCCCTGCAACAACCCATCTTCCATCCCAAAGGTGGTCAGGGAGTCGCGGAACGTGCGGGCTTGCCGTTAGGCCGTGATGCCCTCTCCCCTCCCCCCAGAAGGGCCCTCGCGGCCTGGAGGACACGATGGAAGTCCCCCCAGTGCTGGAGGGGGAGCTGCACCTTGTTCTGAGAGCCACGGGTGTCTACTAGGAAGCGGCGCAGCTCTTCCCTCAGCGCAGAGGGGGACGTGGCAGCCAACTTGCTGCCGTCCTCCGGTGGGGCCCCTGGAAGGTCCTCGCAGCCTGCAGAGACGGACAAGCAAGGGGCAGAGCCCTGGCCCAGTTGTGCCAGGCAACCCGTCTCCATCCCCGGCATGGGACGGGGCAGCGGAAGGAATAATGCAGCCCCCATAGTGTTCGGGAGAGGGGACACAAAAACCGCCCCCTGAGGGTTGTCCATGGGTAGTGGAAATGAAACAACGTCGGGGGCAGCAATAGCATGGGAGGTGGAGGGAAAAGGGACAGGCAATTCAGTGGGGGTAGGGTCAGGGGCCGGAGCAGGGATTAGGGCAGGGGAAGGGGCGGGAGTAGGGACAAGGGCTGAGTCTGGGGCCGGTTCAGGAGAGGGGTCGGGAGCAGGGACAAAGGTGGGTTCATGGTCCCCAGCAGCCAGGCTGCCGGGGTGCGGCTCCTCTCAACAAGGAATTGGGGCCGAGGGGATAGGGGCTAGAGGGGGGCCTTCACCGACGGTGGGCACGGGAGCTACAATGAACAGGTCCCCCACAGCCACGGCGTCAGGCACGATGGAAACTTCAGCGGGGCCCCCCTCTGAGGGAGAGACCACCTGCTCTGGCCGGGTGGTGAAGGGTGCGCCCACAGGTCCGGGGCCTGACCGTTCGGCACCGGCCGTCGCCCCTAGGGGCTCGGCGGCCTCGGGCAAAGTGCCATCTTTGGCTGGGCAGATAGGAAGGTCCAGGGGCACCCCAAGGACCAGAGCGGGGGCAACGGTTGGGGGTGAGGGGCAGGAAGAGGGAGGAGGGGGCGGCAGGAGTAAGCCACTGCCCCGATCGAGGCCCGCTGGCGGAGGGTCGTACTCCCCCTGGGTGACTGGGGTCAGACCCAGGGCCTCGATCTCGTCAAAGATGGAGGTGATGTCAGCCCCCATGGCCTCGGTGACCTCCCCGCCAGTCGCAGGGGCTATGATCGCCCCGACATCAGCGACGGCGGGGGGCACAGGTGGCATAGGGGCCGCGGGAACTGATGCAGACACCTCCTCAGAGGGGGAATCAACTGGGGAGACGGTGGCATCACCGTCTGCTGCCATGGCTGCTATGGCTAATGCCTCCGGTGGGGCTCCGTCCGGAGGTGCGGTGGAAGATGAAGCGACTTCAGCCCCCCGCAGAATCTTTCGGGGGGCCTCCTCTCCCTCCTCATCGGAGGGGAGGGATCGAGCCCGCAACTTGCGGGCGCCGCGCTTCCCCCGGACGAGCACCCAGCCCTCCGAGGTGGAAGTGGAGGGCCAGTCGGCAGGGGCAGGGCCAGGGGGTGAGGGACCTGGGGCGTGGGGTGGCAAGGGCGGGACAGCGGGGGGAAGGGAAACCTCCCCCTAGGGCGGGCCCTCTCCCGCGGCTGGCAAGGGTCTGGCCGCCCTCTCTTCCACGGGAGGAGGAGCAGCGGTGGCCGGGCTGCCAGGGTCGCCGGCGGTGACAGGCCCGGCGCCCTCCCGGGTCTCAGGGGGCCCGGATTATCCTCCAGGCCAGGCCAGGGGGCAGTCCCTCCGGACATGTCCCGTCACCCGGCAGAGGAAGCACCAGGCCTCCCCCGTTGAATAGTGGACCCGGTAATGGACCCCCTGATAGGGCACCAGGAAGGACCCCTCGAGCGCCACTCCGCCATGCCCCACCGGCGGCACTTAGATCTGCTCCTGCCGGCGGAAGGACAGAATGTGGCGGAGGGAGCTTGCAGCCCAGCAGGAGAGGGCTGAGGATGGAAATGGGCTTCCCCAGGGTGGAGAGGGCAGGCAATAGGGCAGAGTTGGGCAGGAAGGGTGGGACGGAGGTCAACACCACCCGTACGCCCAAATCCTCCAGGGAGTCAAGGGGGACGTACACGCCCCCCACCGCCAGGCCCTTCTCTACCGCCTCCTGAGCGGCGGCCTCCGATGCAAGGAAGAATACCACCTTACTGTACATCTTGGAGGCTGCTACGATGGCCGTCGGCCCCACCACCCACGCCAACGCCCGCACGTATATTTCGACGTGGGGCGAGGCGGGCACCAGGAGGCAGCGGAAGCCGTGCCTCCTGGTCAGCGAGGGAAGGGACCCTGGCCCCCAGAGATGGTACCGGAGGCGGCAGTCGGGGCAGATGGCGTGGCAGCGCGTGGGGAGGCAGCAGCCACCTGGGCATATGCTCTGGGAGCTAAGGGTGGAGCGCCCCCAGAGCTGGTGGACAGAATGGCGGGAGAGGAAGAGGCCGTGGCAGGTGTCGGGGCCGCGGAAGGGAGGGCAGCCCCGCCGGTGGGAGTTTTTGCTTTCCAGGCAGGGCCTTTGCCCTTCTTGTTCCCCTGGCCCTTTTTGCCGGTGGAAGGGGCAGCCATGGCAGCGGTAGAGTCTGGGCTGGTGGTGGCCGAGAGGACAGCCACTGGGGCGGGCAGGGGAGGTGGCAAGCAGGGAGCCACTGGGTTAGCAGAGGCAGGGATGGGGGCAGGGGCAGGACTTGGAGCAAGAGCAGGGTCCTCCTCCATGGTGGCAAGAGGCAGGAGGAGGCCCCAATATGGGGGTTGGGGCAATGGGCAGCCGCTCCTCCCCGCTAAGCAATGCGCAGGGGAGGAGGGTCCAGGGGGAAGGGGCTAACCGCTCCTCCCTGGTAAGCGGTAGGCAGGGAAGGAGGGCGCCCCTGGGAAGGGGCGGGGGGAGGAAAGGCGACCACTCCTCCCTGCTAGGCTGCAGGCAGGGGAGGAGGGCAGCAGCAGTGGGGGGATACAGGGGCAAAAAAAAAGGGGGGGGGCACAGGCACTGGGTAGGGATACGGCTCCTCCGGCTGCACTGGGAGGGGAAGGAGCTACAATATAATTGGGGGGGTCTGTGAACAGTGGCGGGGGGGCAATGGAAAGAGGGCGCAAATGCTTATGAAGTGGGCATAGGTGCTCAGATGAGAGGGACTGAGCTTGCGAGGGGGGGGGCAAAGCACAGGTGGGAACTTCAGGTCTAGGGGCGGGGTAGGCAACTAAACCAAAGCACTAAGTTTGGGGCGGGGCAGGTAACAAACACTGAAGGACTGGAGCGGGGTGAGCAAACTAACAAAAGGGGAAACTCTAGAGGGTTAAAGCAAGTGGCGGGCAGGGTAGGCTGCAGGGGGGCGCAGTTGGCAAACTAATACAGGGGGGCTGGGGAGCACAGCAGGGAGGGGGCCCCCTCCAGCCAAATGCAGCTGTGGGGGGAAGGAAAGTCCAAGGTGAGGAGACACGTGCGCCCATGTGCACTTGTGTAACACAGTCTATTGCTGGTCACTGCTGCAACCAGTCCCAGGTGACAAAGGGGGAGAAACAGTCAGCCACATCAGGGGCGAAGAGCAGGTCCAGGTGGTAAGCAGGGCGGTGGAGGGGGCGGCAGCAATGGTGGGGGTGGTGGTGGGGAGCAGATGGGCGAGCAGGAGGGCTCCACGCCTCTCCCCCTTGCTCCCCACAGCAGCAATAAAGTCACCACCACCCCAGGAGCAGAGATGTTAAAAGTCACTCAGTTTGTGAATAAACTCCCTCCACAATGTCCAACTGCAGGAGTCCTCCTCTTCCTCCTCCTCGACAACAGCAGTGTCTCTGGCACAGCACCGAGCAGCAATCAGCTGGCCAGGCAGGAGAGACCCCTAGACGGTGGTGGTGGGGTCCTGGGTTCTCCCTCCAGAGGCGGGGGGGAGGGGCAGGCCGGTAATGCCCCCCCTCCCTCAGCAGCAGCAGCAGCAGCCCAAAGGAGGGAACTCCAGCCAGCAGCAGTCCAAGAAGGGAGAAGGAGCTCCAGTCAGCAGGGCAGTCGGAGCAGACTGACTGACCTCCATCTCTGTCCTATTGGGTTCCGGGAAGTGGGTGGGAGGAAGCCCGCCCACTGCTAAAGGACCCCCGCCCCCCACCCACAGCCTAAGGGGAGGATCCACAGGACCCGGAAGCCAAATGACTTCAGGGGACAATTAATTAAATAACAGGAACAGGATTAAAAGAAGGGAGCCTGACGGGGACACCGAGCAGAGAACCCTGGACAGCGCCCACTGCTCCTCAAAGGCGTCAAGGGAGCCAGTGGACGTTGCCCAGAGGAACTCTGCCTGGATGCGGGAAAGGACGGAGGAGCGGAAACAGGCCCCACAGTCACTGGAGCCTCCATCGGCCAACCTCCTCTCCCTGGTTTTATAGATGGCTAGTTTAGCCAGGGCCAGGAGGAGGTTGACCAGGAGGTCCCGTGACTTTGTGAGACCCCGAAGAGGGAGTGCATAGAGAAGGAGGTGAGGGGAAAAGTGCTGCCAAAAACGTAACTAAATATTTTTGAGGAGCCGGAACAGGGGCTGCAACCTAGCGCACTCCAAGTAAACGTGCGCCAGGGTCTCCCTCACACCACAGAAGGGGCACGTATCCGGGACAGGCGTAAACCGTGCCAAATACACGCCCGTGCTCACGGCCCCATGAAGGAGCCACCAGCTGACATCACCGGTGGGCCGAGGTATCAGGGTGGCATAGAGGCTGGCCCACCGGGGCTCCTCACCCTCTAGAGGTGGCAGGAGGTCCCATCACTTTGTATCGGGACGGGACACGAGGGTGAGGAAATGAAGGGTGTGGAGCACGAGCCTGTATAGATGCTTCCGTGGCACGGTTTGAAAGCGGACCGGCTGCAAGGTGTGCAGCCGGCTCACGGAGAAGGGGTGGAGGGGCCGGTTGGGTTCATGGGGCAGGGGCCCGATGAAAAGGTCCGGAGGACCTGGCATGCAGGGTGGGCTGGGCGTGCCCTCGTGCAGGACCCGGTCGAGGTAAACCCGAGCAGCGGGCGGCAAAGCGATCCTCACCTCCTGAAGTACGCGCCGGGGAGTACAAGGCCTGGAGAGCCCCATGCGCTGAGCGAGCGTCAAGGGATCCAGCCAGTCTCCCCGGTCGTAATCCAGGAGGTCTCCGACTCTGGTGACTTCTGCCAGGACCAACCTCTGGCACACCGAGGGGGATTCCGCCACCTGCACACGAAGCTGGGGGTTGTGTAGCAGGGGCTCCGCGAGGAGATCTGCCCCATTGGTGGCCGCCACGGACCTGGTAGTTGAGAACAGTTTCCAGGTCCAGAGGAGGTCCTGGTAGAAGACCGGCAGCCCGGAGAGGTCTCACGAAAGACCTCTCGGATCAAGATAAAGGAGCTGCCGGTCATATCGGAGCCCTCGGAAGCGGCACAGGAAGGCGTGCGCTAATACTCTCCATGCCGGACTACCTGCACCATAAAAGAGCCTCTGCAGGGCCTAGAGGTAGAAGACATGGACCTGAGTGTGCAGGATGTTGGAGGAGTGGGCCCATGAAAGATGATAGCGTGACAAGTAGATGCGGTCCAACTGGGAGTGGCGCGACCGATGGGCTTCCACCCGGACATAGGTAAAGGTCGAAACGTCGTCCGGGTGGTGGTCGTGCCAGATGTCCACCAGGGAGTGGTGGTCGACAGTCTCCCGGAGGACTTCCACGGCGGTTGGGCTCTGCTCGGTCCCCGAGCGTTCCCGCTCCTCGAGGGTAGCATTAAAGTCCCCACCCAGGACCAGGCATTCACGAGGATCCAAAGTGCCGAGGAAGGCAGACTCCTGCTGATAAAAAACACAGCCGCTCCAGGCCCGATGTCGGGGCATAGACGTTAACGAGATTGACCACAAGCCCCTCCATGCGGACCCGGAGGTGCAGCAGGCAACCCGGCACAGCCTTGATAACCCCCAGCACCTCAGACCGTAGGTCGGGGGAGAACAGGGTAGCCACTCCAGCTGAACGAACTGTAAGATGGCTAAAGTAGACTCTATCCCCCCACTCCAGCTGCCAGCTGTCTTCGGCGGCCGGATCCGTATGGGTCTCCTGCAGGAAAATCCCAGAGTACCCCCACTCCTGAAGAAAGGAGAGCACCTGGCACCTGCGGAGACCCATCCTACAGCCCCGGGTGTTCAATGTTGCAAAGGTGATAGGTGCCATGAGGAGGGCTGGGGGCAGGGATCCTCATCGGCAGGGACGCTCACGGCCCCCAGTGGGCTGCGCAGCAAACCGTGACCTACCCCGAAGGTAAGCAAGGAGTCGCGGAAGCTGTACCCTCCCCCATGAGGGCCCTCGCGGCCCGGAGGATTCGATTAAAGTCCCCCCAGCGCTGGAGAGCGAGCTGTACCTTACTGTGGGAGCCGCGGACGTCTTCTAGAAACGTCCGAAGCTCTTCTCGCAGCTCATGGGGGGGTCACTGGCCCCCGGTCATACTCCACTAGGGCCGCTGACACCCCTGTGGCCCACCAAGACGGACAGGCAGGGGCCGGACCCGCGACGTGGTGCCCAATGGGCTGGCGCCACATGGCCCCCCTCAGACACCGTCTCAAAGTGGGTTGGTGGAGGGAAGATAGCAACCCCTAGAGGGTCGGGACAGGGAAACACAAAGGCCGCTCCCTGGGGGTCATCCTCTGGGAAAGGGAAGGAGACTGCCCCAGGGGCGGCAGTGGTATTGCGAGAGGTGGAGGGGGTAGGGACGGGATCAGGAGTAGGAGCAGGGCAGGGGTCAGGGGTAGGGTTGGGGAGAGGGATAGAGGCCGGATCCTGGGCCCCAGTAGCTGGGCCTCCGGGAGGTGGCTCCTCTCCATCGGGCTCAGGGGTCTGAGGGGTGGGAAGGGGGGCCCCAGTGGTGCCGGGCTTAGGCTCAATGGCAGGTGATACAACCACGGCATCGTTAGATGGACAATGGTTAGTGGGGCTGTGACATTATTGACAATAACTGGGACCGTATAGATCATTGTTGCAACCAAGGTCTTGTAGTGGCACCAAATCTTATATAAAGGGGGTCAAATGAGGTGTCTAAGACCGGGTTATGCTTTGCTGCTTATGATTATGCCATTTACATGTACGTATCAGTTTTGTAGTTAAAGTTATGAATATTGGCTCTATACTGTCTGTATTTCAAACTAGGGCTGTGCTTCTGGGACCCCAGACAAGCTATCAGCTCTGCCAGACCTGCTGATGGCCCATTAAGGACCATCGACTATACAATTGGCCTATTGAGAGGAGGCAGACACACCTTATGATTCAGTAAGGTATGCAGGGACTTGCCCATGTGACTCCAGACTCCATTTTGCTGTGATTTTCCACAGTAAGAACAAAGAGGTGTCTTTACACCTGGAAGAAATTATAAAAGGCAGCTGTCTCATCTCCATTTGGTCTTCATTCCTGCTTCTTACCTCTGGAGGAACCTTTCTACAAATGGAATCTCTTAACAAAGTACTGAATGACCCATCCCAGCTGTGGATGTATTCCAGAGACTTGATTATTCCATCTGCTGCAAGCCTGAACCATGAACTTTGCCATTACTGTATGTAATTGATTCCTTTTAACCAATTCTAGCTCTCACCTATACCTTTTTCCTTTTATGAATAAACCTTTAGATTTTAGGTTCTAAAGGATTGGCAACAGCGTGATTTGTGGGTATGATCTGATTTATATATTGATCTGGATCTGGGGGGCTTGGTCCTTTGGAATCGGGATGACCTTTTTTCTTTTACTGGGGCATTGGTTTTCATGATCATCTGTGGCCATAAAGAATGGCACTGGTGGTGAGACTGGGAAACTGGAGTGTCTTAGGGGATTGCTTGAGATGACTTGTGGTTAGCCAGTGGGGTAAAACCAAAGTCTTCTCTGTCTGGCTGGTTTGGTTTGCCTTAGAGGTGGAAAAACCCCAGCCTTGGGCTGTAACTGCCCTGCTTAAAGCAATTTGTCCTGAACTGGCACTCTCAGTTGGGTCCCGCCAGAACCAGCATCGTTACAGGGGCCCCCGCCCGGGAAGGAAGTCAATTGCCTTGCGCCAACGAGGGAGACCCCTGGTAACTCGGGTCCTGGCCGCGAGGCACTGGCTGTCGCTGCAGCGGGCTCGGCGGCCGTCAGTGTAGTACCACCTGCGGCTGGGCAGGTCGAAGAGTCCAGGGGACCCTCAGACGTGGGAGAGGAAGCAGGGATTATGGGGAGGGGGCACGGGGAAGGGGGGGCCGGGGTGAGGTCACTCAGGTCGAGGCTCGCTGGCAGAGGGTCATCCTCCCCCTGGGTGACTGGGCTCAGACCCAGGGCCTCGATCTCCTCATAGATAGAGGGGAGATCACCTCCCACCACTCCGGGGCCCTCCCCACCAGCACCCGGGGCGACACTCGGAGGAACCTTTCTACAAATGGAAACTTTGAACGAAGGACTGAATGACCCATCCCAGCTGTGGATGTACTCCAGAGACTTGATTTGAACCTGCAGCTTATTCCATCTGCTGCAAGCCTGAACCATGAACTTTGCCATTACTGTATGAAATTGATTCCCTTTTAACCAATTCTAGCTCTCACCTATACCTTTTTCCTTTTATGAATAAACCTTTAGATTTTAGATTCTAAAGGATTGGCAACAGCGTGATTTGTGGGTAGGATCTGATTTGTATATTGACCTGGATCTGGAGGCTTGGTCAATGGGGATCAAGAGGACCTTTTTCTTTTACTGGGGCCCTTGTTTTCATGACCATTTGTCCCCATAACGAGTGGCACTGGTGGTGAGACTGGGAAACTGGAGTGTCTAAGGGGATTGCTTGAGATGACTTGTGGTTAGCCAGTGGGGTAAAACCAAAGTCTCCTCTGCCTGGCTGGTTTGGTTTGCCTTAGAGGTGGAAAAACCCCAGCCTTGGGCTGTAACTGCCCTGCTTGAGGCAATTTGTCCTGAACTGGCACTCTCAGTTGGGTCCCGCCAGAACCAGCATCGTTACAGTCAGCGATGACAGGGCCGGCACCCTGCCGGGGCTCGGGGGTCCCGGGCAGTCCTCCGTGCCAAGGGGCAGTCCCTCTGGACGTGCCCCATCGGCCGGCAGAGGTAGCACCGGGCCTCCCCCGTCAAATAATGCACCTGGTAATGGGCCCCTTGGTAGGGGACCAGGAAAGACCCCTTGTGCGCCTCTCCGCCACGCGCCGCTGGCGGCAGTTGAAGATGCACCTGCCAGCGGAACGAGAGGATGTGGTGGAGGGTGGGGTCTTTGCAGCCCAGCGAGAGAGGGCTGATGATGGTGATAGGTTTCCCCAGGGTAGAGAGGGTGGGCAGCAGGGCTGCATTGGGGAGGAAAGGAGGTCAGGACCACGCGGACACCCAGGTCCTTCAGCGGCACCAGGGGGACAAATATGCCCCCCACTGCCAGGCCCTTTTCCACCACCTCCTGGGCGGCGGCCTCCGAGGCAAGGAAGAAAACGACCTTGCCATACATTTTGGAGGCCGCCACGATGGACGTGGGCCCCACCACCAACACCCACACGTAGGTCTCCACGTGGGGCAAGGCAGGCACTAGGAGGCAACGGACGCCGTGCTTCCTGGTCAAGGTGGGGAAGGGGCCCCGGCCACTAGGGATAGTAACAGAGGCGGAGGCTGGGAGAGATGACTTAGCAGTTGGTGGGGAGGCCACCGCCACCTGGGCATATGCTCTGGAGGCTGGAGCGGGGGCGCCCATGGTGCTGGTGGAGGGCACAGGAGGGAGGGACGCCGTGGCCGGTGGCGGGGCCGCAGCAGTGGGGGTAGTCCCTGCCATGGAGGGCTTACTCTTATTAGCGGGGCTCTTTCCCTTCTTTTTTCCCTTCCCACCAGCTGGGGCGTTTCCCCCAGAATCAGAGGAGGTGAGGGACATGGCAGCAGCAGAGGTCACCCCATTGCCTGTTGCTGCCAGTGCCCCAACAGGGGCGCTAGAAGGTGGTCTGGCAGCGGCCACCTGCCCTGTCTCCCGCCATGATGGGCCGTAAGGGAGGGAGAGAGACACCGGAGAAAAGGGTCAAGCACTCCTCCCCGCTAGGCTGCAGGCAGGGGAGGAGGGTGCCAAAATGTGGGAGGGGGGGCAGATAGGGGGCTATCAAGGACTTGGGAGGGGGGGGATCAGTCACCGACAGAAGATGGAATTCCGGCTCCTCTAGCTGCACTAGGGGAGGGAAGGTTACAATAACATCATCAGGGGGGTGCAGTGATCAACCGAAATGGGGGGAGCTCAAATGCATGGGAGGGGGCATGGGCACACAAAGGGAGGGGCAGATCAGGGCCAGGTGGGCCACAAGGGCAGGGGAACAAACATGCTGGGAACAGGCAGAGGGAACAAGGGTCTAGCTGTTGGGCTGGGACAGGGCAAACAAACCAGGCTACAGAGGGAGAGGGGTGGGGCAGGGCAGGCAAACAAACTGAAGCTAATAAGGGGCAGGAAGGTATGTGGGGGGGGGCAAACAGTTTCAGGGGTAAATGGGGCAGGTAGCAAGGGGCAAAGCTGGGGCTTGCTGTGCGGGGGCGGGGGGGAAAGACCGGGGGGGGGGGGCGGGCATGTGCACCCACGTGCCCTTGCAGAAAAGTCAATGATTGGCTGGCTGGCGACTGCAGGCCCAAACGGTGGAAACGGGCGTGGTAGGCCAGGCAAGCAGCTGAATCCTAGAGGCAGGAGCTAGAAGCAGATGGTGAGCACGCAGTTGAGGGGGTTTGGAGCGCGGGGGACACAGATGGACAAGGGGGCAGGCTACACACTACACCCCCTGTGTCCCCACAAACACAGTCAGGACACCTCACCACAAAAGCGCAGTTTGAAAGTCACTCAGTCCTTAATGGCCCCCTCCACAGTGGTCTCCAGAGTCTCTGTGTGCTCCCCCAGCAGCCGGTGGTCTTCCCAGTCCACTTCCTCCTCTAGGCTCCAGGAGCTCCCCAGGACAAACGCAGCAGCAGCAGCTCCAGCAACTCTGGCAGCTAGGCAGGAAGGACCCCCCACAGGTGGAAGTAGTAGAGGGGCCCTGGCTTCTCCCTCCAGGAGGTGGGAGGGGAAGGGGGGGCAGGTCAGCAGAGGCCCCCCCCCACTCACTCACGCACACACTCAGCAGCAGTCCAGGGAAGGAGCACTCCAACCAGCCAGCAGCAGCAGTCCAAGGGAGGTAGAAGGAGCTCCAGCCAGCAGGGAGCTAGAGAGGAGAAAGGGCTCCAGCCAGCAGCAGCAGTCCAAGAAGGGAGAGAGGTCCAGCCAGCAGGGCAGCCTGAGCAGACAGACAGACTGACCTCCCTCTGCTAAAGGACACCACCCCCCCCAGCCTAAGGGGAGGATCCACAGGACCTGGAAGCCAAATGAGTTTGGGGGACAACTAATGAGATAACACGGTCAGGAGTGTGGTCACAGGGTTAAAAGAAGGGAGCCTGACGGGGACACCGAGCAGAGAACCCCGCACAGCGCCCACTGCTCCTCAAAGGCATCAAGGGAGCCAGTGGACGCTGCCCAGAGGAACTCTGCTCGGATACGTGAACGGACAAAGGATCGGAAACAGGCCCCCCACAAGAGTCTCCATCGGCAAACCTCCTCTCCCTCATTTTATAGATGGCCAGTTCAGCTAGGGCCAGGAGGAGGTTGACTAGGAGGTCCCATGACTTTGCAATTCTGGGACTGCATGGTCATTTGTGCTGATAAGCTCTGCATGGTCACCTGTGCTGATCAGCTCGCCATGCTGGCCAACAAGAAATGAAATTCAGAAGTTCCCCAGGCTTTTCCTGTCTACCTGACTAGTGCATCTGAGTTGAAAATGCTGTCCAGAGCGGTCACAATGGAGCACTCTGAGATAGCTTCCGGAGGCCAATACCGTCGAATTGCGTCCTCACTACCCCAAATTTGACCCAGTGAGGTCGATTTTTAACGCTAATCCCCTCGCCGGGGAGGAGTACAGAAATCTATTTCAAGAGCCCTTTAAGTCCACAAAACAGGCTTGGTCGTGTGGATGGCTGCAGGGTTAAATCGATCTAATGCGGCTAAATTCAACCTAAACTCATAGTGTAGACCAGGGCTTAAACAAGTTAGAAGTCTTCAAGTCACCAGGGCCGGATCAAATGCATGCTAGAATACTCATGGAGCTGACTGAGGAGATATCTGAGCCATTAGCAAATATCTTTGAAAAATCATGGAAGACTGGAGAGATTGCAGAAGACTGGAAAAGGGCAAATATAGTGCCAATCTATAAAAAAGGAAATAAGGACAACCCAGGAAATTACAGACCAGTCACCTTAACTTCAGTACCAGGAAAGATAATGGAGCAAATAATTAAGCAATCAATTTGCAACTATCTAGAAGATAACGTGATAAGGAACAGTCAGCATGGATTTGTTAAGAAGAACTTGTGTCAAACCAACCTGATAGCTTTCTTTGACAGGGTAACAACCCTTGTGGATAGGGTGGAAAGTGTTAGATGTGGTATATCTTGACTTTAGTAAAGCTTTTGATACCATCTCGCATAACCTCATAAACAAACTAGGGAAATGCAACGTAGATGGAGGTACTATAAGGTGGATGCAAAACTGATTGGAAAACGTGCACCAGGGTCTCCCTCACACCACAGAAGGGGCAGGTATCTGGGACAGGGGTAAACTGCGCCAAATACACGCCCGTGCTCACGGCCCCATGAAGGAGCCGGTGGGCCTCGGTATCAGGGTGGAATAGAGGCTGGTCCACCGGGGCTCCTCACCCTCTAGAGGTGGTAGAAGGTCCCGCCACTTTGTGTCGGGGCGGGACACGAGGGTGACGAAATGAAGGGTGTGGAGCACGAGCGTCTATAGATGCTTCCGTGGCGTGGTTTGAAAGCGGACTGGCTGCAAGGTATGCAGCCGGCTCACGGAAAAGGGGCGGGCGGGGCCAGTTGGGTCCACGGGGCAGGGGCCCAATGAAAAGGTCCGGAGGGCCTGGAGTGGAGGGAGGGCTGAGCGTGCCCTCGTGCAGGACCCGGTCGAGGTAAACCCTAGCAGCGGGTGGCAAAGCGGCCCTCACCTCCTGGAGTATGCGCCGGGGAGTACAAGGCCTGGAGAGCCCCATGCGCTGAGCAAGCGTCAGGGGATCCAGCCAGTCTCCCCGGTCGTAGTCCAGGAGGTCTCCGACTCTGGTGACTTCTGCCAGGACCAACCTCTGGCGCACCGAGGGGGACTCCTCCGCCTGCACACGAAGCTGGGGGTTGTGTAGCAGGGGCTCCGCGAGGAGATCTGCCCCCTCAGTGGCCACCACAGACCTGGTCGCTGAGAACAGTTTCCAGGTCTGGAGGAGGTCCTGGTAGAAGACTGGCAGCCTGGAGAGGTCTCGGGGAAGGCCCCTCGGATGGAGATAAAAGAGCTGCCGGTCATATCGGAGCCCTCGGAAGCGGCGCAGGAAGGCGTGCGCCAGTATGCTCCGCGCCAGTATGCTCCACGCCGGACCACCTGCACCATAAAGGAGTCTCTGCAGGGCCTGGAGGCAGAAGACACGGACCTGAGTGCGCAGGCACTTCAGGCCCTGCCCTCCCTCCTCCAGGGGCAGATGGAGGACCCCTGCAGAGACCCAGTGCAGTCCTGGCCAGAAGAATTCCAGAATCGCCATCTGGAGGTCGGCCAGGAAACCCGGGGCCGGAACCAGGGTGTTGAGCCGGTACCAGAGCATGGACAGGACTAGTTGATTGAGTACCAGTGCCCTCCCTCGAAGGGAGAGGCACCGGAGTAGTCCTGTCCATTTCCGGAGCCGCTCCGTCATCCTGCCCTGTAAACCATGCCAGTTCTCCGGCGGAGACGGATGCGTGGCGGAAAGGTAAATCCTGGAGGCAGGAGCTGGAAGCAGATGGTGAGCGGCTGGTGGGGGCGGTGGAGGGGGAAGCGGTGGTGGTGGAGGTTTGGAGAGGGGGGGGTGGGCACACAGATGGACCAGGGGGCAGGCTCCACGCCACACCCCCTGTGTCCCCACAAACACAGTCAGGACCCCTCACCACAAAAGCGCAGTTTGAAAGTCACTCAGTCCTTATTGGCCCCCTCCACAGTGGTCTCCAGAGTCTCTGTGCACTCCCCCAGCAGCCTGTGGTCTTCCCAGTCCACTTCCTCCTCTAGGCTCCAGGAGTTCCCCAGGACAAACGCAGCAGCAGCTCCAGCAACGCTGGCAGCCAGGCAGGAAGGACCCCCCCACAGGTGGGAGTAGTAGAGGGACCCTGGCTTCTCCTTCCAGAGATGGGAGGGAAGGGGGGGGCAGGTCAGCAGGGCCCCCCCATCACTCACTCACGCACTCAGCAACAGTCCAGGGAAGGAGCACTCCAACCAGCCAGCAGCAGCCCAAGAAGGGAGTGAGGTCCAGCCAGTAGGGCAGCTTGAGCAGACTGACTGACTGACCAACTGACCTCCCTCTCTGTCCTATTGGGTTCCGGGAAGTGGACGGGCGGAAGCCCGCTCACTGCTAAAGGACCCTCCCCAGCCTAAGGGGAGGATCCACAGGACCTGGAATCCAAATGAGTTTGGGGGACAACTAATGAAATAACAGGGTCAGGGGTGCGGTCACAGGGTTAAAAGAAGGGAGCCTGATGGGGACACCGAGGAGAGAACGCCGGACAGCGCCCACTGCTCCTCAAAGGCGTCAAGGGAGCCAGTGGACGCCGCCCAGAGGAACTCTGCTCGGATGCGTGAACGGACAAAGGATCGGAAACAGGCCCCACAGGCACCGGAGCCTCCATCGGCCAACCTCCTCTCCCTGGTTTTATAGATGGCTAGTTTAGCCAGGGCCAGGAGGAGGTTGACCAGGCGGTCCTGTGACTTTGTGGGGCCAAGGATAGGGAGTGCATAGAGAAGGAGGTGAGGGGAAAAGTGCAGCCAAAATCATAACAAAAGATTTATGAGGAGCCGGAATAGGGGCTGCAACCTGGCGCACTCCAGGTAAACGTGCGCCAGGGTCTCCCTCACACCGCAGAAGGGGCAGGTATCTGGGACAGGGGTAAACAGCGCCAAATACACGCCCGTGCTCACGGCCCCATGAAGGAGTCGCCAGCTGACATCCCCGGTGGACCTCGGAATCAGGGTGGAATAGAGGCTGGCCCACCGGGGCTCCTCACCCTCTAGAGGTGGTAGAAGGTCCCGCCACTTTGTGTCGGGGCGGGACACGAGGGTGAGGAAATGAAGGGTGTGGAGCACGAGTGTGTAGAGATGCTTCCGTGGCACGGTTTGAAAGCGGACCGGCTGCAAGGTGTGCAGCCGGCTCACGGAGAAGGGGTGGAGGGGCCGGTTGGGTTCATGGGGCAGGGGCCCGATGAAAAGGTCCGGAGGACCTGGCATGCAGGGTGGGCTGGGCATGCCCTCGTGCAGGACCCGGTCGAGGTAAACCCGAGCAGCGGGCGGCAAAGCGATCCTCACCTCCTGAAGTACGCGCCGGGGAGTACAAGGCCTAGAGAGCCCCATGCGCTGAGCGAGCGTCAAGGGATCCAGCCAGTCTCCCCGGTCGTAATCCAGGAGGTCTCCGACTCTGGTGACTTCATAGAATCATAGAATCATAGAATATCAGGGTTGGAAGGGACCTTAGGAGGTCATCTAGTCCAACCCCCTGCTGAAAGCAGGACCAATCCCCAATTTTTGCCCCAGATCCCCAAACGGCCCCCTCAAGGATTGAACTCACAACCCTGGGTTTCGCAGGCCAGTGCTCAAACCACTGAGCTATCCCTCCCCCCCGGTGCGCCAGAGGACCAACCTCTGGCGCACCGAGGGGGACTCCGCCGCCTGCACACGAAGCTGGGGGTTGTGTAGCAGGGGCTCCGCGAGGAGATCTGCCCCCCTGGTGGCCGCCACGGACCTGGTAGTTGAGAACAGTTTCCAGGTCCGGAGGAGGTCCTGGTAGAAGACCGGCAGCCCGGAGAGGTCTCGCGGAAGGCCCCTCGGATGGAGATAAAGGAGCTGCCGGTCGTATCGGAGCCCTCGGAAGCGGCGCAGGAAGGCGTGCGCTAATACTCTCCATGCCGCACTACCTGCACCATAAAGGAGCCTCTGCAGGGCCTGGAGATAGAAGACACGGACCTGAGTGCGCAGGCACTTCAGGCCCTGCCCTCCCTCCTCCAGGGGTAGATGGAGGACCCCTGCAGAGACCCAGTGCAGTCCTGGCCAAAAGAACTCCAGAAACGCCATCTGGAGGTCGGCCAGGAAACCCAGGGCCAGGACCAGGGTGTTGAGCCGGTACCAGAGCATGGACAGGACTAGTTGATTGAGTACCAGTGCCCTCCCGCGAAGGGAGAGGCACCGGAGTAGTCCTGTCCATTTCCAGAGCCGCTCCGTCACCCTGCCCTGTAAACCATGCCAGTTCTCCGGTGGAGACGGATGCGTGGCGGAAAGGTAAATGCCCAGATAGAGCAGCGGACCCGCGCTCCACCTGATGGCCTGAAGCGCGAGTGGGAGGGAGCTTGCCTGCCACCCGTCCCCGACCACCAGGCCAGAGCTCTTGACCCAGTTGACCCGGGCAGAGGAGGCCGCCGAGTAAATCGCCTCGCAAGCCTCCACCCGCACCAAGTCGCCCGGGTCCTGGACCACAAGGAGCACATCGTCGGCGTACGCCGACAGGACCAGCCGCAGCTCCGGCTCTCACAGCACCAACCCCGTCAACCTCCTGCGAAGGAGACAGAGGAAGGGCTCGATGGCCAGAGCGTACAGCTGGCCCGAGAGGGGACATCCCTGCCGTACTCCCCGCCCGAAGCTGACCAGCTCAGTCAGGGTCCAGTTGAGCCTGACCAGACACTCTGCGGAAGCGTACAGCACCTGGAGAAAACCCACAAACTGGGGTCCGAAACCAAACACTCGCAGAATGCTCAGGAGATACTCGTGATCCACACTGTCGAATGCCTTCTCCTGATCCAGGCACAGGAGTGCGAACGACAACCCATCCTTGCACCCAAGCTCCAACAGTTCCCGGACCAGATATAAGTTATCAAAGATGGTACGGCCCGGGACGGTGTAGGTCTGGTCTGGGTGGATCACATCCTCCAGCACGGACCCCAACTGCAGCGAGATGGCCTTGGCTATGAGTTTGTAGTCCATGCTGAGGAGCGAGACGGGACGCCAATTCCGTAAATCGCGGAGGTCCCCCTTCTTCGGCAGTAAGGCGAGCATGGCTCACCTGCACGAGAGAGGGAGGACACCACTCTGCAAGGACTCGGCCCAGATGGTGATGAGGTCCGGGCCAAGGGCGTCCCAGAACACGCGGTAGAACTCCACGGTCAGCCCGTCCATGCCCGGAGATTTATTGGTGGGCAAGCGGTGGAGGGCTTCCGAGAACTCGGCCAGAGAGAGAGGCAGCTCTAGCCAGTCCCGGTCGCCCGCGCTGACCATTGGGAGTTCATCCCAGTGCACTCTGCAAGTGGTAGCATCGGTCGGATCCGGGGAGAAAAGGTTGGCGTAGAAGGTCCTGGCCCTCTCGCACATCTCCACCGGATCCGTGAGGGGGGTGCCGTCCTCTGCCAGAAGGCAGGTGACGTGCTTCTTGGCCCCCCTCCTTTTCTCCAGGGCGTAGAAGAAGCGGGAGCCGCGATCCATCTCCCGAAGGAGGCGGATGCGGGATCGAACAAAAGCGCCCCGGGCCCGGTGGTCTTCAAGGGCCCGGAGCTCCTCCTGCTTCTCCCGGCACGCCCCACAGAGGGATGGATCCTCGGGGCTGGCAGCCAGACGCCTCTCTAGCTCTAAGACCTCCCGCTCCAACTGTTCTATCACCGCATCCCTCCGTCGGCTGGCGCCCCAAGTGTAGCTACGGCAGAAGAGCCGGGCATGCGCACCTTCCCCAGGTCCCACCACCGCCGCGCCGAGGGAAAAGCGCGCCGCTGCCCTCGCCAGACCAACCAGAACTCCCGGAAGGACGCCACGAAGCCCACATCCTCCAGCAAGCTGTTGTTGAAATGCCAATAGGCCGGCCCTGGCCTCTCCGCACAGAGAGAGGCCGTCACGGTGGCTAGGTGGTGATCTGAGAAAGGGGCCGGCCAGATGTCGGAAGAGTGGGCTCAGGAAAGGTGGAAGCGTGACTAGTAGATGCGGTCCAACCGGGAGTGGCGCGACCGATGGGCTTCCACCTGGACATAGGTAAAGGTCGAAATGTCGTCCGGGTGGTGGTCACGCCAGACGTCCACCAGGGAGTGATGGTCGAAAATCTCCCGGAGGACGTCCGCGGCGGCTGGGCTCTGCTCGGTCCCCGAGCGGTCCCCGCTCCTCGAGGGTAGCATTAAAATCCCCGCCCAGGACCAGGCACTCACGAGGATCCAAAGTGCTGAGGAAGGCGGACGCCTGCTGATAAAAACACAGCCATCCGGGCCCGATGTCGGGGCATAGACGTTAACGAGATTGACCACAAGCCCCTCCATGCGGACCCGGAGGTGCAGCAGGCAACCCGGCACAGCCTCAGTAACCCCCAGCACCTCAGGCTGTAGGTCGGGGGAGAACAGGGTCGCCACTCCAGCTGAACGAACTGTAAGATGGCTAAAGTAGACTCTATCCCCTGACTCCAGCCGCCAGCTGTCTTCGGCGGCCGGATCCGTATGGGTCTCCTGCAGGAAAACCACAGAGTACCCCCCCTCCCGAAGGAAGGAGAGCACCTGGCACCTGCGGAGACCCATCCTACAGCCCCGGGTGTTTAATGTGGCAAAGGTGACAGGTGCCATGAGGAGGGCTGGGGGGGATCCTCATCAGCGGGGACGCTCGCAGCCCCCGTTGGTCCGCGCAGCTAACGGTGACCTACCCCGAAGGTAAGCAGGGAGTCGCGGAAGGTGCAGACCCGGTGGTAAGCCGCAGCACTCTGCTTCCCGGTCCCTTTTCCCTCTCCCATGAGGGCCCTCGTGGCCCGGAGGATGTGATCAAAGTCTCCCCAGCGCTGGAGAGTGAGCTGTACCTTGTTGCGGGAGCCGCGGACGTCCTCTAGAAATGCCCACAGCTCGTCTCGCAGCTCATGGGGGGGCGAGGTCACCGGACCCTGGTTGTCCTGCACTAGGGCCCCTGACACAGCCCCGTGGCCCACCGAGACGGACAGGCAGGGGGCAGACCCGCGACGTGGCGCCTGATGGGCTGGCACCATGTGGCCCGCCTCAGACCCCGTCTCAACGGGGGGTGGCGGAGGGAAGATAGCAGCCCCTAGAGGGTCAGGACAGGGAGACACAAAGGCCGCTCCCTGGGGGTCATCCTCTGGGAAAGGAAAGGAGTCTGCCCCAGGAGTGGCAACGGCATCGCGAGAGGTGGAGGGGGTAGGGATGGGATCGGGAGTAGGGGCAGGGTAGGGGTCGGGAGGAGGGTTGGGGAGAGTGATAGAGGCGAGATCCAGGGCCCCAGTAGCTGGTCCGCCGGGAGGTGGCTCCTCTCCATCAGGCTCAGGGGTCTGAGGGGTGGGAAGGGGGGCCCCAGTGGTGCTGGGCTCAGGCTCAATGGCAGGTGATACAGCCACAGCATCATCAGATGGAGAAGGGTTAGCGGGGCCCCCTCCCGGGAAGGAAGTCGATTGCTCCGCGCCAACGAGGGAGACCCCCGGTAACTTGGGTCCCGGCCGCAAAGCACTGGCCGTCGCCACAGCGGGCTCGGCGGCCATCAGCGGAGTGCCACCTGCGGCCGGGCAGGTCGAAGAGTCCAGGGGACCCTCGGAGGCAGGAGAGGAGGCAGGAACTATAGGGAGGGGGCACAGGGAAGGGGGGTCCGTGGTGAGGTCGCTCAGGTCGAGGCTCGCTGGCAGAGGGTCGTCCTCCCCCTGGGTGACCGGGGTCAGACCCAGGGCCTCGATCTCCTCGTAGATAGAGGGGAGATCACCTCCCACCACCCCGGGGCCCTCCCCGCCAGTGCCCGGGGCAACGCTCGCTTCAGGGCTCGCAGGGGCTCCAGCAGTTAAGGGGGCAGGAAGGGCTCCAACAGAGGACTCCGTAGGAAGGGACTCCATCGGAGGGGCGGTACCGCCTTCCGGTGCTGCCTCGTCTGCCCTTGCCAGTCGTGGTGGGCAAATTCCACCCGGGGGGAAAGTGGAGGGCTCGGCAATGGTGCCTCCCTTCCTGGTTTTCCGGGCCGCCTCCGCATCCGATGGCAGGAGCGGAGCTCGAGCCTTCCGCTTGCCCCGCTTTCCCTGTACGAGTGTCCAGCCCTCCATGGCAACGTCTGTGGGCTGGTCGACAGGGGTTGGGTCAGGGGGCAAGGATAGTGACTTGGGGACTCGGGGAGGTAACAGCAGGGCAGCACAAGGGGGGGCAGACTCTTTCTGGGGTGGGCCATCTCTCACGCCTGGCTATACCCCTACCACACCCTCCTCCACGGGCCCCGCCAGAGTGCGTACAACAGAGGCGGGGCTCTCCCGCTCGCCTGGGCGTGCTGGGGGAGGTACTCCCAGGGCCCGAGCGGGAGCAGCGGTGGACTGGGAAGGAGGAGGGGCGGCTCTTGGTGCCGGGCAGTCAGGGGCGCCAGCGACGGGGCCGGCGCCCTGCCGGGGTTCGGGGGGCTCGGACGCTCCTCCTTGCCGGGCCAAGGGACAGTCCCTCCAGACGTGCCCCGTCACCCGGCAGAGGAAGCACCGGGCCTCCCGCATCGAATAATGCACCCGGTAATGGGCCCCTTGGTAGGGGACCAGAAAAGACCCCTCAAGCGCCTCTCCGCCACGCGCCACCGGCGGCAGTTGAAGATGCACCTGCCGGCGGAACGAGAGGATGTGGCGGAGGGTGGGGTCTTTGCAGCCCAGTGAGAGAGGGCTGAGGATGTCAATAGGTTTCCCAAGGGTGGAGAGGGCAGGCAATAGGGCAGTGTTGGGCAGGAAGGGCGGGACGGAAGTCAGGACTATGCGGACACCGAGGTCCTCCAGCGGCTCCAGGGGGACAAATATGCCCCCCACCACCAGGCCCTTCTCTACCGCCTCCTGAGCGGCGGCCTCCGATGCAAGGAAGAATACCGCCTTGCCGTACATCTTGGAGGCCGCCACAATGGCCATGGGCCCCACCACCCTCGCCAACGCCCGCACGTAGGTTCCGATGTGGGGCGAGGCGGGCACCAGGTGGCAGCGGATGCCATGCCTCCTGGTCAAGGTGGGGAAGGGGCCCCGGCCACTAGGGATGGTGACAGAGACGGTGGCTGGGAGAGATGACTTAGCAGTTGGTGGGGGGGGCTGCCGCCATCTGGGCATATGCTCTGGGGGGATGAGGGGGGGACGCCCACGGTGCTGGTGGAGGGAACAGCAGGGAGGGACGCCGCGGCCGGTGGCGGGGCCGCGGCAGTGGGGGTAGTCCCTGCCATGGAGGGCTTACTCTTATTAGCGGGGCTCTTTCCCTTCTTTCTTCCCCGACCCTTCCTGCCAGCTGGGGGGTTTCTCCTAGAATCAGAGGAGGCGAGGGACGTGGCAGCAGCAGAGGTCACCCCGTTGCCTGTCGCTGCCCGCACCCCAACAGGGGCGCTAGAAGGTGGTCTGGCAGCGGCAGTCGAGGTGGAGGCTAGGGGGGACGGCAGCGGGGCAGGCGGATGATGGGGGACAGGGTCCGCCACAGGGATCCCACCCGCCATGTCTCCCACCATGATGGGCCGGAAGGGAGGGAGAGAGACACCGGGGAAAAGCAAGAGGCGGGGGAGGGAAGCAGGTCAACCACTCCTCCCCGCTAGGCTGTGGGCAGGGGAGGAGGTTGCCAGAATGGAGGGGGGGCAGATAGGGGGCTAGCAAGGACTCAGGGGGGGTGTCAGTCACTGACAGAAGGTGGAATTCCGGCTCCTCTAGCTGCACTAGGGGAGGGAAGGTTACAATAACATCAGGGGGGGTGCAGTGATCAACCAAAACGGGGAGAGCTCAAGCGCACGGGAGGGGGCATGGGCACACAAAGGGAGGGGCAAATCAGGGCCAGGAGGGCCGCAAAGGCAGGGGAACGAACAGGCTGGGAACTGGCAGAGGGAACAAGGGGCTAGCTGTTGGGCCGGGCCAGGGCAAACAAACCAGGCTTCAGCAGGGGTAGGGCGGGGCAGGTCAGGCAAACACACTGAAGCTAATAAGGGGCTCGGACAAAAGGTATGTGGGGGGGGGCAATCAGCTTCAGGGGTAAACGGGGCAGGCAGCAAGGGGCAAAGCTGGGTGGTAGTCAGGGGGTCGGGGGGGAGGACAGAGTCAGGGCAGGTGGGTAGATGGACGTATTGGGAGAGGGAAGGGGGAGGGGCAGGGGTCAGAGGGTCGCAGGGGGAGGAGAGAGGCAGGGCAGGTGGATAGATGGACGTACTGGGTGAGGGAAGGGGGAGGGGCAGGGGTCAGAGGGTCAGGGGAGGAGGAGAGAGGCAGGGCAGGTGGGTAGATGGACGTATTGGGAGAGGGAAGGGCGAGGGGCAGGGGTCAGAGAGTCGGGTGGGAGGAGAGAGTCAGGGCAGGAGGGTAGATGGACGTATTGGGAGAGGGAAGAGGGAGGGGGAAGGGTCTGAGAGTCGGGGGGGAGGAGAGAGGCAGGGCAGTTGGGTAGATGGACGTACTGGGAGAGGGAAGGGGGAAGGGCAGGGGTCAGAAGGTCACGGGGGAAGAGAGAGGCAGGGCAGGTGGGTAGATGGACGTATTGGGAGAGGGAAGGGGGAGGGGCAGGTGTCAGAGGGTCGGGGGAGCAGGAGAGAGGCAGGGCAGGTGGGTAGATGGACGTATTGGGAGAGGGAAGGGGGAGGGGCAGGGGTCAGAGGGTCACAGGGGGAGGAGAGAGGCAGGGCAGGTGGGTAGATGGACGTACTGGGTGAGGGAAGGGGGAGGGGCAGGGGTCAGAGGGTCAGGGGAGGAGGAGAGAGGCAGGGCAGGTGGGTAGATGGACGTATTGGGAGAGGGAAGGGCGAGGGGCAGGGGTCAGAGAGTCGGGTGGAAGGAGAGAGTCAGGGCAGGAGGGTAGATGGACGTATTGGGAGAGGGAAGGGGAAGGGGGAAGGGTCAGAGATTCGGTGGGGGGAGGAGAGAGGCAGGGCAGGTGGGTAGATGGACGTATTGGGAGAGGGAGGTGGGAGGGGCAGGGGTCAGAGGGTCGGGTGGGAGGAGAGAGGCAGGGCAGGTGAGTAGAGGGACCTATTGGGAAATGGAAGGGGGATGGGCAGGGGTCAGAGGGTCAGGGGGGAGGAGAGAGGCAGGGCAGGTGGGTAGATGGACGTATTGGGAGAGGGAAGGGCGAGGGGCAGGGGTCAGAGAGTCGGGTGGAAGGAGAGAGTCAGGGCAGGAGGGTAGATGGACGTATTGGGAGAGGGAAGGGGAAGGGGGAAGGGTCAGAGATTCGGTGGGGGGAGGAGAGAGGCAGGGCAGGTGGGTAGATGGACGTATTGGGAGAGGGAGGTGGGAGGGGCAGGGGTCAGAGGGTCGGGTGGGAGGAGAGAGGCAGGGCAGGTGGGTAGAGGGACCTATTGGGAAACGGAAGGGGGATGGGCAGGGGTCAGAGGGTCAGGAGGGAGGAGAGAGGCAGGGCAGGTGGGTAGATGGACGTACTGGGTGAGGGAAGGGGGAGGGGCAGGGGTCAGAGGGTCAGGGGAGGAGGAGAGAGGCAGGGCAGGTGGGTAGATGGACGTATTAGGAGAGGGAAGGGCGAGGGGCAGGGGTCAGAGAGTCGGGTGGGAGGAGAGAGTCAGGGCAGGAGGGTAGATGGACGTATTGGGAGAGGGAAGGGGAAGGGGGAAGGGTCAGAGATTCAGTGGGGGGAGGAGAGAGGCAGGGCAGCTGGGTAGATGGACGTATTGGGAGAGGGAGGTGGGAGGGGCAGGGGTCAGAGGGTCGGGGGAGGAGGAGAGAGGTAGGGCAGGTGGGTAGAGGGACCTATTGGGAAATGGAAGGGGGATGGGCAGGGGTCAGAGGGTCAGGGGGGAAGAGAGAGGCAGGGCAGGTGGGTAGATGGACGTATTGGGAGAGGGAAGGGGGAGGGGCAGGGGTCAGAGGGTCGCAGGGGGAGGAGAGAGGCAGGGCAGGTGGGTAGATGGACGTACTGGGTGAGGGAAGGGGGAGGGGCAGGGGTCAGAGGGTCAGGGGAGGAGGAGAGAGGCAGGGCAGGTGGGTAGATGGACGTATTGGGAGAGGGAGGTGGGAGGGGCAGGGGTCAGAGGGTCGGGGGAGAGGAGAGAGGCAGGGCAGGTGGGTAGGGGGACCTATTGGGAAACGGAAGGGGGATGGGCAGGGGTCAGAGGGTCAGGAGGGGGGAGAGATGCAGGGCAGGTGGGTAGATGGACGTACTGGGTGAGGGAAGGGGGAGGGGCAGGGGTCAGAGGGTCAGGGGAGGAGGAGAGAGGCAGGGCAGGTGGGTAGATGGACGTATTGGGAGAGGGAAGGGCGAGGGACAGGGGTCAGAGAGTCGGGTGGGAGGAGAGAGTCAGGGCAGCTGGGTAGATGGACGTATTGGGAGAGGGAGGTGGGAGGGGCAGGGGTCAGAGGGTCGGGGGAGGAGGAGAGAGGCAGGGCAGGTGGGTAGAGGGACCTATTGGGAAACGGAAGGGGGATGGGCAGGGGTCAGAGGGTCAGGGGGGAGGAGAGAGGCAGGGCAGGTGGGTAGATGGACGTATTGGGAGAGGGAAGGGGGAGGGGCAGGGGTCAGAGGGTCGCAGGGGGAGGAGAGAGGCAGGGCAGGTGGGTAGATGGACGTACTGGGTGAGGGAAGGGGGAGGGGCAGGGGTCAGAGGGTCAGGGGAGGAGGAGAGAGGCAGGGCAGGTGAGTAGATGGACGTATTGGGAGAGGGAGGTGGGAGGGGCAGGGGTCAGAGGGTCGGGGGAGGAGGAGAGAGGCAGGGCAGGTGGGTAGAGGGACCTATTGGGAAACGGAAGGGGGATGGGCAGGGGTCAGAGGGTCAGGAGGGGGGAGAGAGGCAGGGCAGGTGGGTAGATGGACGTACTGGGTGAGGGAAGGGGGAGGGGCAGGGGTCAGAGGGTCAGGGGAGGAGGAGAGAGGCAGGGCAGGTGGGTAGATGGACGTATTGGGAGAGGGAAGGGCGAGGGGCAGGGGTCAGAGAGTCGGGTGGGAGGAGAGAGTCAGGGCAGGAGGGTAGATGGACGTATTGGGAGAGGGAAGGGGAAGGGGGAAGGGTCAGAGATTCGGTGGGGGGAGGAGAGAGGCAGGGCAGGTGGGTAGATGGATGTATTGGGAGAGGGGAGGGGGAGGGGCAGGGGTCAGAGGTTCGAGTGGGAGGAGAGAGGCAGGGCAGGTGGGTAGATGGACGTATTGGGAGAGGGAAGGGGGAGGGGCAGGTGTCAGAGGGTCGGGGGAGCAGGAGAGAGGCAGGGCAGGTGGGTAGATGGATGTATTGGGAGAGGGAAGGGGGAGGGGCAGGGGTCAGAGGGTCGCGGGGTAGGAGAGAGGCAGGGCAGGTGAGTAGAGGGACCTATTGGGAAACGGAAGGGGGATGGGCAGGGGTCAGAGGGTCAGGGGGGAGGAGAGAGGCAGGGCAGGGGGGTAGATGGACGTATTGGGAGAGGGAAGGTGGAGGGGTAGGGGGAGGGGGGTCGGGGGGAGGAGAGAGGCAGGGCAGGTGGGTAGATGGATGTATTGGGAGAGGGAAGGGGGAGGGGCAGGGGTTACAGGTTCGGGGGGCGAGGAGAGAGGGCAGGTGGGGGGATGGACGTATTGGGAGACAGAAGGGGGTGGGGCAGGGTTCAGAGGGTTGTGGGGTGGGGGAGGCAGGGCAGGTTGGGGGATGGACGTATTGGGAGAGGGAAGGGGGAGGGGCAGGGGTCACAGGTTCGGGGGGGGAGTAGAGAGGCAGGGCAGGTGGGGGGATGGACGTATTGGGTGACGGAAGGGGGAGGGGCAGGGGTCAGAGGGTTGTGGGGGAGGAGAGAGGCAGGGCAGGTGGGTAGATGGACATATTGGGAGAGGGAAGGGGGAGGGGTTGGGGTCAGAAGTTCGGGGGGGAGGAGAGAGTCAGGGCAGGTATGGGGATGGACATATTGGGAGAGGGAAGGGTGAGGGGTCGGGTCAGAGGTTCGGGGGGCAGGAGAGAGTCAGGGCAGGTGGGGGGATGGACGTATTGGGAGAGGGAAGGGTGAGGGGCCGGGGTCAGAAGTTCGGGGGGGAGGAGAGAGTCAGGGCAGGTGGGGGGATGTACGTATTGGGAGAGGGAAGGGGAGGGGCAGGGGTCAAAGGGTCGGGGGTGGGAGGAAAGAGTCAGGGCAGGTGGGTGGATGGATGTATTGGGAGAGGGAAGGGGGAGGGGCAGGAGCACTCATGCAGTCAGCACGTATGATCCCCTCCCGCAAATCAAATTTCCTAGAGATTTTGGGTGCATCTCTCAATGTGTGAATGTTCCTAGTTTCTGTGTGTGCGTCTCTCTGGGGGGGCGTGTCCATGTGTGTTGATGTTTAAGTTTATTGTCATGTCATGTATCCCAGCCGCAAAGAACGTTCTGTCTCAGCATTGTTACCGGCAGTCAGGCTGCCAACTCGCTGGGTTGACAACGGCTGGTGACGCGAGGAGCTGCTGATAGACGCGGACTATCCATCTGTCAACAACTTCTGAACCAGCGATTTCCACAGGTTTGCGAACAAAGAGGAGTTTTGCCAGAATGGAATTCCCAGATTCTTTTCCTGCTCATCAGATCGCACGTGCTAGGTTGGTGCCTCCTTCTCCAAGGACAGGGGTGCCAGCCTGTGGCTCCGGAGCCGCACGCTGCTCTTCAGAGGTCGATACGTGGCTCCGGGCATAGGCGATGACTCCGAGACTGGAGCTAGTGTGGCTCTTTGGCAATGTTCATTGGTAAATTCTGGCTCCTTCTCAGGCTCAGGTAGGCCATCCCTGTTGTAGGGACTGGTGGGGGCTCGTGTTGCTACAGTCAGTTCTCAGCGTTCCCTTTTGATTTGAATGTGTTAGGGTTAGGGTTAGGTTTAGGGTTAGGGTTAGGGTTAGGGTTAGGGTTAGACTTAGGGTTAGGGTTAGGTTTAGGGTTAGGGTTAGGGTAAGACTTAGGGTTAGGGTTAGGGTTAGACTTAGGGTTAGGGTTAGACTTAGGGTTAGGGTTAGGGTTAGGGTTAGACTTAGGTTTAGGGTTAGGGTTAGGGTTAGGGTTATGGTTAGATTTAGGATTAGGGTTACGGTTAGGGTTAGACTTAGGGTTAGGGTTAGGGTTAGGGTTAGACTTAGGGTTAGGGTTAGGGTTATGGTTAGATTTAGGATTAGGGTTACGGTTAGGGTTAGACTTAGGGTTAGGGTTAGGGTTAGGGTTAGACTTAGGGTTAGGGTTAGATTTAGGGTTAGGGTTAGGGTTAGGGTTAGACTTAGGGTAAGACTTAGGGTTAGGGTTAGGGTTAGACTTAGGGTTAGGGTTAGACTTAGGGTTAGGGTTAGGGTTAGGGTTAGCCTTAGGTTTAGGGTTAGGGTTAGGGTTAGGGTTATGGTTAGATTTAGGATTAGGGTTACGGTTAGGGTTAGACTTAGGGTTAGGGTTAGGGTTAGGGTTAGACTTAGGGTTAGGGTTAGTTTTAGGGTTAGACTTAGGGTTAGGGTTAGGGTTAGACTTAGGGTTAGGGTTAGGGTTAGGGTTTGACTTAGGGTTAGGGTTAGGGTTAGGGTAAGGGTTAGGGTTAGGGTTAGGGTTAGGGTTAGGGTTAGGGTTAGGGTTAGGGTTAGACTTAGGGTTAGGGTTAGGTTTAGGGTTAGGGTTAGGGTTAGACATAGGGTTAGGGTTAGGGTTAGGGTTAGGGTTAGACTTAGGGTTAGGGCTAGGGTTAGGGTTAGATTTAGGGTTAGGGTTAGGGTTAGGTTAGGGTTAGGGTTAGATTTAGGGTTAGGGTTAGCGTTAGGGTTAGGGTTAGGGTTAGGGTTAGATTTAGGGTTAGGGTTAGGGTTAGACATAGGGTTAGGTTTAGGGTTAGGGTTAGGGTTAGGGTTAGGGTTAGACTTATGGTTAGGGTTAGGGTTAGGGTTAGGGTTAGGGTTAGACTTAGGGTTAGGGTTAGGGTTAGACTTAGGGTTAGGGTTAGGGTTAGGGTTAGGGTTAGGGTTAGACTTAGGGTTAGGGTTAGGGTTAGACTTAGGGTTAGGGTTAGATTTAGGGTTAGGGTTAGGGTTAGGGTTAGGGTTAGGGTTAGACTTAGGGTTAGGGTTAGGTTAGGGTTAGGGTTAGATTTAGGGTTAGGGTTAGCGTTAGCGTTAGGGTTAGGGTTAGGGTTAGACTTAGGGTTAGATTTAGGGTTAGGGTTAGACTTAGGGTTAGGGTTAGGGTTAGGGTTGGGGTTAGATTTAGGGTTAGGGTTAGGGTTAGACTTAGGGTTAGGGTTACGGTTAGGGTTAGGGTTAGGGTTAGATTTAGGGTTAGGGTTAGGGTTAGACTTAGGGTTAGGGTTAGGGTTAGGGTTAGATTTAGGGTTAAAGTTAGGGTTAGGGTCAGGGTTAGGGTTAGACTTAGGGTTAGAGTTAGACTTAGGGTTAGAGTTAGGGTTAGGGTTAGATTTAGGGTTAGGGTTAGTGTTAGGGTTAGACTTAGGGTTAGGGTTAGGGTTAGGGTTAGGGTTAGGGTTAGGGTTAGGGTTTGGGTTTGGGTTAGGGTTAGACTTAGGGTTAGGGTTAGGGTTAGACTTAGACTTAGGGTTAGTGTTTGGGTTAGGGTTAGGGTTAGGGTTAGGGTTAGACATAGGGTAAGACGTAGGGTTAGGGTTAGACTTAGGGTTAGGGTTAGGGTTAGGGTTAGACTTAGGTTTAGGGTTAGGGTTAGGGTTAGGGTTAGGGTTATGGTTAGACTTAGGATTAGGGTTACGGTTAGGGTTAGATTTAGGGTTAGGGTTAGGGTTAGACTTAGGGTTAGGGTTAGGGTTAGGGTTAGGGTTAGACTTAGGGTTAGGGTTAGGGTTAGGGGTAGACTTATGGTTAGGGTTAGGGTTAGGGTTAGACTTAGGGTTAGGGTTAGGGTTAGATTTAGGGTTAGGGTTAGATTTAGGGTTAGAGTTAGGGTTAGACTTAGGGTTAGGGTTAGGGTTAGGGTTAGGGTTAGGGTTAGACTTAGGGTTAGGGTTAGGGTTAGGGTTAGGGTTAGTGTTAGGGTTAGACTTAGGGTTAGGGTTAGGGTTATGGTTAGATTTATGGTTAGGGTTAGATTTAGGGTTAGGGTTAGGGTTAGGGTTAGGATTAGTGTTAGATTTAGGGTTAGGGTTAGGGTTAGGGTTAGGGTTAGGGTTAGACATAGGGTTAGGGTTAGGGTTAGGGTTAGGGTTAGACTTAGGGTTAGGGTTAGGGTTAGGGTTAGACTTAGGGTTAGGGTTAGGGTTAGGTTAGGGTTAGGGTTAGATTTAGGGTTAGGGTTAGCGTTAGGGTTAGGGTTAGGGTTAGGGTTAGACTTAGGGTTAGGGTTAGAGTTAGGGTTAGACATAGGGTTAGGTTTAGGGTTAGGGTTAGACTTAGGGTTAGGGTTAGGGTTAGGGTTAGACTTATGGTTAGGGTTAGGGTTAGGGTTAGGGTTAGGGTTAGACTTAGGGTTAGGGTTAGGGTTAGGGTTAGACTTAGGGTTAGGGTTAGGGTTAGGGTTAGGGTTAGACTTAGGGTTAGGGTTAGGGTTAGGGTTAGGGTTAGACTTAGGGTTAGGGTTAGGTTAGGGTTAGGGTTAGATTTAGGGTTAGGGTTAGCGTGAGGGTTAGGGTTAGGGTTAGGGTTAGACTTAGGGTTAGATTTAGGGTTAGGGTTAGACTTAGGGTTAGGGTTAGGGTTAGGGTTGGGGTTAGATTTAGGGTTAGGGTTAGGGTTAGACTTAGGGTTAGGGTTACGGTTAGGGTTATGTTTAGGGTTAGATTTAGGGTTAGGGTTAGGGTTAGACTTAGGGTTAGGGTTAGGGTTAGGGTTAGATTTAGGGTTAAAGTTAGGGTTAGGGTCAGGGTTAGGGTTAGACTTAGGGTTAGAGTTAGACTTAGGGTTAGAGTTAGGGTTAGGGTTAGGATTAGTGTTAGATTTAGGGTTAGGGTTAGGGTTAGTGTTAGGGTTAGACTTAGGGTTAGGGTTAGGGTTAGGGTTAGGGTTTGGGTTAGGGTTAGACTTAGGGTTAGGGTTAGGGTTAGACTTAGACTTAGGGTTAGTGTTTGGGTTAGGGTTAGGGTTAGGGGTAGACTTAGGGTAAGACTTAGGGTTAGGGTTAGACTTAGGGTTAGGGTTAGGGTTAGGGTTAGACTTAGGTTTAGGGTTAGGGTTAGGGTTAGGGTTAGGGTTATGATTAGACTTAGGATTAGGGTTACGGTTAGGGTTAGATTTAGGGTTAGGGTTAGGGTTAGGGTTAGACTTAGGGTTAGGGTTAGGGTTAGGGTTAGATTTATGGTTAGGGTTAGATTTAGGGTTAGGGTTAGGGTTAGGGTTAGGATTAGTGTTAGATTTAGGGTTAGGGTTAGGGTTAGGGTTAGGGTTAGGGTTAGGGTTAGACATAGGGTTAGGGTTAGGGTTAGGGTTAGGGTTAGACTTAGGGTTAGGGTTAGGGTTAGGGTTAGACTTAGGGTTAGGGTTAGGGTTAGGTTAGGGTTAGGGTTAGATTTAGGGTTAGGGTTAGCGTTAGGGTTAGGGTTAGGGTTAGGGTTAGGGTTAGACTTAGGGTTAGGGTTAGAGTTAGGGTTAGACATAGGGTTAGGTTTAGGGTTAGGGTTAGACTTAGGGTTAGGGTTAGGGTTAGGGTTAGACTTATGGTTAGGGTTAGGGTTAGGGTTAGGGTTAGACTTAGGGTTAGGGTTAGGGTTAGGGTTAGACTTAGGGTTAGGGTTAGGGTTAGGGTTAGGGTTAGACTTAGGGTTAGGGTTAGGGTTAGGGTTAGGGTTAGGGTTAGGGTTAGGGTTAGGGTTAGGGTTAGGGTTAGACTTAGGTTTAGGTTTAGGGTTAGGGTTAGGGTTAGGGTTAGGGTTAGATTTAGGATTAGGGTTACGGTTAGGGTTAGACTTAGGGTTAGGGTTAGGGTTAGGGTTAGACTTAGGGTTAGGGTTAGGGTTATGGTTAGATTTAGGATTAGGGTTACGGTTAGGGTTAGACTTAGGGTTAGGGTTAGGGTTAGGGTTAGACTTAGGGTTAGGGTTAGATTTAGGGTTAGGGTTAGGGTTAGGGTTAGACTTAGGGTAAGACTTAGGGTTAGGGTTAGGGTTAGACTTAGGGTTAGGGTTAGACTTAGGGTTAGGGTTAGGGTTAGGGTTAGCCTTAGGTTTAGGGTTAGGGTTAGGGTTAGGGTTAGGGTTAGGGTTAGGGTTAGGGTTAGGGTTAGGGTTACGGTTAGGGTTAGGGTTAGGGTTAGATTTAGGGTTAGGGTTAGGGTTAGACTTAGGGTTAGGGTTAGGGTTAGGGTTAGATTTAGGGTTAAAGTTAGGGTTAGGGTCAGGGTTAGGGTTAGACTTAGGGTTAGAGTTAGACTTAGGGTTAGAGTTAGGGTTAGGGTTAGATTTAGGGTTAGGGTTAGTGTTAGGGTTAGACTTAGGGTTAGGGT
>JBAIAC010000180.1:270000-282500 GCA_037349315.1 Chelydra serpentina | reverse complement strand
GGTTAGGGTTATGTTTAGGGTTAGATTTAGGGTTAGGGTTAGGGTTAGACTTAGGGTTAGGGTTAGGGTTAGGGTTAGATTTAGGGTTAAAGTTAGGGTTAGGGTCAGGGTTAGGGTTAGACTTAGGGTTAGAGTTAGACTTAGGGTTAGAGTTAGGGTTAGGGTTAGGATTAGTGTTAGATTTAGGGTTAGGGTTAGGGTTAGTGTTAGGGTTAGACTTAGGGTTAGGGTTAGGGTTAGGGTTAGGGTTTGGGTTAGGGTTAGACTTAGGGTTAGGGTTAGGGTTAGACTTAGACTTAGGGTTAGTGTTTGGGTTAGGGTTAGGGTTAGGGGTAGACTTAGGGTAAGACTTAGGGTTAGGGTTAGACTTAGGGTTAGGGTTAGGGTTAGGGTTAGACTTAGGTTTAGGGTTAGGGTTAGGGTTAGGGTTAGGGTTATGATTAGACTTAGGATTAGGGTTACGGTTAGGGTTAGATTTAGGGTTAGGGTTAGGGTTAGGGTTAGACTTAGGGTTAGGGTTAGGGTTAGGGTTAGATTTATGGTTAGGGTTAGATTTAGGGTTAGGGTTAGGGTTAGGGTTAGGATTAGTGTTAGATTTAGGGTTAGGGTTAGGGTTAGGGTTAGGGTTAGGGTTAGGGTTAGACATAGGGTTAGGGTTAGGGTTAGGGTTAGGGTTAGACTTAGGGTTAGGGTTAGGGTTAGGGTTAGACTTAGGGTTAGGGTTAGGGTTAGGTTAGGGTTAGGGTTAGATTTAGGGTTAGGGTTAGCGTTAGGGTTAGGGTTAGGGTTAGGGTTAGGGTTAGACTTAGGGTTAGGGTTAGAGTTAGGGTTAGACATAGGGTTAGGTTTAGGGTTAGGGTTAGACTTAGGGTTAGGGTTAGGGTTAGGGTTAGACTTATGGTTAGGGTTAGGGTTAGGGTTAGGGTTAGGGTTAGACTTAGGGTTAGGGTTAGGGTTAGACTTAGGGTTAGGGTTAGGGTTAGGGTTAGGGTTAGACTTAGGGTTAGGGTTAGGGTTAGGGTTAGGGTTAGACTTAGGGTTAGGGTTAGGTTAGGGTTAGGGTTAGATTTAGGGTTAGGGTTAGCGTGAGGGTTAGGGTTAGGGTTAGGGTTAGACTTAGGGTTAGATTTAGGGTTAGGGTTAGACTTAGGGTTAGGGTTAGGGTTAGGGTTGGGGTTAGATTTAGGGTTAGGGTTAGGGTTAGACTTAGGGTTAGGGTTACGGTTAGGGTTATGTTTAGGGTTAGATTTAGGGTTAGGGTTAGGGTTAGACTTAGGGTTAGGGTTAGGGTTAGGGTTAGATTTAGGGTTAAAGTTAGGGTTAGGGTCAGGGTTAGGGTTAGACTTAGGGTTAGAGTTAGACTTAGGGTTAGAGTTAGGGTTAGGGTTAGGATTAGTGTTAGATTTAGGGTTAGGGTTAGGGTTAGTGTTAGGGTTAGACTTAGGGTTAGGGTTAGGGTTAGGGTTAGGGTTTGGGTTAGGGTTAGACTTAGGGTTAGGGTTAGGGTTAGACTTAGACTTAGGGTTAGTGTTTGGGTTAGGGTTAGGGTTAGGGGTAGACTTAGGGTAAGACTTAGGGTTAGGGTTAGACTTAGGGTTAGGGTTAGGGTTAGGGTTAGACTTAGGTTTAGGGTTAGGGTTAGGGTTAGGGTTAGGGTTATGATTAGACTTAGGATTAGGGTTACGGTTAGGGTTAGATTTAGGGTTAGGGTTAGGGTTAGGGTTAGACTTAGGGTTAGGGTTAGGGTTAGGGTTAGGGTTAAGGTTAGGGGTAGACTTATGGTTAGGGTTAGGGTTAGGGTTAGACTTAGGGTTAGGGTTAGGGTTAGACTTAGGGTTAGGGTTAGGGTTAGATTTAGGATTAGGGTTAGATTTAGGGTTAGGGTTAGGGTTAGACTTAGGGTTAGAGTTAGGGTTAGGGTTAGGGTTAGGATTAGTGTTAGATTTAGGGTTAGGGTTAGGGTTAGGGTTAGTGTTAGGGTTAGACTTAGGGTTAGGGTTAGGGTTAGGGTTAGGGTTAGGGTTAGGGTTTGGGTTTGGGTTAGGGTTAGACTTAGGGTTAGGGTTAGGGTTAGACTTAGACTTAGGGTTAGTGTTTGGGTTAGGGTTAGGGTTAGGGTTAGGGTTAGACTTAGGGTAAGACTTAGGGTTAGGGTTAGACTTAGGGTTAGGGTTAGGGTTAGGGTTAGACTTAGGTTTAGGGTTAGGGTTAGGGTTAGGGTTAGGGTTATGGTTAGACTTAGGATTAGGGTTACGGTTAGGGTTAGATTTAGGGTTAGGGTTAGGGTTAGGGTTAGACTTAGGGTTAGGGTTAGGGTTAGGGTTAGACTTAGGGTTAGGGTTAGGGTTAGGGTTAGGGTTAGGGGTAGACTTATGGTTAGGGTTAGGGTTAGGGTTAGACTTAGGGTTAGGGTTAGGGTTAGATTTAGGGTTAGGGTTAGATTTAGGGTTAGGGTTAGTGTTAGACTTAGGGTTAGGGTTAGGGTTAGGGTTAGGGTTAGACTTAGGGTTAGGGTTAGGGTTAGTGTTAGGGTTAGACTTAGGGTTAGGGTTAGGGTTAGGGTTAGATTTATGGTTAGGGTTAGATTTAGGGTTAGGGTTAGGGTTAGGGTTAGGATTAGTGTTAGATTTAGGGTTAGGGTTAGGGTTAGGGTTAGGGTTAGGGTTAGACATAGGGTTAGGGTTAGGGTTAGGGTTAGGGTTAGGGTTAGACTTAGGGTTAGGGTTAGGGTTAGGGTTAGACTTAGGGTTAGGGTTAGGGTTAGGGTTAGGTTAGGGTTAGGGTTAGATTTAGGGTTAGGGTTAGCGTTAGGGTTAGGGTTAGGGTTAGGGTTAGACTTAGGGTTAGGGTTAGGGTTAGGGTTAGGGTTAGACATAGGGTTAGGTTTAGGGTTAGGGTTAGACTTAGGGTAGGGTTAGGGTTAGGGTTAGACTTATGGTTAGGGTTAGGGTTAGGGTTAGGGTTAGACTTAGGGTAAGGGTTAGGGTTAGACTTAGGGTTAGGGTTAGGGTTAGGGTTATGGTTACACTTAGGGTTAGGGTTAGGGTTAGGGTCAGACTTAGGGTTAGGGTTAGGGTTAGACTTAGGGTTAGGGTTAGGGTTAGGGTTAGACTTAGGGTTAGGGTTAGGTTAGGGTTAGGGTTAGATTTAGGGTTAGGGTTAGCGTTAGGGTTAGGGTTAGGGTTAGGGTTAGGGTTAGGGTTACACTTAGGGTTAGGGTTAGGGTTAGGGTCAGACTTAGGGTTAGGGTTAGGGTTAGACTTAGGGTTAGGGTTAGGGTTAGGGTTAGACTTAGGGTTAGGGTTAGGTTAGGGTTAGGGTTAGATTTAGGGTTAGGGTTAGCGTTAGGGTTAGGGTTAGACTTAGGGTTAGATTTAGGGTTAGGGTTAGACTTAGGGTTAGGGTTAGGGTTAGGGTTGGGGTTAGATTTAGGGTTAGGGTTAGGGTTAGACTTAGGGTTAGGGTTACAGTTAGGGTTATGGTTAGGGTTAGATTTAGGGTTAGGGTTAGGGTTAGACTTAGGGTTAGGGTTAGGGTTAGGGTTAGATTTAGGGTTAAAGTTAGGGTTAGGGTCAGGGTTAGGGTTAGACTTAGGGTTAGAGTTAGACTTAGGGTTAGAGTTAGGGTTAGGGTTAGGATTAGTGTTAGATTTAGGGTTAGGGTTAGGGTTAGGGTTAGTGTTAGGGTTAGATTTAGGGTTAGGGTTAGGGTTAGGGTTAGGGTTTGGGTTTGGGTTAGGGTTAGACTTAGGGTTAGGGTTAGGGTTAGACTTAGACTTAGGGTTAGTGTTTGGGTTAGGGTTAGGGTTAGGGTTAGACTTAGGGTAAGACTTAGGGTTAGGGTTAGACTTAGGGTTAGGGTTAGACTTAGGTTTAGGGTTAGGGTTAGGGTTAGGGTTAGGGTTATGATTAGACTTAGGATTAGGGTTACGGTTAGGTTTAGATTTAGGGTTAGGGTTAGGGTTAGGGTTAGACTTAGGGTTAGGGTTAGACTTAGGGTTAGGGTTAGGGTTAGGGTTAGGGTTAGGGGTAGACTTATGGTTAGGGTTAGGGTTAGGGTTAGACTTAGGGTTAGGGTTAGGGTTAGACTTAGGGTTAGATTTAGGGTTAGGGTTAGATTTAGGGTTAGGGTTAGGGTTAGACTTAGGGTTAGAGTTAGGGTTAGGGTTAGGGTTAGGGTTAGGGTTAGACTTAGGGTTAGGGTTAGGGTTAGGGTTAGTGTTAGGGTTAGACTTAGGGTTAGGGTTAGGGTTAGGGTTAGGGTTAGATTTATGGTTAGGGTTAGATTTAGGGTTAGGGTTAGGGTTAGGGTTAGGATTAGTGTTAGATTTAGGGTTAGGGTTAGGGTTAGGGTTAGGGTTAGGGTTAGACTTAGACTTAGGGTTAGGGTTTGGGTTAGGGTTAGACTTAGGGTTAGGGTTAGGGTTAGGGTTAGACTTAGACTTAGGGTTAGTGTTAGGGTTAGGGTTAGGGTTAGACTTAGGGTAAGACTTAGGGTTAGGGTTAGACTTAGGGTTAGGGTTAGGGTTAGGGTTAGACTTAGGTTTAGGGTTAGGGTTAGGGTTAGGGTTAGACTTAGGATTAGGGTTACGGTTAGGGTTAGGGTTAGGGTTAGGGTTAGGGTTAGACTTAGGGTAAGGGTTAGGGTTAGGGTTAGGGTTAGACTTAGGGTTAGGGTTAGACTTAGGGTTAGGGTTAGGTTTAGGGTTAGGGTTAGGGTTAGACATAGGGTTAGGGTTAGGGTTAGGGTTAGGGTTAGGGTTAGATTTAGGGTTAGGGTTAGGGTTAGGGTTAGACTTAGGGTTAGGGTTAGGGTTAGGTTAGGGTTAGCGTTAGGGTTAGGGTTAGGGTTAGGGTTAGACTTAGGGTTAGGGTTAGGGTTAGGGTTAGGGTTAGACATAGGGTTAGGTTTAGGGTTAGGGTTAGACTTAGGGTTAGGGTTAGGGTTAGGGTTAGGGTTAGACTTATGGTTAGGGTTAGGGTTAGGGTTAGGGTTAGGGTTAGACTTAGGGTTAGGGTAAGGGTTAGACTTCGGGTTAGGGTTAGGGTTAGGGTTAGGGTTAGGGTTAGACTTAGGGTTAGGGTTAGGGTTAGGGTTAGACTTAGGGTTAGGGTTAGGGTTAGGGTTAGACTTAGGGTTAGGGTTAGGGTTAGGGTTAGGGTTAGACTTAGGGTTAGGGTTAGGTTAGGGTTAGGGTTAGATTTAGGGTTAGGGTTAGCGTTAGGGTTAGGGTTAGGGTTAGGGTTAGACTGAGGGTTAGATTTAGTGTTAGGGTTAGACTTAGGGTTAGGGTTAGGGTTAGGGTTGGGGTTAGATTTAGGGTTAGGGTTAGGGTTAGGGTTAGACTTAGGGTTAGGGTTACGGTTAGGATTAGGGTTAGGGTTAGATTTAGGGTTAGGGTTAGGGTTAGACTTAGGGTTAGGGTTAGGGTTAGGGTTAGATTTAGGGTTAAAGTTAGGGTTAGGGTCAGGGTTAGGGTTAGACTTAGGGTTAGAGTTAGACTTAGGGTTAGGGTTAGGGTTATGGTTAGGATTAGTGTTAGATTTAGGGTTAGGGTTAGGGTTAGGGTTAGACTTAGGGTTAGGGTTAGGGTTAGGGTTTGGGTTAGGGTTAGACTTAGGGTTAGGGTTAGGGTTAGACTTAGACTTAGGGTTAGTGTTTGGGTTAGGGTTAGGGTTAGGGTTAGGGTTAGACTTAGGGTAAGACTTAGGGTTAGGGTTATATTTAGGGTTAGGGTTAGGGTTAGGGTTAGACTTAGGTTTAGGGTTAGGGTTAGGGTTAGGGTTAGGGTTATGGTTAGACTTAGGATTAGGGTTACGGTTAGGGTTAGATTTAGGGTTAGGGTTAGGGTTAGGGTTAGACCTAGGGTTAGGGTTAGGGTTAGGGTTAGACTTAGGGTTAGGGTTAGGGTTAGGGTTAGATTTAGGGTTAGGGTTAGGGTTAGGGGTAGACTTAGGGTTAGGGTTAGGGTTAGACTTAGGGTTAGGGTTAGACTTAGGGTTAGGGTTAGGGTTAGACTTAGGGTTAGGGTTAGGGTTAGGGTTAGGGTTAGGGTTAGGGTTAGATTTAGGGTTAGGGTTAGGGTTAGGATTAGTGTTAGATTTAGGGTTAGGGTTAGGGTTAGGGTTAGGGTTAGGGTTAGGGTTAGACTTAGACTTAGGGTTAGGGTTAGGTTTAGGGTTTGGGTTTGGGTTAGGGTTAGACTTAGGGTTAGGGTTAGGGTTAGGGTTAGACTTAGACTTAGGGTTAGTATTAGGGTTAGGGTTAGGGTTAGACTTAGGGTAAGACTTAGGGTTAGGGTTAGGGTTAGGGTTAGGGTTAGGGTTAGGGTTAGGGTTAGGGTTAGACTTAGACTTAGGGTTAGGGTTAGGGTTAGGGTTTGGGTTAGGGTTAGACTTAGGGTTAGGGTTAGGGTTAGGGTTAGACTTAGACTTAGGGTAAGTGTTAGGGTTAGGGTTAGGGTTAGACTTAGGGTAAGACTTAGGGTTAGGGTTAGACTTAGTGTTAGGGTTAGGGTTAGGGTTAGACTTAGGTTTAGGGTTAGGGTTAGGGTTAGGGTTAGGGTTAGACTTAGGATTAGGGTTACGGTTAGGGTTAGATTTAGGGTTAGGGTTAGGGTTAGGGTTAGGGTTAGACTTAGGGTTAGGGTTAGGGTTAGACTTAGGGTTAGGGTTAGACTTAGGGTTAGGGTTAGGTTTAGGGTTAGGGTTAGGGTTAGACATAGGGTTAGGGTTAGGGTTAGACTTAGGGTTAGGGTTAGGGTTAGGTTAGGGTTAGGGTTAGGGTTAGATTTAGGGTTAGGGTTAGCGTTAGGGTTAGGGTTAGGGTTAGGGTTAGACTTAGGGTTAGGGTTAGGGTTAGGGTTAGGGTTAGACATAGGGTTAGGTTTAGGGTTAGGGTTAGACTTAGGGTTAGGGTTAGGGTTAGGGTTAGACTTATGGTTAGGGTTAGGGTTAGGGTTAGGGTTAGACTTAGGGTTAGGGTAAGGGTTAGGGTTAGGGTTAGACTTAGGGTTAGGGTTAGGGTTAGGGTTAGACTTAGGGTTAGGGTTAGGGTTAGGGTTAGACTTAGGGTTAGGGTTAGGGTTAGGGTTAGGGTTAGACTTAGGGTTAGGGTTAGGTTAGGGTTAGGGTTAGATTTAGGGTTAGGGTTAGCGTTAGGGTTAGGGTTAGGGTTAGGGTTAGACTGAGGGTTAGATTTAGTGTTAGGGTTAGACTTAGGGTTAGGGTTAGGGTTGGGGTTAGATTTAGGGTTAGGGTTAGGGTTAGGGTTAGGGTTAGGGTTTGGGTTTGGGTTAGGGTTAGACTTAGGGTTAGGGTTAGGGTTAGGGTTAGACTTAGACTTAGGGTTAGTGTTAGGGTTAGGGTTAAGGTTAGACTTAGGGTAAGACTTAGGGTTAGGGTTAGACTTAGGGTTAGGGTTAGGGTTAGGGTTAGACTTAGGTTTAGGGTTAGGGTTAGGGTTAGGGTTAGGGTTAGATTTAGGATTAGGGTTACGGTTAGGGTTAGATTTAGGGTTAGGGTTAGCGTTAGGGTTAGGGTTAGGGTTAGGGTTAGACTTAGGGATAGGGTTAGGGTTAGGGTTAGATTTAGGGTTAGGGTTAGGGTTAGGGTTAGACTTAAGGTTAGGGTTAGGGTTAGGGTTAGGGTTAGGGTTAGACTTAGGGTTAGGGTTAGGGTTAGGGTTTGACTTAGGGTTAGGGTTAGAGTTAGGGTAAGGGTTAGGGTTAGGGTTAGACTTAGGGTTAGAGTTAGGGTTAGGGTTAGGGTTAGGGTTAGACTTAGGGTTAGGCTTAGACTTAGGGTTAGGGTTAGGGTTAGACTTAGGGTTAGGGTTAGGGTTAGGGTTAGGGTTAGGGTTAGGGTTAGGGTTAGACTTAGGGTTATGGTTACGGTTAGGGTTAGGGTTAGTGTTAGGGTTAGGGTTAGGGTTAGGGTTAGGGTTAGGGTTAGACTTAGGGTTAGGGTTAGGGTTAGGGTTAGTGTTAGGGTTAGACTTAGGGTTAGGGTTAGGGTTAGGGTTAGACTTATGGTTAGGGTTAGACTTAGGGTTAGGGTTAGGGTTAGGGTTAGGATTAGTGTTAGATTCAGGGTTAGGGTTAGGGTTAGGGTTAGGGTTAGGGTTAGGGTTAGGGTTAGACTTAGACTTAGGGTTAGGGTTAGGGTTAGGGTTAGGGTTAGGGTTTGGGTTTGGGTTAGGGTTAGACTTAGGGTTAGGGTTAAGGTTAGGGTTAGACTTAGACTTAGGGTTAGTGTTAGGGTTAGGGTTAGGGTTAGGGTTAGAGTTAGGGTAAGATTTAGGGTTAGGGTTAGACTTAGGGTTAGGGTTAGGGTTAGACTTAGGTTTAGGGTTAGGGTTAGGGTTAGGGTTAGGGTTATGGTTAGACTTAGGATTAGGGTTATGGTTAGGGTTAGGGTTAGGGTTAGGGTTAGGGTTAGACTTAGGGTTAGGGTTAGGGTTAGACTTAGGGTTAGGGTTAGATTTAGGGTTAGGGTTAGGGTTAGGGTTAGACTTAGGGTTAGGGTTAGGGTTAGGGTTTGACTTAGGGTTAGGGTTAGGGTAAGAGTTAGGGTTAGGGTTAGGGTTAGGGTAAGGGTTAGGGTTAGGGTTAGGGTTAGGGTTAGGGTTAGGGTTAGGGTTAGACTTAGGGTTAGGGTTAGGGTTTGACTTAGGGTTAGGGTTAGGTTTAGGGTTAGGGTTAGACTTAGGGTTAGGGTTAGGGTTCGGGTTAGACTTAGGGTTAGGGTTAGGGTTAGACTTAGGGTTAGGGTTAGGGTTAGGGTTAGGGTTAGGGTTAGATTTAGGGTTAGGGTTAGACTTAGGGTTAGGGTTAGGGTTAGGGTTAGGGTTATGGTAAGGGTTAGACTTAGGGTTAGGGTTAGGGTTAGGGTTAGGGTTAGTGTTAGGGTTAGACTTAGGGTTAGGGTTAGGGTTAGGGTTAGACTTATGGTTAGGGTTAGGGTTAGGGTTAGAGTTAGGGTTAGACTTAGGGTTAGGGTTAGGGTTAGACTTAGGGTTAGGGTTAGGGTTAGGGTTAGGGTTAGGGTTAGGGTTAGGGTTAGATTTAGGGTTAGGGTTAGGGTTAGGGTTAGGGTTAGGGTAAGGGTTAGACTTAGGGTTAGGGTTAGGGTTAGGGTTAGGGTTAGGGTTAGACTTAGGGTTAGGGTTAGACTTAGGGTTAGGGTTAGGGTTAGGGTTAGACTTAGGGTTAGGTTTAGGGTTAGACTTAGGGTTAGGGTTAGGGTTAGGGTTAGGGTTAGATTTTTGTTTAGGGTTAGATTTAGGGTTAGGGTTAGGGTTAGGGTTAGGATTAGTGTTAGATTTAGGGTTAGGGTTAGGGTTAGGGTTAGACTTAGGGATAGGGTTAGGGTTAGGGTTAGATTTAGGGTTAGGGTTAGGGTTAGGGTTAGACTTAGGTTTAGGGTTAGGGTTATGGTTAGGATTAGTGTTAGATTTAGGGTTAGGGTTAGGGTTAGGGTTAGACTTAGGGTTAGGGTTAGGGTTAGGGTTAGGGTTAGGGTTAGGGTTAGGGTTTGACTTAGGGTTAGGGTTAGGGTTAGGGTAAGGGTTAGGGTTAGGGTTAGGGTTAGACTTAGGGTTAGGGTTAGGGTTAGGGTTAGGGTTAGACTTATGGTTAGGGTTAGGGTTAGGGTTAGAGTTAGGGTTAGACTTAGGGTTAGGGTTACGGTTAGGGTTAGGGTTAGGGTTAGATTTAGGGTTAGGGTTAGGGTTAGGGTTAGACTTAGGGTTAGGGTTAGGGTTAGGGTTAGATTTAGGGTTAAAGTTAGGGTTAGGGTCAGGGTTAGGGTTAGACTTAGGGTTAGAGTTAGACTTAGGGTTAGGGTTAGGGTTAGACTTAGGGTTAAGGTTAGGGTTAGGGTTTGACTTAGGGTTAGGGTTAGGGTAAGGGTTAGGGTTAGGGTTAGGGTAAGGGTTAGGGTTAGGGTTAGACTTAGGGTTAGGGTTATAGTTAGGGTTAGGGTTAGACTTAGGGTTAGGGTTAGACTTAGGGTTAGGGTTAGGGTTAGGGTTAGACTTAGGGTTAGGGTTAGGTTTAGGGTTAGGGTTATGGTTAGATTTAGGATTAGGGTTATGGTTAGGGTTAGATTTAGGGTTAGGGTTAGGGTTAGGGTTAGGGTTAGGGTTAGACTTAGGGTTAGGGTTAGGGTTAGGTTTAGATTTACGGTTAGGGTTAGGGTTAGGGTTAGGGTTAGGGTTAGGGTTAGGGTTAGACTTAGGGTTAGGGTTAGGGTTAGGGTTAGGGTTAGGGTTAGACTTAGGGTTAGGGTTAGGGTTAGGGTTAGGGTTAGACTTAGGGTTAGGGTTAGGGTTAGGGTTTGACTTAGGGTTAGGGTTAGGGTTAGGGTTAGGGTTAGGGTTAGGGTTAGACTTAGGGTTAGGGTTAGGGTTACGGTTAGACTTAGTGTTAGGGTTAGGGTTAGGGTTAGACTTAGGGTTAGGGTTAGGGTTAGGGTTAGGGTTAGGGTTAGGGTTAGGGTTAGACTTAGGGTTAGGGTTACGGTTAGGGTTAGGGTTAGTGTTAGGGTTAGATTTAGGGTTAGGGTTCGGGTTAGGGTTAGGGTTAGACTTATGGTTAGGGTTAGGGTTAGGGTTAGTGTTAGGGTTAGACTTAGGGTTAGGGTTAGGGTTAGGGTTAGGGTTAGGGTTAGACTTATGGTTAGGGTTAGACTTAGGGTTAGGGTTAGGGTTAGGGTTAGGATTAGTGTTAGATTCAGGGTTAGGGTTAGGGTTAGGGTTAGGGTTAGGGTTAGGGTTAGACTTAGACTTAGGGTTAGGGTTAGGGTTAGGGTTTGGGTTTGGGTTAGGGTTAGACTTAGGGTTAGGGTTAAGGTTAGGGTTAGACTTAGACTTAGGGTTAGTGTTAGGGTTAGGGTTAGGGTTAGGGTTAGAGTTAGGGTAAGACTTAGGGTTAGGGTTAGACTTAGGGTTAGGGTTAGGGTTAGACTTAGGTTTAGGGTTAGGGTTAGGGTTATGGTTAGACTTAGGATTAGGGTTATGGTTATGGTTAGATTTAGGGTTAGGGTTAGGGTTAGGGTTAGGGTTAGACATAGGGTTAGGTTTAGGGTTAGGGTTAGATTTAGGGTTAGGGTTAGGGTTAGGGTTAGGGTTAGACTTATGGTTAGGGTTAGGGTTAGGGTTAGGGTTAGGGTTAGACTTAGGGTTAGGGTTAGGGTTAGACTTAGGGTTAGGGTTAGGGTTAGGGTTAGGGTTAGGGTTAGATTTAGGGTTAGGGTTAGGGATAGGGTTAGACTTAGGGTTAGGGTTAGGGTTAGGGTTAGACTTAGGGTTAGGGTTAGGGTTAGACTTAGGGTTAGGGTTAGGTTAGGGTTAGGGTTAGATTTAGGGTTAGGGTTAGCGTTAGGGTTAGGGTTAGGGTTAGGGTTATACTTAGGGTTAGATTTACGGTTAGGGTTAGACTTAGGGTTAGGGTTAGGGTTAGGGTTGGGGTTAGATTTAGGGTTAGGGTTAGGGTTAGGGTTAGACTTAGGGTTAGGGTTACGGTTAGGGTTAGGGTTAGGGTTAGATTTAGGGTTAGGGTTAGGGTTAGGGTTAGACTTAGGGTTAGGGTTAGGGTTAGGGTTAGATTTAGGGTTAAAGTTAGGGTTAGGGTCAGGGTTAGGGTTAGACTTAGGGTTAGAGTTAGACTTAGGGTTAGGGTTAGGGTTAGACTTAGAGTTAGGGTTAGGGTTAGGGTTAGTGTTAGGGTTAGACTTAGGGTTAGGGTTAGGGTTAGGGTTAGGGTTAGATTTTTGTTTAGGGTTAGACTTAGGGTTAGGGTTAGGGTTAGGGTTAGACTTAGAGTTAGGGTTAGGCTTAGGGTTAGGGTTAGGGTTAGGGTTAGGGTTAGACTTAGTGTTAGGGTTACGGTTAGGGTTAGGGATAGTGTTAGGGTTAGATTTAGGGTTAGGGTTAGGGTTAGGGTTAGGGTTAGGGTTAGGGTTAGGGTTATGGTTACGGTTAGGGTTAGACTTAGGGTTAGGGTTAGGGTTAGACTTAGGGTTAGGGTTAGGGTTAGGGTTAGGGTTAGGGTTAGATTTAGGGTTAGGGTTAGGGATAGGGTTAGACTTAGGGTTAGGGTTACGGTTAGGGTTAGGGTTAGGGTTAGATTTAGGGTTAGGGTTAGGGTTAGGGTTAGACTTAGGGTTAGGGTTAGGGTTTGGGTTTGGGTTAGACTTAGACTTAGGGTTAGTGTTAGGGTTAGGGTTAGGGTTAGACTTAGGGTAAGACTTAGGGTTAGGGTTAGACTTAGGGTTAGGGTTAGGGTTAGGGTTAGACTTAGGTTTAGGGTTAGGGTTAGGGTTAGGGTTAGGGTTAGATTTAGGATTAGGGTTACGGTTAGGGTTAGATTTAGGGTTAGGGTTAGGGTTAGGGTTAGGGTTAGGGTTAGACTTAGGGATAGGGTTAGGGTTAGGGTTAGATTTAGGGTTAGGGTTAGGGTTAGGGTTAGACTTAGGGTTAGGGTTAGGGTTAGGGTTAGG
>JBAIAC010000180.1:260000-265000 GCA_037349315.1 Chelydra serpentina | reverse complement strand
GGGTTAGGGTTAGATTTAGGGTTAGGGTTAGGGTTAGGGTTAGACTTATGGTTAGGGTTAGGGTTAGGGTTAGGGTTAGACTTAGGGTTAGGGTTAGGGTTAGACTTAGGGTTAGGGTTAGGGTTAGGGTTAGGGTTAGGGTTAGGGTTAGACTTAGGGTTAGGTTTAGGGATAGGGTTAGACTTAGTGTTAGGGTTAGGGTTAGGGTTAGACTTAGGGTTAGGGTTAGGGTTAGGGTTAGACTTAGGATTAGGGTTAGGTTAGGGTTAGGGTTAGATTTAGGGTTAGGGTTAGCGTTAGGGTTAGGGTTAGGGTTAGGGTTATACTTAGGGTTAGATTTACGGTTAGGGTTAGACTTAGGGTTAGGGTTAGGGTTGGGGTTAGATTTAGGGTTAGGGTTAGGGTTAGGGTTAGACTTAGGGTTAGGGTTACGGTTAGGGTTAGGGTTAGGGTTAGATTTAGGGTTAGGGTTAGGGTTAGGGTTAGACTTAGGGTTAGGGTTAGGGTTAGGGTTAGATTTAGGGTTAAAGTTAGGGTTAGGGTCTGGGTTAGGGTTAGACTTAGGGTTAGAGTTAGACTTAGGGTTAGGGTTAGGGTTAGGGTTAGACTTAGGGTTAGGGTTAGGGTTAGGGTTAGGGTTCGGGTTAGGGTTTGGGTTTGGGTTAGGGTTAGACTTAGGGTTAGGGTTAGGGTTAGACTTAGACTTAGGGTTAGTGTTTGGGTTAGGGTTAGGGTTAGGGTTAGGGTTAGACTTAGGGTTAGGGTTAGACTTAGGGTTATGGTTAGGGTTAGGGTTAGACTTAGGTTTAGGGTTAGGGTTAGGGTTAGGGTTAGGGTTAGGGTTAGGGTTATGGTTAGACTTAGGATTAGGGTTACGGTTAGGGTTAGGGTTAGGGTTAGGGTTAGGGTTAGGGTTAGGGTTAGGGTTAGATTTAGGGTTAGGGTTAGGGTTAGGGGTAGACTTAGGGTTAGGGTTAGGGTTAGGGTTAGACTTAGGGTTAGGGTTAGGGTTAGGGTTAGACTTAGGGTTAGGGTTAGGGTTAGATTTAGGGTTAGGGTTAGATTTAGGGTTAGGGTTAGGGTTAGGGTTAGACTTAGGGTTAGGGTTAGGGTTAGGGTTAGGGTTAGGGTTAGGGTTAGACTTAGGGTTAGGGTTAGGGTTAGTGTTAGGGTTCGACTTAGGGTTAGGGTTAGGGTTAGGGTTAGATTTTTGTTTAGGGTTAGACTTAGGGTTAGGGTTAGGATTAGGGTTAGGATTAGTGTTAGATTTAGGGTTAGGGTTAGGGTTAGGGTTAGGGTTAGGGTTAGGGTTAGACTTAGACTTAGGGTTAGGGTTAGGGTTAGGGTTAGGGTTAGGGTTTGGGTTTGGGTTAGGGTTAGACTTAGGGTTAGGGTTAGGGTTAGGGTTAGACTTAGGGTTAGGGTTAGGGTTAGACTTAGGTTTAGGGTTAGGGTTAGGGTTAGGGTTAGGGTTAGGGTTAGACTTAGGATTAGGGTTAGGGTTAGGGTTAGGGTTAGGGTTAGGGTTAGGGTTAGACTTAGGGATAGGGTTAGGGTTAGGGTTAGATTTAGGGTTAGGGTTAGGGTAAGGGTTAGACTTAGGGTTAGGGTTAGGGTTAGACTTGGGGTTAGGGTTAGGGTTAGGGTTTGACTTAGGGTTAGGGTTAGGGTTAGGGTAAGGGTTAGGGTTAGGGTTAGACTTAGGGTTAGGGTTAGGGTTAGGGTTAGACTTAGGGTTAGGGTTAGACTTAGGGTTAGGGTTAGGGTTAGGGTTAGTGTTAGACTTAGGGTTAGGGTTAGGGTTAGGGTTAGGGTTAGGGTTACGGTTAGACTTAGTGTTAGGGTTAGGGTTAGGGTTAGACTTAGGGTTAGGGTTAGGGTTAGGGTTAGGGTTAGGGTTAGGGTTAGGGTTAGACTTAGGGTTAGGGTTACGGTTAGGGTTAGGGTTAGTGTTAGGGTTAGATTTAGGGTTAGGGTTCGGGTTAGGGTTAGGGTTAGACTTATGGTTAGGGTTAGGGTTAGGGTTAGTGTTAGGGTTAGACTTAGGGTTAGGGTTAGGGTTAGGGTTAGGGTTAGGGTTAGACTTATGGTTAGGGTTAGACTTAGGGTTAGGGTTAGGGTTAGGGTTAGGATTAGTGTTAGATTCAGGGTTAGGGTTAGGGTTAGGGTTAGGGTTAGGGTTAGGGTTAGACTTAGACTTAGGGTTAGGGTTAGGGTTAGGGTTTGGGTTTGGGTTAGGGTTAGACTTAGGGTTAGGGTTAAGGTTAGGGTTAGACTTAGACTTAGGGTTAGTGTTAGGGTTAGGGTTAGGGTTAGGGTTAGAGTTAGGGTAAGACTTAGGGTTAGGGTTAGACTTAGGGTTAGGGTTAGGGTTAGACTTAGGTTTAGGGTTAGGGTTAGGGTTATGGTTAGACTTAGGATTAGGGTTATGGTTATGGTTAGATTTAGGGTTAGGGTTAGGGTTAGGGTTAGGGTTAGACATAGGGTTAGGTTTAGGGTTAGGGTTAGATTTAGGGTTAGGGTTAGGGTTAGGGTTAGGGTTAGACTTATGGTTAGGGTTAGGGTTAGGGTTAGGGTTAGGGTTAGACTTAGGGTTAGGGTTAGGGTTAGACTTAGGGTTAGGGTTAGGGTTAGGGTTAGGGTTAGGGTTAGATTTAGGGTTAGGGTTAGGGATAGGGTTAGACTTAGGGTTAGGGTTAGGGTTAGGGTTAGACTTAGGGTTAGGGTTAGGGTTAGACTTAGGGTTAGGGTTAGGTTAGGGTTAGGGTTAGATTTAGGGTTAGGGTTAGCGTTAGGGTTAGGGTTAGGGTTAGGGTTATACTTAGGGTTAGATTTACGGTTAGGGTTAGACTTAGGGTTAGGGTTAGGGTTAGGGTTGGGGTTAGATTTAGGGTTAGGGTTAGGGTTAGGGTTAGACTTAGGGTTAGGGTTACGGTTAGGGTTAGGGTTAGGGTTAGATTTAGGGTTAGGGTTAGGGTTAGGGTTAGACTTAGGGTTAGGGTTAGGGTTAGGGTTAGATTTAGGGTTAAAGTTAGGGTTAGGGTCAGGGTTAGGGTTAGACTTAGGGTTAGAGTTAGACTTAGGGTTAGGGTTAGGGTTAGACTTAGAGTTAGGGTTAGGGTTAGGGTTAGTGTTAGGGTTAGACTTAGGGTTAGGGTTAGGGTTAGGGTTAGGGTTAGATTTTTGTTTAGGGTTAGACTTAGGGTTAGGGTTAGGGTTAGGGTTAGACTTAGAGTTAGGGTTAGGCTTAGGGTTAGGGTTAGGGTTAGGGTTAGGGTTAGACTTAGTGTTAGGGTTACGGTTAGGGTTAGGGATAGTGTTAGGGTTAGATTTAGGGTTAGGGTTAGGGTTAGGGTTAGGGTTAGGGTTAGGGTTAGGGTTATGGTTACGGTTAGGGTTAGATTTAGGGTTAGGGTTAGGGTTAGACTTAGGGTTAGGGTTAGGGTTAGGGTTAGGGTTAGGGTTAGATTTAGGGTTAGGGTTAGGGATAGGGTTAGACTTAGGGTTAGGGTTACGGTTAGGGTTAGGGTTAGGGTTAGATTTAGGGTTAGGGTTAGGGTTAGGGTTAGACTTAGGGTTAGGGTTAGGGTTTGGGTTTGGGTTAGACTTAGACTTAGGGTTAGGGTTAGGGTTAGACTTAGGGTAAGACTTAGGGTTAGGGTTAGACTTAGGGTTAGGGTTAGGGTTAGGGTTAGACTTAGGTTTAGGGTTAGGGTTAGGGTTAGGGTTAGGGTTAGGGTTAGATTTAGGATTAGGGTTACGGTTAGGGTTAGATTTAGGGTTAGGGTTAGGGTTAGGGTTAGGGTTAGGGTTAGACTTAGGGATAGGGTTAGGGTTAGGGTTAGATTTAGGGTTAGGGTTAGGGTTAGGGTTAGACTTAGGGTTAGGGTTAGGGTTAGGGTTAGGGTTAGGGTTAGACGTAGGGTTAGGGTTAGGGTTAGGGTTTGACTTAGGGTTAGGGTTAGGGTTAGGGTAAGGGTTAGGGTTAGGGTTAGACTTAGGGTTAGGGTTAGGGTTAGACTTAGGGTTAGGGTTAGACTTAGGGTTAGGGTTAGGGTTAGACTTAGGGTTAGGGTTAGGGTTAGGGTTAGGGTTAGGGTTAGGGTTAGGGTTAGACTTAGGGTTATGGTTACGGTTAGGGTTAGGGTTTGTGTTAGGGTTAGATTTAGGGTTAGGGTTAGGGTTAGGGTTAGGGTTAGACTTAGGGTTAGGGTTAGGGTTAGGGTTAGTGTTAGGGTTAGACTTAGGGTTAGGGTTAGGGTTAGGGTTAGGGTTAGACTTATGGTTAGGGTTAGACTTAGGGTTAGGGTTAGGGTTAGGGTTAGGATTAGTGTTAGATTCAGGGTTAGGGTTAGGGTTAGGGTTAGGGTTAGGGTTAGGGTTAGGGTTAGACTTAGACTTAGGGTTAGGGTTAGGGTTAGGGTTTGGGTGTGGGTTAGGGTTAGACTTAGGGTTAGGGTTAATGTTAGGGTTAGACTTAGACTTAGGGTTAGTGTTAGGGTTACGGTTAGCGTTAGGGTTAGAGTTAGGGTAAGACTTAGGGTTAGGGTTAGACTTAGGGTTAGGGTTAGGGTTAGACTTAGGTTTAGTGTTAGGGTTAGGGTTAGGGTTAGGGTTATGGTTAGACTTAGGATTAGGGTTATGGTTATGGTTATGGTTAGGGTTAGGGTTAGGGTTAGGGTTAGACTTAGGGTTAGGGTTAGGGTTAGGGTTAGGGTTAGACTTAGGGTTAGGGTTAGGGTTAGACTTAGGGTTAGGGTTAGGGTTAGGGTTAGGGTTAGACTTAGGGTTAGGGTTAGGGTTAGGGTTTGACTTAGGGTTAGGGTTAGGGTAAGAGTTAGGGTTAGGGTTGGGTAAGGGTTAGGGTTAGGGTTAGGGTTAGGGTTAGGGTTAGACTTAGGGTTAGGGTTAGGGTTAGGGTTAGGGTTAGGGTTAGACTTAGGGTTAGGGTTAGGTTTAGGGTTAGGGTTAGACTTAGGGTTAGGGTTAGGGTTAGGGTT
>JBAIAC010000180.1:210000-257500 GCA_037349315.1 Chelydra serpentina | reverse complement strand
AGCGTTAGGGTTAGGGTTAGGGTTAGGGTTATACTTAGGGTTAGATTTACGGTTAGGGTTAGACTTAGGGTTAGGGTTAGGGTTGGGGTTAGATTTAGGGTTAGGGTTAGGGTTAGGGTTAGACTTAGGGTTAGGGTTACGGTTAGGGTTAGGGTTAGGGTTAGATTTAGGGTTAGGGTTAGGGTTAGGGTTAGACTTAGGGTTAGGGTTAGGGTTAGGGTTAGATTTAGGGTTAAAGTTAGGGTTAGGGTCTGGGTTAGGGTTAGACTTAGGGTTAGAGTTAGACTTAGGGTTAGGGTTAGGGTTAGGGTTAGACTTAGGGTTAGGGTTAGGGTTAGGGTTAGGGTTAGGGTTCGGGTTAGGGTTTGGGTTTGGGTTAGGGTTAGACTTAGGGTTAGGGTTAGGGTTAGACTTAGGGTTAGTGTTTGGGTTAGGGTTAGGGTTAGGGTTAGGGTTAGACTTAGGGTTAGGGTTAGACTTAGGGTTATGGTTAGGGTTAGGGTTAGACTTAGGTTTAGGGTTAGGGTTAGGGTTAGGGTTAGGGTTAGGGTTAGGGTTATGGTTAGACTTAGGATTAGGGTTACGGTTAGGGTTAGATTTAGGGTTAGGGTTAGGGTTAGGGTTAGGGTTAGGGTTAGGGTTAGGGTTAGATTTAGGGTTAGGGTTAGGGTTAGGGGTAGACTTAGGGTTAGGGTTAGGGTTAGGGTTAGACTTAGGGTTAGGGTTAGGGTTAGGGTTAGACTTAGGGTTAGGGTTAGGGTTAGATTTAGGGTTAGGGTTAGATTTAGGGTTAGGGTTAGGGTTAGGGTTAGACTTAGGGTTAGGGTTAGGGTTAGGGTTAGGGTTAGGGTTAGGGTTAGGGTTAGGGTTAGACTTAGGGTTAGGGTTAGGGTTAGGGTTAGGGTTAGTGTTAGGGTTCGACTTAGGGTTAGGGTTAGGGTTAGGGTTAGATTTTTGTTTAGGGTTAGACTTAGGGTTAGGGTTAGGATTAGGGTTAGGATTAGTGTTAGATTTAGGGTTAGGGTTAGGGTTAGGGTTAGGGTTAGGGTTAGGGTTAGACTTAGACTTAGGGTTAGGGTTAGGGTTAGGGTTAGGGTTAGGGTTTGGGTTTGGGTTAGGGTTAGACTTAGGGTTAGGGTTAGGGTTAGGGTTAGACTTAGGGTTAGGGTTAGGGTTAGACTTAGGTTTAGGGTTAGGGTTAGGGTTAGGGTTAGGGTTAGGGTTAGACTTAGGATTAGGGTTACGGTTAGGGTTAGATTTAGGGTTAGGGTTAGGGTTAGGGTTAGGGTTAGGGTTAGGGTTAGACTTAGGGATAGGGTTAGGGTTAGGGTTAGATTTAGGGTTAGGGTTAGGGTAAGGGTTAGACTTAGGGTTAGGGTTAGGGTTAGACTTGGGGTTAGGGTTAGGGTTAGGGTTTGACTTAGGGTTAGGGTTAGGGTTAGGGTAAGGGTTAGGGTTAGGGTTAGACTTAGGGTTAGGGTTAGGGTTAGGGTTAGACTTAGGGTTAGGGTTAGACTTAGGGTTAGGGTTAGGGTTAGGGTTAGTGTTAGACTTAGGGTTAGGGTTAGGGTTAGGGTTAGGGTTAGGGTTAGGGTTACGGTTAGGGTTAGGGTTAGGGTTAGGGTTAGATTTTTGTTTAGGGTTAGATTTAGGGTTAGGGTTAGGGTTAGGGTTAGGGTTAGGGTTAGGGTTAGGATTAGTGTTAGATTTAGGGTTAGGGTTAGGGTTAGGGTTAGACTTAGGGATAGGGTTAGGGTTAGGGTTAGATTTAGGGTTAGGGTTAGGGTTAGGGTTAGACTTAGGGTTAGGGTTAGGGTTAGGGTTAGACTTAGGGTTAGGGTTAGGGTTAGGGTTTGACTTAGGGTTAGGGTTAGGGTAAGGGTTAGGGTTAGGGTTAGACTTAGGGTTAGGGTTAGGGTTAGGGTTAGTGTTAGGTTTAGACTTAGGGTTAGGGTTAGGGTTAGGGTTAGGGTTAGGGTTAGACTTAGGGTTAGGGTTAGGGTTAGGGTTAGGGTTAGACTTAGAGTTAGGGTTAGATTTAGGGTTAGGGTTAGGGTTAGGGTTAGGGTTAGGGTTAGATTTAGGATTAGGGTTAGGTTAGGGTTAGGGTTAGATTTAGGGTTAGGGTTAGGGTTAGGGTTAGCGTTAGGGTTAGACATAGGGTTAGGTTTAGGGTTAGGGTTAGATTTAGGGTTAGGGTTAGGGTTAGGGTTAGACTTATGGTTAGGGTTAGGGTTAGGGTTAGGGTTAGACTTAGGGTTAGGGTTAGGGTTAGACTTAGGGTTAGGGTTAGGGTTAGGGTTAGGGTTAGACTTAGGGTTAGGTTTAGGGATAGGGTTAGACTTAGTGTTAGGGTTAGGGTTAGGGTTAGACTTAGGGTTAGGGTTAGGGTTAGGGTTAGACTTAGGATTAGGGTTAGGTTAGGGTTAGGGTTAGATTTAGGGTTAGGGTTAGCGTTAGGGTTAGGGTTAGGGTTAGGGTTATACTTAGGGTTAGATTTACGGTTAGGGTTAGACTTAGGGTTAGGGTTAGGGTTGGGGTTAGATTTAGGGTTAGGGTTAGGGTTAGGGTTAGACTTAGGGTTAGGGTTACGGTTAGGGTTAGGGTTAGGGTTAGATTTAGGGTTAGGGTTAGGGTTAGGGTTAGACTTAGGGTTAGGGTTAGGGTTAGGGTTAGATTTAGGGTTAAAGTTAGGGTTAGGGTCTGGAATAGGGTTAGACTTAGGGTTAGAGTTAGACTTAGGGTTAGGGTTAGGGTTAGGGTTAGACTTAGGGTTAGGGTTAGGGTTAGGGTTAGGGTTAGGGTTAGGGTTTGGGTTTGGGTTAGGGTTAGACTTAGGGTTAGGGTTAGGGTTAGACTTAGACTTAGGGTTAGTGTTTGGGTTAGGGTTAGGGTTAGGGTTAGGGTTAGACTTAGGGTAAGACTTAGGGTTAGGGTTAGACTTAGGGTTAGGGTTAGGGTTAGGGTTAGACTTAGGTTTAGGGTTAGGGTTAGGGTTAGGGTTAGGGTTAGGGTTATGGTTAGACTTAGGATTAGGGTTACGGTTAGGGTTAGATTTAGGGTTAGGGTTAGGGTTAGGGTTAGGGTTAGGGTTAGGGTTAGGGTTAGGGTTAGATTTAGGGTTAGGGTTAGGGTTAGGGGTAGACTTAGGGTTAGGGTTAGGGTTAGGGTTAGACTTAGGGTTAGGGTTAGGGTTAGGGTTAGACTTAGGGTTAGGGTTAGGGTTAGATTTAGGGTTAGGGTTAGATTTAGGGTTAGGGTTAGGGTTAGACTTAGGGTTAGGGTTAGGGTTAGGGTTAGGGTTAGACTTAGGGTTAGGGTTAGGGTTAGGGTTAGGGTTAGTGTTAGGGTTAGACTTAGGGTTAGGGTTAGGGTTAGGGTTAGATTTTTGTTTAGGGTTAGACTTAGGGTTAGGGTTAGGGTTAGGGTTAGGATTAGTGTTAGATTTAGGGTTAGGGTTAGGGTTAGGGTTAGGGTTAGACTTATACTTAGGGTTAGGGTTAGGGTTAGGGTTAGGGTTAGGGTTTGGGTTTGGGTTAGGGTTAGACTTAGGGTTAGGGTTAGGGTTAGGGTTAGACTTGGACTTAGGGTTAGTGTTAGGGTTAGGGTTAGACTTAGGGTAAGACTTAGGGTTAGGGTTAGACTTAGGGTTAGGGTTAGGGTTAGGGTTAGGGTTAGGGTTAGACTTAGGATTAGGGTTACGGTTAGGGTTAGATTTAGGGTTAGGGTTAGGGTTAGGGTTAGGGTTAGGGTTAGGGTTAGACTTAGGGATAGGGTTAGGGTTAGGGTTAGATTTAGGGTTAGGGTTAGGGTTAGGGTTAGGGTTAGGGTTAGGGTTAGGGTTAGGGTTAGGCTTAGGGTTAGACTTGGGGTTAGGGTTAGGGTTAGGGTTTGATTTAGGGTTAGGGTTAGGGTTAGGGTAAGGGTTAGGGTTAGGGTTAGACTTAGGGTTAGGGTTAGGGTTAGGGTTAGACTTGGTTAGGGTTAGGGTTAGACTTAGGGTTAGGGTTAGGGTTAGGGTTAGGGTTAGACTTAGGGTTAGGGTTAGGGTTAGGGTTAGGGTTAGGGTTACGGTTAGGGTTAGGGTTAGTGTTAGGGTTAGATTTAGGGTTAGGGTTAAGGTTAGACTTAGGGTTAGGGTTAGGGTTAGGGTTAGTGTTAGGGTTAGATTTAGGGTTAGGGTTAGGGTTAGGGTTAGGGTTAGACTTATGGTTAGGGTTAGACTTAGGGTTAGGGTTAGGGTTAGGGTTAGGATTAGTGTTAGGGTTAGGGTTAGGGTTAGGGTTAGGGTTAGGGTTAGGGTTAGGGTTAGGGTTAGTGTTAGGGTTAGACTTAGGGTTAGGGTTAGGGTTAGGGTTAGATTTTTGTTTAGGGTTAGACTTAGGGTTAGGGTTAGGGGTAGGGTTAGGATTAGTGTTAGATTTAGGGTTAGGGTTAGGGTTAGGGTTAGGGTTAGGGTTAGGGTTAGACTTAGACTTAGGGTTAGGGTTAGGGTTAGGGTTAGGGTTTGGGTTTGGGTTAGGGTTAGACTTAGGGTTAGGGTTAGGGTTAGGGTTAGACTTAGACTTAGGGTTAGTGTTAGGGTTAGGGTTAGACTTAGGGTAAGACTTAGGGTTAGGGTTAGACTTAGGGTTAGGGTTAGGGTTAGGGTTAGACTTAGGTTTAGGGTTAGGGTTAGGGTTAGGGTTAGGGTTAGGGTTAGATTTAGGATTAGGGTTACGGTTAGGGTTAGATTTAGGGTTAGGGTTAGGGTTAGGGTTAGGGTTAGGGTTAGGGTTAGGGTTAGACTTAGGGATAGGGTTAGGGTTAGGGTTAGATTTAGGGTTAGGGTTAGGGTTAGGGTTAGACTTAGGGTTAGGGTTAGGGTTAGGGTTAGGGTTAGGGTTAGACTTGGGGTTAGGGTTAGGGTTAGGGTTTGACTTAGGGTTAGGGTTAGGGTTAGGGTAAGGGTTAGGGTTAGGGTTAGACTTAGGGTTAGGGTTAGGGTTAGGGTTAGGGTTAGACTTAGGGTTAGGGTTAGACTTAGGGTTAGGGTTAGGGTTAGGGTTAGGGTTAGACTTAGGGTTAGGGTTAGGGTTAGGGTTAGGGTTACGGTTAGGGTTAGGGTTAGTGTTAGTGTTAGATTTAGGGTTAAGGTTAGACTTAGGGTTAGGGTTAGGGTTAGGGTTAGTGTTAGGGTTAGATTTAGGGTTAGGGTTAGGGTTAGGGTTAGGGTTAGACTTATGGTTAGGGTTAGACTTAGGGTTAGGGTTAGGGTTAGGGTTAGGATTAGTGTTAGATTCAGGGTTAGGGTTAGGGTTAGGGTTAGGGTTAGGGTTAGGGTTAGGGTTAGACTTAGACTTAGGGTTAGTGTTAGGGTTAGGGTTAGGGTTAGGGTTAGAGTTAGGGTAAGACTTAGGGTTAGGGTTAGACTTAGGGTTAGGGTTAGGGTTAGACTTAGGTTTAGGGTTAGGGTTAGGGTTAGGGTTAGGGTTATGGTCATACTTAGGATTAGGTTTATGGTTAGGGTTAGATTTAGGGTTAGGGTTAGGGTTAGGGTTAGGGTTAGGGTTAGGGTTAGACTTAGGGTTAGGGTTAGGGTTAGGGTTAGATTTAGGGTTAGGGTTAGGGTTAGGGTTAGATTTAGGGTTAGGGTTAGGGTTAGGGTTAGGGTTAGACTTAGGGTTAAGGTTAGGGTTAGGGTTTGACTTAGGGTTAGGGTTAGGGTAAGGGTTAGGGTTAGGGTTAGGGTAAGGGTTAGGGTTAGGGTTAGACTTAGGGTTAGGGTTAGGGTTAGGGTTAGGGTTAGACTTAGGGTTAGGGTTAGACTTAGGGTTAGGGTTAGGGTTAGGGTTAGACTTAGGGTTAGGGTTAGGTTTAGGGTTAGGGTTATGGTTAGACTTAGGATTAGGGTTATGGTTAGGGTTAGGGTTAGGGTTAGGGTTAGGGTTAGGGTTAGGGTTAGGGTTAGACTTAGGGTTAGGGTTAGGGTTAGGGTTAGATTTAGGGTTAGGGTTAGGGTTAGGATTAGGGTTAGGGTTAGGGTTAGACTTAGGGTTAGGGTTAGGGTTAGGGTTAGGGTTAGGGTTAGACTTAGGGTTAGGGTTAGGGTTAGGGTCAGGGTTAGACTTAGGGTTAGGGTTAGGGTTAGGGTTTGACTTAGGGTTAGGGTTAGGGTAAGGGTTAGGGTTAGGGTTAGGGTTAGGGTTAGGGTTAGACTTAGGGTTAGGGTTAGGGTTAGGGTTAGACTTAGTGTTAGGGTTAGGGTTAGGGTTAGACTTAGGGTTAGGGTTAGGGTTAGGGTTAGGGTTAGGGTTAGGGTTAGGGTTAGACTTAGGGTTAGGGTTAGGGTTAGGGTTAGTGTTAGGGTTAGACTTAGGGTTAGGGTTAGGGTCAGGGTTAGGGTTAGGGTTAGACTTATGGTTAGGGTTAGACTTAGGGTTAGGGTTAGGGTTAGGGTTAGGATTAGTGTTAGATTCAGGGTTAGGGTTAGGGTTAGGGTTAGGGTTAGGGTTAGACTTAGACTTAGGGTTAGGGTTAGGGTTAGGGTTTGGGTTTGGGTTAGGGTTAGACTTAGGGTTAGGGTTAAGGTTAGGGTTAGACTTAGACTTAGGGTTAGTGTTAGTGTTAGGGTTAGGGTTAGGGTTAGGGTTAGAGTTAGGGTAAGACTTAGGGTTAGGGTTAGACTTAGGGTTAGGGTTAGGGTTAGGGTTAGATTTAGGTTTAGGGTTAGGGTTAGGGTTAGGGTTAGGGTTATGGTTAGACTTAGGATTAGGGTTATGGTTATGGTTAGATTTAGGGTTAGGGTTAGGGTTAGGGTTAGGGTTAGACATAGGGTTAGGTTTAGGGTTAGGGTTAGATTTAGGGTTAGGGTTAGGGTTAGGGTTAGGGTTAGACTTAGGGTTAGGGTTAGGGTTAGACTTAGGGTTAGGGTTAGGGTTAGGGTTACGGTTAGATTTAGGGTTAGGGTTAGGGATAGGGTTAGACTTAGGGTTAGGGTTAGGGTTAGGGTTAGACTTAGGGTTAGGGTTAGGGTTAGACTTAGGGTTAGGGTTAGGTTAGGGTTAGGGTTAGATTTAGGGTTAGGGTTAGCGTTAGGGTTAGGGTTACGGTTAGGGTTATACTTAGGGTTAGATTTACGGTTAGGGTTAGACTTACGGTTAGGGTTAGGGTTAGGGTTGGGGTTAGATTTAGGGTTAGGGTTAGGGTTAGACTTAGGGTTAGGGTTACGGTTAGGGTTAGGGTTAGGGTTAGATTTAGGGTTAGGGTTAGGGTTAGGGTTAGACTTAGGGTTAGGGTTAGGGTTAGGGTTAGATTTAGGGTTAAAGTTAGGGTTAGGGTCAGGGTTAGGGTTAGACTTAGGGTTAGAGTTAGACTTAGGGTTAGGGTTAGGGTTAGACTTAGGGTTAAGGTTAGGGTTAGGGTTTGACTTAGGGTTAGGGTTAGGGTAAGGGTTAGGGTTAGGGTTAGGGTAAGGGTTAGGGTTAGGGTTAGACTTAGGGTTAGGGTTAGGGTTAGGGTTAGGGTTAGACTTAGGGTTAGGGTTAGACTTAGGGTTAGGGTTAGGGTTAGGGTTAGGGTTAGACTTAGGGTTAGGGTTAGGTTTAGGGTTAGGGTTATGGTTAGACTTAGGATTAGGGTTATGGTTAGGGTTAGATTTAGGGTTAGGGTTAGGGTTAGGGTTAGGGTTAGGGTTAGACTTAGGGTTAGGGTTAGGGTTAGGGTTAGATTTAGGGTTAGGGTTAGGGTTAGGGTTAGGGTTAGGGTTAGGGTTAGGGTTAGACTTAGGGTTAGGGTTAGGGTTAGGGTTAGGGTTAGGGTTAGACTTAGGGTTAGGGTTAGGGTTAGGGTTAGGGTTAGACTTAGGGTTAGGGTTAGGGTTAGGGTTTGACTTAGGGTTAGGGTTAGGGTAAGGGTTAGGGTTAGGGTTAGGGTTAGGGTTAGGGTTAGACTTAGGGTTAGGGTTAGGGTTAGGGTTAGACTTAGTGTTAGGGTTAGGGTTAGGGTTAGACTTAGGGTTAGGGTTAGGGTTAGGGTTAGGGTTAGGGTTAGGGTTAGACTTAGGGTTAGGGTTACGGTTAGGGTTAGGGTTAGTGTTAGGGTTAGATTTAGGGTTAGGGTTCGGGTTAGGGTTAGGGTTAGACTTAGGGTTAGGGTTAGGGTTAGGGTTAGTGTTAGGGTTAGACTTAGGGTTAGGGTTAGGGTTAGGGTTAGGGTTAGGGTTAGACTTATGGTTAGGGTTAGACTTAGGGTTAGGGTTAGGGTTAGGGTTAGGATTAGTGTTAGATTCAGGGTTAGGGTTAGGGTTAGGGTTAGGGTTAGGGTTAGGGTTAGACTTAGACTTAGGGTTAGGGTTAGGGTTAGGGTTTGGGTTTGGGTTAGGGTTAGACTTAGGGTTAGGGTTAAGGTTAGGGTTAGACTTAGACTTAGGGTTAGTGTTAGGGTTAGGGTTAGGGTTAGGGTTAGAGTTAGGGTAAGACTTAGGGTTAGGGTTAGACTTAGGGTTAGGGTTAGGGTTAGACTTAGGTTTAGGGTTAGGGTTAGGGTTAGGGTTAGGGTTATGGTTAGACTTAGGATTAGGGTTATGGTTATGGTTAGATTTAGGGTTAGGGTTAGGGTTAGGGTTAGGGTTAGACATAGGGTTAGGTTTAGGGTTAGGGTTAGGGTTAGGGTTAGGGTTAGGGTTAGACTTATGGTTAGGGTTAGGGTTAGGGTTAGGGTTAGACTTAGGGTTAGGGTTAGGGTTAGACTTAGGGTTAGGGTTAGGGTTAGGGTTAGGGTTAGATTTAGGGTTAGGGTTAGGGATAGGGTTAGACTTAGGGTTAGGGTTAGGGTTAGGGTTAGACTTAGGGTTAGGGTTAGGGTTAGACTTAGGGTTAGGGTTAGGTTAGGGTTAGGGTTAGATTTAGGGTTAGCGTTAGGGTTAGGGTTAGGGTTAGGGTTAGGGTTATAATTAGGGTTAGATTTACGGTTAGGGTTAGACTTAGGGTTAGGGTTAGGGTTAGGGTTGGGGTTAGATTTAGGGTTAGGGTTAGGGTTAGGGTTAGACTTAGGGTTAGGGTTACGGTTAGGGTTAGGGTTAGGGTTAGATTTAGGGTTAGGGTTAGGGTTAGGGTTAGACTTAGGGTTAGGGTTAGGGTTAGGGTTAGATTTAGGGTTAAAGTTAGGGTTAGGGTCAGGGTTAGGGTTAGACTTAGGGTTAGAGTTAGACTTAGGGTTAGGGTTAGGGTTAGGGTTAGACTTAGAGTTAGGGTTAGGGTTAGGGTTAGGGTTAGTGTTAGGGTTAGACTTAGGGTTAGGGTTAGGGTTAGGGTTAGGGTTAGATTTTTGTTTAGGGTTAGACTTAGGGTTAGGGTTAGGGTTAGGGTTAGGATTAGTGTTAGATTTAGGGTTAGGGTTAGGGTTAGGGTTAGGGTTACGGTTAGACTTAGGATTAGGGTTATGGTTATGGTTAGATTTAGGGTTAGGGTTAGGGTTAGGGTTAGGGTTAGACATAGGGTTAGGTTTAGGGTTAGGGTTAGGGTTAGGGTTAGGGTTAGGGTTAGACTTATGGTTAGGGTTAGGGTTAGGGTTAGGGTTAGACTTAGGGTTAGGGTTAGGGTTAGACTTAGGGTTAGGGTTAGGGTTAGGGTTAGGGTTAGATTTAGGGTTAGGGTTAGGGATAGGGTTAGACTTAGGGTTAGGGTTAGGGTTAGGGTTAGACTTAGGGTTAGGGTTAGGGTTAGACTTAGGGTTAGGGTTAGGTTAGGGTTAGGGTTAGATTTAGGGTTAGCGTTAGGGTTAGGGTTAGGGTTAGGGTTAGGGTTATAATTAGGGTTAGATTTACGGTTAGGGTTAGACTTAGGGTTAGGGTTAGGGTTAGGGTTGGGGTTAGATTTAGGGTTAGGGTTAGGGTTAGGGTTAGACTTAGGGTTAGGGTTACGGTTAGGGTTAGGGTTAGGGTTAGATTTAGGGTTAGGGTTAGGGTTAGGGTTAGACTTAGGGTTAGGGTTAGGGTTAGGGTTAGATTTAGGGTTAAAGTTAGGGTTAGGGTCAGGGTTAGGGTTAGACTTAGGGTTAGAGTTAGACTTAGGGTTAGGGTTAGGGTTAGGGTTAGACTTAGAGTTAGGGTTAGGGTTAGGGTTAGGGTTAGTGTTAGGGTTAGACTTAGGGTTAGGGTTAGGGTTAGGGTTAGGGTTAGATTTTTGTTTAGGGTTAGACTTAGGGTTAGGGTTAGGGTTAGGGTTAGGATTAGTGTTAGATTTAGGGTTAGGGTTAGGGTTAGGGTTAGGGTTACGGTTAGACTTAGACTTAGGGTTAGGGTTAGGGTTAGGGTTAGGGTTTGGGTTTGGGTTAGGGTTAGACTTAGGGTTAGGGTTAGGGTTAGGGTTAGACCTAGGGTTAGTGTTAGGGTTAGGGTTAGACTTAGGTTTAGGGTTAGGGTTAGGGTTAGACTTAGGATTAGGGTTACGGTTAGGGTTAGATTTAGGGTTATGGTTAGGGTTAGGGTTAGGGTTAGGGTTAGGGTTAGACTTAGGGATAGGGTTAGGGTTAGATTTAGGGTTAGGGTTAGGGTTAGGGTTAGACTTAGGGTTAGGGTTAGGGTTAGGGTTAGGGTTAGGGTTAGGGTTAGACTTAGGGTTAGGGTTAGGGTTAGGGTTAGGGTTTGATTTAGGGTTAGGGTTAGGGTTAGGGTTAGGGTAAGGGTTAGGGTTAGGGTTAGACTTAGGGTTAGGGTTAGGGTTAGGGTTAGGGTTAGATTTAGGGTTAGGGTTAGACTTAGGGTTAGGGTTAGGGTTAGGGTTAGACTTAGGGTTAGGGTTAGGGTTAGGGTTAGGGTTAGGGTTAGACTTAGTGTTAGGGTTACGGTTAGGGTTAGGGATAGTGTTAGGGTTAGATTTAGGGTTAGGGTTAGGGTTAGGGTTAGGGTTAGGGTTAGGGTTATGGTTAGGGTTAGGGTTAGGGTTAGGGTTAGACTTAGGGTTAGGGTTAGGGTTAGACTTAGGGTTAGGGTTAGGGTTAGGGTTAGGGTTAGATTTAGGGTTAGGGTTAGGGATAGGGTTAGACTTAGGGTTAGGGTTAGGGTTAGGGTTAGACTTAGGGTTAGGGTTAGGGTTAGACTTAGGGTTAGGGTTAGGTTAGGGTTAGGGTTAGATTTAGGGTTAGGGTTAGCGTTAGGGTTAGGGTTAGGGTTAGGGTTTTACTTAGGGTTAGATTTACGGTTAGGGTTAGACTTAGGGTTAGGGTTAGGGTTAGGGTTGGGGTCAGATTTAGGGTTAGGGTTAGGGTTAGGGTTAGACTTAGGGTTAGGGTTACGGTTAGGGTTAGGGTTAGGGTTAGATTTAGGGTTAGGGTTAGGGTTAGGGTTAGACTTAGGGTTAGGGTTAGGGTTAGGGTTAGATTTAGGGTTAAAGTTAGGGTTAGGGTCAGGGTTAGGGTTAGACTTAGGGTTAGAGTTAGACTTAGGGTTAGGGTTAGGGTTAGGGTTAGACTTAGGGTTAGGGTTAGGGTTAGGGTTAGGGTTAGTGTTAGGGTTAGACTTAGGGTTAGGGTTAGGGTTAGGGTTAGGGTTAGATTTTTGTTTAGGGTTAGACTTAGGGTTAGGGTTAGGGTTAGGGTTAGGATTAGTGTTAGATTTAGGGTTAGGGTTAGGGTTAGTGTTAGGGTTACGGTTAGACTTAGACTTAGGGTTAGGGTTAGGGTTAGGGTTAGGGTTTGGGTTTGGGTTAGGGTTAGACTTAGGGTTAGGGTTAGGGTTAGGGTTAGGGTTAGGGTTAGTGTTAGGGTTAGGGTTAGGGTTAGACTTAGGGTAAGACTTAGGGTTAGGGTTAGACTTAGGGTTAGGGTTAGGGTTAGGGTTAGACTTAGGTTTAGGGTTAGGGTTAGGGTTAGGGTTAGATTTAGGATTAGGGTTACGGTTAGGGTTAGATTTAGGGTTATGGTTAGGGTTAGGGTTAGGGTTAGGGTTAGACTTAGGGATAGGGTTAGGGTTAGATTTAGGGTTAGGGTTAGGGTTAGGGTTAGACTTAGGGTTAGGGTTAGGGTTAGGGTTAGGGTTAGGGTTAGACTTAGGGTTAGGGTTAGGGTTTGACTTAGGGTTAGGGTTAGGGTTAGGGTTAGGGTAAGGGTTAGGGTTAGGGTTAGACTTAGGGTTAGGGTTAGACTTAGGGTTAGGGTTAGGGTTAGGGTTAGACTTAGGGTTAGGGTTAGGGTTAGGGTTAGGGTTAGGGTTAGGGTTAGGGTTAGGGTTAGACTTAGTGTTAGGGTTACGGTTAGGGTTAGGGTTAGTGTTAGGGTTAGATTTAGGGTTAGGGTTAGGGTTAGGGTTAGGGTTAGGGTTAGACTTAGGGTTAGGGTTAGGGTTAGGGTTAGTGTTAGGGTTAGGGTTAGGGTTAGGGTTAGGGTTAGACTTAGGGTTAGGGTTAGGGTTAGGGTTAGGATTAGTGTTAGATTCAGGGTTAGGGTTAGGGTTAGGGTTAGTGTTAGGGTTAGATTTAGACTTAGGGTTAGGGTTAGGGTTAGGGTTTGGGTTTGGGTTAGGGTTAGATTTAGGATTAGGGTTAGGGTTAGGGTTAGGGTTAGACTTAGACTGAGGGTTAGTGTTAGGGTTAGGGTTAGGGTTAGGGTTAGAGTTAGGGTAAGACTTAGGGTTAGGGTTAGACTTAGGGTTAGGGTTAGGGTTAGGGTTAGGGTTAGACTTAGGGTTAGGGTTAGGGTTAGGGTTTGACTTAGGGTTAGGGTTAGGGTAAGGGTTAGGGTTAGGGTTAGGGTAAGGGTTAGGGTTAGGGTTAGACTTAGGGTTAGGGTTAGGGTTAGGGTTAGGGTTAGACTTAGGGTTAGGGTTAGACTTAGGGTTAGGGTTAGGGTTAGGGTTAGGGTTAGACTTAGGGTTAGGGTTAGGTTTAGGGTTAGGGTTAGACTTAGGGTTAGGGTTAGGGTTAGGGTTAGGCTTAGGGTTAGGGTTAGGGTTAGGGTTAGGGTTAGGGTTAGGGTTAGGGTTAGGGTTAGATTTAGGGTTAGGGTTAGGGTTAGACTTAGGGTTAGGGTTAGGGTTAGGGTTAGGGTTAGGGTAAGGGTTAGACTTAGGGTTAGGGTTAGGGTTAGGGTTAGGGTTAGTGTTAGTGTTAGGGTTAGACTTAGGGTTAGGGTTAGGGTTAGGGTTAGACTTATGGTTAGGGTTAGGGTTAGGGTTAGGGTTAGAATTAGGGTTAGACTTAGGGTTAGGGTTAGGGTTAGGGTTAGGGTTAGGGTTAGACTTAGGTTTAGGGTTAGGGTTAGATTTAGGGTTAGGGTTAGGGTTAGACTTAGGGTTAGGGTTAGGGTTAGGGTAAGGGTTAGACTTAGGGTTAGGGTTAGGGTTAGGGTTAGTGTTAGGGTTAGACTTAGGGTTAGGGTTAGGGTTAGGGTTAGGGTTAGGGTTAGACTTATGGTTAGGGTTAGGGTTAGGGTTAGGGTTAGACTTAGGGTTAGGGTTAGACTTAGGGTTAGGGTTAGGGTTAGGTTTAGGGTTAGACTTAGGGTTAGGGTTAGGGTTAGATTTAGGGTTAGGGTTAGGGTTAGGGTTAGGGTTAGATTTTTGTTTAGGTTTAGACTTAGGGTTAGGGTTATGGTTAGGGTTAGGATTAGTGTTAGATTTAGGGTTAGGGTTAGGGTTAGGGTTAGACTTAGACTTAGGGTTAGGGTTAGGGTTAGGGTTAGGGTTTGGGTTTGGGTTAGGGTTAGACTTAGGGTTAGGGTTAGGGTTAGGGTTAGGGTTAGTGTTAGGGTTAGACTTAGGGTTAGGGTTAGGGTTAGGGTTAGGGTTAGATTTTTGTTTAGGGTTAGACTTAGGGTTAGGGTTAGGGTTAGGATTAGTGTTAGATTTAGGGTTAGGGTTAGGGTTAGGGTTAGGGTTACGGTTAGACTTAGACTTAGGGTTAGGGTTAGGGTTAGGGTTAGGGTTTGGGTTTGGGTTAGGGTTAGACTTAGGGTTAGGGTTAGGGTTAGGGTTAGACTTAGGGTTAGTGTTAGGGTTAGGGTTAGGGTTAGACTTAGGGTAAGACTTAGGGTTAGGGTTAGACTTAGGGTTAGGGTTAGGGTTAGGGTTAGACTTAGGTTTAGGGTTAGGGTTAGGGTTAGGGTTAGATTTAGGATTAGGGTTACGGTTAGGGTTAGATTTAGGGTTATGGTTAGGGTTAGGGTTAGGGTTAGGGTTAGGGTTAGGGTTAGACTTAGGGATAGGGTTAGGGTTAGATTTAGGGTTAGGGTTAGGGTTAGGGTTAGGGTTAGACTTAGGGTTAGGGTTAGGGTCAGGGTTAGGGTTAGGGTTAGACTTAGGGTTAGGGTTAGGGTTAGGGTTTGACTTAGGGTTAGGGTTAGGGTTAGGGTTAGGGTAAGGGTTAGGGTTAGGGTTAGACTTAGGGTTAGGGTTAGACTTAGGGTTAGGGTTAGGGTTAGGGTTAGACTTAGGGTTAGGGTTAGGGTTAGGGTTAGGGTTAGGGTTAGGGTTAGGGTTAGGGTTAGACTTAGTGTTAGGGTTACGGTTAGGGTTAGGGTTAGTGTTAGGGTTAGATTTAGGGTTAGGGTTAGGGTTAGGGTTAGGGTTAGGGTTAGGGTTAGACTTAGGGTTAGGGTTAGGGTTAGGGTTAGTGTTAGGGTTAGGGTTAGGGTTAGGGTTAGGGTTAGACTTAGGGTTAGGGTTAGGGTTAGGGTTAGGATTAGTGTTAGATTCAGGGTTAGGGTTAGGGTTAGGGTTAGGGTTAGGGTTAGATTTAGACTTAGGGTTAGGGTTAGGGTTAGGGTTAGGGTTTGGGTTTGGGTTAGGGTTAGACTTAGGATTAGGGTTAGGGTTAGGGTTAGGGTTAGACTTAGACTGAGGGTTAGTGTTAGGGTTAGGGTTAGGGTTAGGGTTAGAGTTAGGGTAAGACTTAGGGTTAGGGTTAGACTTAGGGTTAGGGTTAGGGTTAGGGTTAGGGTTAGACTTAGGGTTAGGGTTAGGGTTAGGGTTTGACTTAGGGTTAGGGTTAGGGTAAGGGTTAGGGTTAGGGTTAGGGTAAGGGTTAGGGTTAGGGTTAGACTTAGGGTTAGGGTTAGGGTTAGGGTTAGACTTAGGGTTAGGGTTAGACTTAGGGTTAGGGTTAGGGTTAGGGTTAGGGTTAGACTTAGGGTTAGGGTTAGGTTTAGGGTTAGGGTTAGACTTAGGGTTAGGGTTAGGGTTAGGGTTAGACTTAGGGTTAGGGTTAGGGTTAGGGTTAGGGTTAGGGTTAGGGTTAGGGTTAGGGTTAGATTTAGGGTTAGGGTTAGGGTTAGACTTAGGGTTAGGGTTAGGGTTAGGGTTAGGGTTAGGGTAAGGGTTAGACTTAGGGTTAGGGTTAGGGTTAGGGTTAGTGTTAGTGTTAGGGTTAGACTTAGGGTTAGGGTTAGGGTTAGGGTTAGACTTATGGTTAGGGTTAGGGTTAGGGTTAGGGTTAGAATTAGGGTTAGACTTAGGGTTAGGGTTAGGGTTAGGGTTAGGGTTAGACTTAGGTTTAGGGTTAGGGTTAGATTTAGGGTTAGGGTTAGGGTTAGACTTAGGGTTAGGGTTAGGGTTAGGGTAAGGGTTAGACTTAGGGTTAGGGTTAGGGTTAGGGTTAGTGTTAGGGTTAGACTTAGGGTTAGGGTTAGGGTTAGGGTTAGGGTTAGGGTTAGACTTATGGTTAGGGTTAGGGTTAGGGTTAGGGTTAGACTTAGGGTTAGGGTTAGACTTAGGGTTAGGGTTAGGGTTAGGTTTAGGGTTAGACTTAGGGTTAGGGTTAGGGTTAGATTTAGGGTTAGGGTTAGGGTTAGGGTTAGGGTTAGATTTTTGTTTAGGTTTAGACTTAGGGTTAGGGTTATGGTTAGGGTTAGGATTAGTGTTAGATTTAGGGTTAGGGTTAGGGTTAGGGTTAGACTTAGACTTAGGGTTAGGGTTAGGGTTAGGGTTAGGGTTTGCGTTTGGGTTAGGGTTAGACTTAGGGTTAGGGTTAGGGTTAGACTTAGACTTAGGGTTAGTGTTAGGGTTAGGGTTAGGGTTAGACTTAGGGTAAGACTTAGGGTTAGGGTTAGACTTAGGGTTAGGGTTAGGGTTAGGGTTAGACTTAGGTTTAGGGTTAGGGTTAGGGTTAGGGTTAGGGTTAGATTTAGGATTAGGGTTACGGTTAGGGTTAGATTTAGGGTTAGGGTTAGGGTTAGGGTTAGGGTTAGGGTTAGGGTTAGACTTAGGGATAGGGTTAGACTTAGGGTTAGGGTTAGGGTTAGGGTTAGACTTAGGGTTAGGGTTAGGGTTAGGGTTAGGGTTAGACTTAGGGTTAGGGTTAGGGTTAGGGTTAGGGTTTGGGTTTGGGTTAGGGTTAGACTTAGGGTTAGGGTTAAGGTTAGGGTTAGACTTAGACTTAGGGTTAGTGTTAGGGTTAGGGTTAGGGTTAGGGTTAGGATAGAGTTAGGGTAAGACTTAGGGTTAGGGTTAGACTTAGGGTTAGGGTTAGGGTTAGACTTAGGTTTAGGGTTAGGGTTAGGGTTAGGGTTATGGTTAGACTTAGAATTAGGGTTACGGTTAGGGTTAGATTTAGGGTTAGGGTTAGGGTTAGGGTTAGGGTTAGACTTAGGGTTAGGGTTAGGGTTAGGGTTAGGGTTAGACTTAGGGTTAGGGTTAGGGTTAGGGTTAGATTTAGGGTTAGGGTTAGGGTTAGGGTTAGACTTAGGGTTAGGGTTAGGGTTAGAGTTAGTGTTAGACTTAGGGTTAGGGTTAGGGTTAGGGTTTGACTTAGGGTTAGGGTTAGGGTAAGGGTTAGGGTTAGGGTTAGGGTAAGGGTTAGGGTTAGGGTTAGGGTTAGGGTTAGACTTAGGGTTAGGGTTAGGGTTAGGGTTAGGGTTAGATTTAGGGTTAGGGTTAGACTTAGGGTTAGGGTTAGGGTTAGGGTTAGACTTAGGGTTAGGGTTAGGGTTAGGGTTAGGGTTAGACTTAGGGTTAGGGTTAGGGTTAGGGTTAGACTTAGGGTTAGGGTTAGGGTTAGACTTAGGGTTAGGGTTAGGGTTAGGGTTAGGGTTAGATTTAGGGTTAGGTTTAGGGTTAGACTTAGGGTTAGGGTTAGGGTTAGGGTTAGGGTTAGGGTAAGGGTTAGACTTAGGGTTAGGGTTATGGTTAGGGTTAGTGTTAGGGTTAGACTTAGGGTTAGGGTTAGGGTTAGGGTTAGGGTTAGGGTTAGACTTATGTTTAGGGTTAGGGTTAGGGTTAGGGTTAGAGTTAGGGTTAGACTTAGGGTTAGGGTTAGGGTTAGATTTAGGATTAGGGTTAGGGTTAGGGTTAGGGTTAGACTTAGGGTTAGGGTTAGGGTTAGATTTAGGGTTAGGGTTAGGGTTAGACTTAGGGTTAGGGTTAGGGTTAGGGTTAGGGTTAGACTTAGACTTAGGGTTAGTGTTAGGGTTAGGGTTAGGGTTTGGGTTTGGGTTAGGGTTAGAGTTAGGGTTAGGGTTAAGGTTAGGGTTAGACTTAGACTTAGGGTTAGTGTTACGGTTAGGGTTAGGGTTAGGGTTAGAGTTAGGGTAAGACTTAGGGTTAGGGTTAGACTTAGGGTTAGGGTTAGGGTTAGACTTAGGTTTAGGGTTAGGGTTAGGGTTAGGGTTAGGGTTATGGTTAGACTTAGGATTAGGGTTACGGTTAGGGTTAGATTTAGGGTTAGGGTTAGGGTTAGGGTTAGGGTTAGGGTTAGACTTAGGGTTAGGGTTAGGGTTAGACTTAGGGTTAGGGTTAGGGTTAGGGTTAGATTTAGGGTTAGAGTTAGGGTTAGGGTTAGACTTAGGGTTAGGGTTAGGGTTAGGGTTAGGGTTAGACTTAGGGTTAGGGTTAGGGTTAGGGTTTGACTTAGGGTTAGGGTTAGGGTTAGGGTAAGGGTTAGGGTTAGGGTTAGGGTTAGGGTTAGGGTTAGGGTTAGACTTAGGGTTAGGGTTAGATTTAGGGTTAGGTTTAGCGTTAGGGTTAGACTTAGGGTTAGGGTTAGGTTTAGGGTTAGGGTTAGACTTAGGGTTAGGGTTAGGGTTAGGGTTAGACTTAGGGTTAGGGTTAGGGTTAGACTTAGGGTTAGGGTTAGGGTTAGGGTTAGATTTAGGGTTAGGGTTAGGGTTAGACTTAGGGTTAGGGTTAGGGTTAGGGTTAGGGTAAGGGTTAGACTTAGGGTTAGGGTTAGGGTTAGGGTTAGGGTTAGGGTTAGACTTAAGGTTAGGGTTAGGGTTAGGGTTAGGGTTAGGGTTAGACTTATGGTTAGGGTTAGACTTAGGGTTAGGGTTAGGGTTAGACTTAGGGTTAGGGTTAGGGTTAGGGTTAGGGTTAGGGTTAGATTTAGGGTTAGGGTTAGGGTTAGACTTAGGGTTAGGGTTAGGGTTAGGGTTAGGGTTAGGGTAAGGGTAAGGGTTAGACTTAGGGTTAGGGTTAGGGTTAGGGTTAGGGTTAGTGTTAGGGTTAGACTTAGGGTTAGGGTTAGACTTAGGGTTAGGGTTAGGGTTAGGGTTAGGGTTAGACTTATGGTTAGGGTTAGGGTTAGGGTTAGAGTTAGGGTTAGGGTTAGACTTATGGTTAGACTTAGGGTTAGACTTAGGGTTAGGGTTAGGGTTAGATTTTTGTTTAGGGTTAGATTTAGGGTTAGGGTTAGGGTTAGGGTTAGGATTAGTGTTAGGGTTAGACTTAGATTTAGGGTTAGGGTTAGGGTTAGGGTTAGGGTTAGGGTTTGGGTTTGGGTTAGGGTTAGACTTAGGGTTAGGGTTAGGGTTAGGGTTAGACTTAGACTTAGGGTTAGTGTTAGGGTTAGGGTTAGGGTTAGACTTAGGGTAAGACTTAGGGTTAGGGTTAGACTTAGGGTTAGGGTTAGGGTTAGGGTTAGACTTAGGTTTAGGGTTAGGGTTAGGGTTAGGGTTAGGGTTAGGGTTAGATTTAGGATTAGGGTTACGGTTAGGGTTAGATTTAGGGTTAGGGTTAGGGTTAGGGTTAGGGTTAGGGTTAGACTTAGGGATAGGGTTAGGGTTAGGGTTAGATTTAGGGTTAGGGTTAGGGTTAGGGTTAGGGTTAGATTTAGGGTTAGGGTTAGGGTTAGGGTTAGGGTTAGACTTAGGGTTAGGGTTATGGTTACGGTTTGACTTAGGGTTAGGGTTAGGGTTAGGGTAAGGGTTAGGGTTAGGGTTAGACTTAGGGTTAGGGTTAGGGTTAGGGTTAGGGTTAGACTTAGGGTTAGGGTTAGATTTAGGGTTAGGGTTAGACTTAGGGTTAGGGTTAGCGTTAGGGTTAGACTTAGGGTTAGGGTTAGGGTTAGACTTAGGGTTAGGGTTAGGGTTAGGGTTAGGGTTAGGGTTAGATTTAGGGTTACGGTTAGGGTTTGACTTAGGGTTAGGGTTAGGGTTAGGGTTAGGGTTAGGGTAAGGGTTAGACTTAGGGTTAGGGTTACGGTTAGGGTTAGGGTTAGTGTTAGGGTAAGATTTAGGGTTAGGGTTAGGGTTAGGGTTAGGGTTAGGGTTAGGGTTAGACTTAGGGTTAGGGTTAGGGTTAGGGTTAGTGTTAGGGTTAGACTTAGGGTTAGGGTTAGGGTTAGGGTTAGGGTTAGACTTATGGTTAGGGTTAGATTTAGGGTTAGGGTTTGGGTTAGGGTTAGGATTAGTGTTAGATTCAGGGTTAGGGTTAGGGTTAGGGTTAGGGTTAGACTTAGACTTAGGGTTAGGGTTAGGGTTAGGGTTAGGGTTTGGGTTTGGGTTAGGGTTAGACTTAGGGTTAGGGTTAAGGTTAGGGTTAGACTTAGACTTAGGGTTAGTGTAAGGGTTAGGGTTAAGTTTAGGGTTAGGGTTAGAGTTAGGGTAAGATTTAGGGTTAGGGTTAGACTTAGGGTTAGGGTTAGGGTTAGACTTAGGTTTAGGGTTAGGGTTAGGGTTAGGGTGAGGGTTATGGTTAGATTTAGGATTAGGGTTACGGTTAGGGTAAGATTTAGGGTTAGGGTTAGGGTTAGGGTTAGGGTTAGACTTAGGGTTAGGGTTAGGGTTAGGGTTAGATTTAGGGTTAGGGTTAGTGTTAGGGTTAGACTTAGGGTTAGGGTTAGGGTTAGGGTTAGACTTAGGGATAGGGTTAGGGTTAGGGTTAGATTTAGGGTTAGGGTTAGGGTTAGGGTTAGGGTTAGACTTAGGGTTAGGGTTAGGGTTAGGGTTAGTGTTAGGGTTAGACTTAGGGTTAGGGTTAGACTTAGGGTTACGGTTAGGGTTAGGGTTAGGGTTAGGGTTAGACTTATGGTTAGGGTTAGGGTTAGGGTTAGGGTTAGGGTTAGGGTTAGGGTTAGGGTTAGACTTAGGGTTAGGGTTACGGTTAGGGTTAGGGTTAGTGTTAGGGTAAGATTTAGGGTTAGGGTTAGGGTTAGGGTTAGGGTTAGGGTTAGGGTTAGTGTTAGGGTTAGACTTAGGGTTAGGGTTAGGGTTAGGGTTAGGGTTAGACTTATGGTTAGGGTTAGACTTAGGGTTAGGGTTTGGGTTAGGGTTAGGATTAGTGTTAGATTCAGGGTTAGGGTTAGGGTTAGGGTTAGGGTTAGACTTAGACTTAGGGTTAGGGTTAGGGTTAGGGTTAGGGTTTGGGTTTGGGTTAGGGTTAGACTTAGGGTTAGGGTTAAGGTTAGGGTTAGATTTAGGGTTATGGTTAGGGTTAGGGTTAGGGTTAGGGTTAGGGTTAGACTTAGGGTTAGGGTTAGGGTTAGGGTTAGATTTCGGGTTAGGGTTAGTGTTAGGGTTAGACTTAGGGTTAGGGTTAGGGTTAGGGTTAGGGTTAGACTTAGGGTTAGGGTTAGGGTTAGGGTTTGACTTAGGGTTAGGGTAAGGGTAAGGGTTAGGGTTAGGGTTAGGGTTAGGGTTAGACTTAGGGTTAGGGTTAGACTTAGGGTTAGGGTTAGGGTTAGGGTTAGGGTTAGGGTTAGGGTTAGACTTAGGTTTAGGGTTAGGGTTAGGGTTAGGGTTAGGGTTATGGTTAGACTTAGGATTAGGGTTACGGTTAGGGTTAGATTTAGGGTTAGGGTTAGGGTTATGGTTAGGGTTAGGGTTAGACTTAGGGTTAGGGTTAGGGTTAGGGTTAGATTTAGGGTTAGGGTTAGTGTTAGGGTTAGACTTAGGGTTAGGGTTAGGGTTAGGGTTAGACTTAGGGTTAGGGTTAGGGTTAGGGTTTGACTTAGGGTTAGGGTTAGGGTAAGGGTTAGGGTTAGGGTTAGGGTAAGGGTAAGGGTTAGGGTTAGGGTTAGGGTTAGGGTTAGACTTAGGGTTAGGGTTAGGGTTAGGGTTAGGGTTAGACTTAGGGTTAGGGTTAGGGTTAGGGTTAGGGTTAGGGTTAGACTTAGGGTTAGGGTTAGGGTTAGGGTTAGGGTTAGACTTAGGGTTAGGGTTAGGGTTAGGGTTAGACTTAGGGTTAGGGTTAGGGTTAGACTTAGGGTTAGCGTTAGGGTTAGACTTAGGGTTAGGGTTAGGGTTAGGGTTAGGGTTAGGGTTAGATTTAGGGTTAGGGTTAGGGTTAGACTTAGGGTTAGGGTTAGGGTTAGGGTTAGGGTAAGGGTTAGACTTAGGGTTAGGGTTAGGGTTAGGGTTAGTGTTAGGGTTAGGGTTAGGGTTAGGGTTAGGGTCAGACTTATGGTTAGGGTTAGGGTTAGGGTTAGAGTTAGGGTTAGACTTAGGGTTAGGGTTAGGGTTAGACTTAGGGTTAGGGTTAGGGTTAGGGTTAGACTTAGGGTTAGGGTTAGGGTTAGATTTAGGGTTAGGGTTAGGGTTAGACTTAGGGTTAGGGTTAGGGTTAGGGTTAGGGTAAGGGTTAGACTTAGGGTTAGGGTTAGGGTTAGGGTTAGGGTTAGTGTTAGGGTTAGACTTAGGGTTAGGGTTAGGGTTAGGGTTAGGGTTAGACTTAGGGTTACGGTTAGGGTTAGACTTAGGGTTAGGGTTAGGGTTAGGGTTAGGGTTAGGGTTAGGGTAAGGGTTAGACTTAGGGTTAGGGTTACGGTTAGGGTTAGGGTTAGTGTTAGGGTAAGATTTAGGGTTAGGGTTAGGGTTAGGGTTAGGGTTAGGGTTAGCGTTAGGGTTAGTGTTAGGGTTAGACTTAGGGTTAGGGTTAGGGTTAGGGTTAGGGTTAGACTTATGGTTAGGGTTAGACTTAGGGTTAGGGTTTGGGTTAGGGTTAGGATTAGTGTTAGATTCAGGGTTAGGGTTAGGGTTAGGGTTAGGGTTAGACTTAGACTTAGGGTTAGGGTTAGGGTTAGGGTTAGGGTTTGGGTTTGGGTTAGGGTTAGACTTAGGGTTAGGGTTAAGGTTAGGGTTAGACTTAGACTTAGGGTTAGTGTAAGGGTTAGGGTTAAGTTTAGGGTTAGGGTTAGAGTTAGGGTAAGACTTAGGGTTAGGGTTAGACTTAGGGTTAGGGTTAGGGTTAGGGTTAGACTTAGGTTTAGGGTTAGGGTTAGGGTTAGGGTTAGGGTTATGGTTAGACTTAGGATTAGGGTTACGGTTAGGGTTAGATTTAGGGTTATGGTTAGGGTTAGGGTTAGGGTTAGGGTTAGGGTTAGACTTAGGGTTAGGGTTAGGGTTAGGGTTAGATTTCGGGTTAGGGTTAGTGTTAGGGTTAGACTTAGGGTTAGCGTTAGGGTTAGGGTTAGGGTTAGACTTAGGGTTAGGGTTAGGGTTAGGGTTTGACTTAGGGTTAGGGTAAGGGTAAGGGTTAGGGTTAGGGTTAGGGTTAGGGTTAGACTTAGGGTTAGGGTTAGACTTAGGGTTAGGGTTAGGGTTAGGGTTAGGGTTAGGGTTAGGGTTAGACTTAGGTTTAGGGTTAGGGTTAGGGTTAGGGTTAGGGTTATGGTTAGACTTAGGATTAGGGTTACGGTTAGGGTTAGATTTAGGGTTAGGGTTAGGGTTATGGTTAGGGTTAGGGTTAGACTTAGGGTTAGGGTTAGGGTTAGGGTTAGATTTAGGGTTAGGGTTAGTGTTAGGGTTAGACTTAGGGTTAGGGTTAGGGTTAGGGTTAGGGTTAGACTTAGGGTTAGGGTTAGGGTTAGGGTTTGACTTAGGGTTAGGGTTAGGGTAAGGGTTAGGGTTAGGGTTAGGGTAAGGGTAAGGGTTAGGGTTAGGGTTAGGGTTAGGGTTAGACTTAGGGTTAGGGTTAGGGTTAGGGTTAGGGTTAGACTTAGGGTTAGGGTTAGGGTTAGGGTTAGGGTTAGGGTTAGGGTTAGACTTAGGGTTAGGGTTAGGGTTAGGGTTAGGGTTAGACTTAGGGTTAGGGTTAGGGTTAGGGTTAGACTTAGGGTTAGGGTTAGGGTTAGACTTAGGGTTAGGGTTAGGGTTAGGGTTAGGGTTAGGGTTAGATTTAGGGTTAGGGTTAGACTTAGGGTTAGGGTTAGGGTTAGGGTTAGGGTTAGGGTAAGGGTTAGACTTAGGGTTACGGTTAGGGTTAGACTTAGGGTTAGGGTTAGGGTTAGGGTTAGGGTTAGGGTTAGGGTAAGGGTTAGGGTTAGGGTTAGGGTTAGATTTAGGGTTAGGGTTAGACTTAGGGTTAGGGTTAGGGTTAGGGTTAGGGTTAGGGTAAGGGTTAGACTTAGGGTTAGGGTTAGGGTTAGACTTAGGGTTAGGGTTAGGGTTAGACTTAGGGTTAGGGTTAGGGTTAGGGTTAGACTTAGGGTTAGGGTTAGGGTTAGGGTTAGATTTAGGGTTAGGGTTAGGGTTAGACTTAGGGTTAGGGTTAGGGTTAGGGTAAGGGTTAGACTTAGGGTTAGGGTTAGGGTTAGGGTTAGGGTTAGTGTTAGGGTTAGACTTAGGGTTAGGGTTAGGGTTAGGGTTAGGGTTAGACTTAGGCTTACGGTTAGGGTTAGACTTAGGGTTAGGGTTAGGGTTAGGGTTAGGGTTAGGGTAAGGGTTAGACTTAGGGTTAGGGTTACGGTTAGGGTTAGGGTTAGTGTTAGGGTAAGATTTAGGGTTAGGGTTAGGATTAGGGTTAGGGTTAGGGTTAGGGTTAGATTTAGGGTTAGGGTTAGGGTTAGGGTTAGTGTTAGGGTTAGACTTAGGGTTAGGGTTAGGGTTAGGGTTAGGGTTATACTTATGGTTAGGGTTAGACTTAGGGTTAGGGTTTGGGTTAGGGTTAGGATTAGTGTTAGATTCAGGGTTAGGGTTAGGGTTAGGGTTAGGGTTAGGGTTAGACTTAGACTTAGGGTTAGGGTTAGGGTTAGGGTTAGGGTTTGAGTTTGGGTTAGGGTTAGACTTAGGGTTAGGGTTAAGGTTAGGGTTAGACTTAGACTTAGGGTTAGTGTAAGGGTTAGGGTTAAGTTTAGGGTTAGGGTTAGAGTTAGGGTAAGACTTAGGGTTAGGGTTAGACTTAGGGTTAGGGTTAGGGTTAGACTTAGGTTTAGGGTTAGGGTTAGGGTTAGGGTTAGGGTTATGGTTAGACTTAGGATTAGGGTTACGGTTAGGGTTAGATTTAGGGTTAGGGTTAGGGTTAGGGTTAGGGTTAGACTTAGGGTTAGGGTTAGGGTTAGGGTTAGATTTAGGGTTAGGGTTAGTGTTAGGGTTAGACTTAGGGTTAGGGTTAGGGTTAGGGTTAGGGTTAGGGTTAGACTTAGGGTTAGGGTAAGGGTTAGGGTTAGGGTTAGGGTAAGGGTAAGGGTTAGGGTTAGGGTTAGGGTTAGGGTTAGACTTAGAGTTAGGGTTAGGGTTAGGGTTAGGGTTAGACTTAGGGTTAGGGTTAGACTTAGGGTTAGGGTTAGGGTTAGGGTTAGACTTAGGGTTAGGGTTAGGGTTAGGGTTAGGGTTAGACTTAGGGTTAGGGTTAGGGTTAGGGTTAGACTTAGGGTTAGGGTTAGGGTTAGACTTAGGGTTAGGGTTAGGGTTAGGGTTAGGGTTAGGGTTAGATTTAGGGTTAGGGTTAGGGTTAGACTTAGGGTTAGGGTTAGGATTAGGGTTAGGGTTAGGGTAAGGGTTAGACTTAGGGTTAGGGTTAGGGTTAGGGTTAGTGTTAGGGTTAGACTTAGGGTTAGGGTTAGGGTTAGGGTTAGGGTTAGACTTATGGTTAGGGTTAGGGTTAGGGTTAGGGTTAGAGTTAGGGTTAGACTTAGGGTTAGGGTTAGGGTTAGACTTAGGGTTAGGGTTAGGGTTAGGGTTAGACTTAGGGTTAGGGTTAGGGTTAGATTTAGGGTTAGGGTTAGGGTTAGACTTAGGGTTAGGGTTAGGGTTAGGGTTAGGGTAAGGGTTAGACTTAGGGTTAGGGTTAGGGTTAGGGTTAGTGTTAGGGTTAGACTTAGGGTTAGGGTTAGGGTTAGGGTTAGGGTTAGACTTATGGTTAGGGTTAGGGTTAGGGTTAGACTTAGGGTTAGGGTTAGGGTTAGGGTTAGACTTAGGGTTAGGGTTTGGGTTAGGGTTAGGATTAGTGTTAGATTCAGGGTTAGGGTTAGGGTTAGGGTTAGGGTTAGGGTTAGACTTAGACTTAGGGTTAGGGTTAGGGTTAGGGTTAGGGTTTGAGTTTGGGTTAGGGTTAGACTTAGGGTTAGGGTTAAGGTTAGGGTTAGACTTAGACTTAGGGTTAGTGTAAGGGTTAGGGTTAAGTTTAGGGTTAGGGTTAGAGTTAGGGTAAGACTTAGGGTTAGGGTTAGACTTAGGGTTAGGGTTAGGGTTAGACTTAGGTTTAGGGTTAGGGTTAGGGTTAGGGTTAGGGTTATGGTTAGACTTAGGATTAGGGTTACGGTTAGGGTTAGATTTAGGGTTAGGGTTAGGGTTAGGGTTAGGGTTAGACTTAGGGTTAGGGTTAGGGTTAGGGTTAGATTTAGGGTTAGGGTTAGTGTTAGGGTTAGACTTAGGGTTAGGGTTAGGGTTAGGGTTAGGGTTAGGGTTAGACTTAGGGTTAGGGTAAGGGTTAGGGTTAGGGTTAGGGTAAGGGTAAGGGTTAGGGTTAGGGTTAGGGTTAGGGTTAGACTTAGAGTTAGGGTTAGGGTTAGGGTTAGGGTTAGACTTAGGGTTAGGGTTAGACTTAGGGTTAGGGTTAGGGTTAGGGTTAGACTTAGGGTTAGGGTTAGGGTTAGGGTTAGGGTTAGACTTAGGGTTAGGGTTAGGGTTAGGGTTAGACTTAGGGTTAGGGTTAGGGTTAGACTTAGGGTTAGGGTTAGGGTTAGGGTTAGGGTTAGGGTTAGATTTAGGGTTAGGGTTAGGGTTAGACTTAGGGTTAGGGTTAGGATTAGGGTTAGGGTTAGGGTAAGGGTTAGACTTAGGGTTAGGGTTAGGGTTAGGGTTAGTGTTAGGGTTAGACTTAGGGTTAGGGTTAGGGTTAGGGTTAGGGTTAGACTTATGGTTAGGGTTAGGGTTAGGGTTAGGGTTAGAGTTAGGGTTAGACTTAGGGTTAGGGTTAGGGTTAGACTTAGGGTTAGGGTTAGGGTTAGGGTTAGACTTAGGGTTAGGGTTAGGGTTAGATTTAGGGTTAGGGTTAGGGTTAGACTTAGGGTTAGGGTTAGGGTTAGGGTTAGGGTTAGGGTAAGGGTTAGACTTAGGGTTAGGGTTAGGGTTAGGGTTAGTGTTAGGGTTAGACTTAGGGTTAGGGTTAGGGTTAGGGTTAGGGTTAGACTTATGGTTAGGGTTAGGGTTAGGGTTAGACTTAGGGTTAGGGTTAGGGTTAGGGTTAGACTTAGGGTTAGGGTTAGGGTTAGGGTTAAACTTAGGGTTAGGGTTAGGGTTAGACTTAGGGTTAGGGTTAGGGTTAGGGTTAGGGTTAGGGTTAGGGTTAGACTTAGGGTTAGGGTTAGGGTTAGACTTAGGGATAGGGTTAGTGTTAGGGTTAGGGTTAGACTTAGGGTTAGGGTTAGACTTAGGGTTAGGGTTAGGGTTAGGGTTAGACTTAGGGTTAGGGTTAGGGTTAGGGTTAGGGTTACACTTAGGGTTAGGGTTAGGGTTAGACTTAGGGTTAGGGTTAGGGTTAGACTTAGGGTTAGGGTTAGGGTTAGGGTTAGGGTTAGGGTTAGATTTAGGGTTAGGGTTAGGGTTAGGGTTAGGGTTAGGGTTAGGGTTAGACTTAGACTTAGGGTTAGGGTTAGGGTTAGGGTTTGGGTTTGGGTTAGGGTTAGACTTAGGGTTAGGGTTAGGGTTAGGGTTAGTGTTAGGGTTAGACTTAGGGTTAGGGTTAGCGTTAGGGTTAGGGTTAGACTTATGGTTAGGGTTAGGGTTAGGGTTAGGGTTAGACTTAGGGTTAGGGTTAGGGTTAGACTTAGGGTTAGGGTTAGGGTTAGGGTTAGACTTAGGGTTAGGGTTAGGGTTAGATTTAGGGTTAGGGTTAGGGTTAGACTTAGGGTTAGGGTTAGGGTTAGGGTTAGGGTTAGGGTAAGGGTTAGACTTAGGGTTAGGGTTAGGGTTAGGGTTAGGGTTAGTGTTAGGGTTAGACTTAGGGTTAGGGTTAGGGTTAGGGTTAGGGTTAGACTTAGGGTTACGGTTAGGGTTAGACTTAGGGTTAGGGTTAGGGTTAGGGTTAGGGTTAGGGTTAGGGTAAGGGTTAGACTTAGGGTTAGGGTTACGGTTAGGGTTAGGGTTAGTGTTAGGGTAAGATTTAGGGTTAGGGTTAGGGTTAGGGTTAGGGTTAGACTTAGGGTTAGGGTTAGGGTTAGGGTTAGGGTTAGGGTTAGGGTTAGACTTAGGGTTAGGGTTAGGGTTAGGGTTATACTTATGGTTAGGGTTAGACTTAGGGTTAGGGTTTGGGTTAGGGTTAGGATTAGTGTTAGATTCAGGGTTAGGGTTAGGGTTAGGGTTAGGGTTAGGGTTAGACTTAGACTTAGGGTTAGGGTTAGGGTTAGGGTTAGGGTTTGGGTTTGGGTTAGGGTAAGACTTAGGGTTAGGGTTAAGGTTAGGGTTAGACTTAGACTTAGGGTTAGTGTAAGGGTTAGGGTTAAGTTTAGGGTTAGGGTTAGAGTTAGGGTAAGACTTAGGGTTAGGGTTAGACTTAGGGTTAGGGTTAGGGTTAGACTTAGGTTTAGGGTTAGGGTTAGGGTTAGGGTTAGGGTTATGGTTAGACTTAGGATTAGGGTTACGGTTAGGGTTAGATTTAGGGTTAGGGTTAGGGTTAGGGTTAGGGTTAGGGTTAGACTTAGGGTTAGGGTTAGGGTTAGGGTTAGATTTAGGGTTAGGGTTAGTGTTAGGGTTAGACTTAGGGTTAGGGTTAGGGTTAGGGTTAGGGTTAGACTTAGGGTTAGGGTAAGGGTTAGGGTTAGGGTTAGGGTTAGGGTAAGGGTAAGGGTTAGGGTTAGGGTTAGGGTTAGGGTTAGACTTAGAGTTAGGGTTAGGGTTAGGGTTAGGGTTAGACTTAGGGTTAGGGTTAGACTTAGGGTTAGGGTTAGGGTTAGGGTTAGACTTAGGGTTAGGGTTAGGGTTAGGGTTAGGGTTAGACTTAGGGTTAGGGTTAGGGTTAGGGTTAGACTTAGGGTTAGGGTTAGGGTTAGACTTAGGGTTAGGGTTAGGGTTAGGGTTAGGGTTAGGGTTAGATTTAGGGTTAGGGTTAGGGTTAGACTTAGGGTTAGGGTTAGGATTAGGGTTAGGGTTAGGGTAAGGGTTAGACTTAGGGTTAGGGTTAGGGTTAGGGTTAGTGTTAGGGTTAGACTTAGGGTTAGGGTTAGGGTTAGGGTTAGGGTTAGACTTATGGTTAGGGTTAGGGTTAGGGTTAGGGTTAGAGTTAGGGTTAGAGTTAGGGTTAGGGTTAGGGTTAGACTTAGGGTTAGGGTTAGGGTTAGGGTTAGACTTAGGGTTAGGGTTAGGGTTAGATTTAGGGTTAGGGTTAGGGTTAGACTTAGGGTTAGGGTTAGGGTTAGGGTTAGGGTTAGGGTTAGGGTAAGGGTTAGACTTAGGGTTAGGGTTAGGGTTAGGGTTAGGGTTAGACTTATGGTTAGGGTTAGGGTTAGGGTTAGACTTAGGGTTAGGGTTAGGGTTAGACTTAGGGTTAGTGTTAGGGTTAGGGTTAAACTTAGGGTTAGGGTTAGGGTTAGACTTAGGGTTAGGGTTAGGGTTAGGGTTAGGGTTAGGGTTAGACTTAGGGTTAGGGTTAGGGTTAGACTTAGGGATAGGGTTAGTGTTAGGGTTAGGGTTAGACTTAGGGTTAGGGTTAGACTTAGGGTTAGGGTTAGGGTTAGGGTTAGACTTAGGGTTAGGGTTAGGGTTAGGGTTAGGGTTACACTTAGGGTTAGGGTTAGGGTTAGGGTTAGACTTAGGGTTAGGGTTAGGGTTAGACTTAGGGTTAGGGTTAGGGTTAGGGTTAGGGTTAGGGTTAGATTTAGGGTTAGGGTTAGGGTTAGGGTTAGGGTTAGGGTTAGGGTTAGACTTAGACTTAGGGTTAGGGTTAGGGTTAGGGTTAGGGTTTGGGTTTGGGTTAGGGTTAGACTTAGGGTTAGGGTTAGGGTTAGGGTTAGGGTTAGTGTTAGGGTTAGACTTAGGGTTAGGGTTAGGGTTAGGGTTAGGGTTAGACTTATGGTTAGGGTTAGGGTTAGGGTTAGACTTAGGGTTAGGGTTAGGGTTAGGGTTAGACTTAGGGTTAGGGTTAGGGTTAGGGTTAAACTTAGGGTTAGGGTTAGGGTTAGACTTAGGGTTAGGGTTAGGGTTAGGGTTAGGGTTAGGGTTAGGGTTAGACTTAGGTTTAGGGTTAGGGTTAGACATAAAGATAGGGTTAGTGTTAGGGTTAGGGTTAGACTTAGGGTTAGGGTTAGGGTTAGGGTTAGGGTTAGTGTTAGGGTTAGACTTAGGGTTAGGGTTAGGGTTAGGGTTAGGGTTAGGGTTAGGGTTAGGGTTAGACTTAGGGTTAGGGTTAGGGTTAGGGTTAGACTTAGGGTTAGGGTTAGGGTTAGGGTTAAACTTAGGGTTAGGGTTAGGGTTAGACTTAGGGTTAGGGTTAGGGTTAGGGTTAGGGTTAGGGTTAGACTTAGGGTTAGGGTTGGGTTAGACTTAGGGATAGGGTTAGTGTTAGGGTTAGGGTTAGGGTTAGGGTTAGACTTAGGGTTAGGGTTAGGGTTAGGGTTAGACTTAGGGTTAGGGTTAGGGTTAGGGTTAGGGTTACACTTAGGGTTAGGGTTAGGGTTAGGGTTAGACTTAGGGTTAGGGTTAGGGTTAGACTTAGGGTTAGGGTTAGGGTTAGGGTTAGGGTTAGGGTTAGATTTAGGGTTAGGGTTAGGGTTAGGGTTAGGGTTAGGGTTAGACTTAGACTTAGGGTTAGGGTTAGGGTTAGGGTTAGGGTTTGGGTTTGGGTTAGGGTTAGACTTAGGGTTAGGGTTAGGGTTAGGGTTAGACTTAGACTTAGGGTTAGTGTTAGGGTTAGGGTTAGACTTAGGGTAAGACTTAGGGTTAGGGTTAGACTTAGGGTTAGGGTTAGACTTAGGTTTAGGGTTAGGGTTAGGGTTAGATTTAGGATTAGGGTTAAGGTTAGGGTTAGGGTTAGGGTTAGGGTTAGGGTTAGGGTTAGACTTAGGGATAGGGTTAGGGTTAGGGTTAGACTTAGGGTTAGGGTTAGGGTTAGGGTTTGACTTAGGGTTAGGGTTAGGGTTAGGGTAAGGGTTAGGGTTAGGGTTAGACTTAGGGTTAGGGTTAGGGTTAGGGTTAGGGTTAGACTTAGGGTTAGGGTTAGACTTAGGGTTAGGGTTAGGGTTAGAGTTAGACTTAGGGTTACGGTTAGGGTTAGGGTTAGGGTTAGACTTAGGGTTAGGGTTAGGGTTAGGGTTAGACTTAGGGTTAGGGTTAGGGTTAGACTTAGGGTTAGGGTTAGGGTTAGGGTTAGGGTTAGGGTTAGATTTAGGGTTAGGGTTAGGGTTAGACTTAGGGTTAGGGTTAGGGTTAGGGTTAGGGTTAGGGTTCGGGTAAGGGTTAGACTTAGGGTTAGGGTTACGGTTAGGGTTAGTGTTAGTGTTAGGGTTAGACTTAGGGTTAGGGTTAGGGTTAGGGTTAGACTTAGGGTTAGGGTTAGGGTTAGGGTTAGTGTTAGGGTTAGACTTAGGGTTAGGGTTAGGGTTAGACTTATGGTTAGGGTTAGACTTAGGGTTAGGGTTAGGGTTAGGGTTAGGATTAGTGTTAGATTCAGGGTTAGGGTTAGGGTTAGGGTTAGGGTTAGGGTTAGACTTAGACTTAGGGTTAGGGTTAGGGTTAGGGTTAGGGTTTGGGTTTGCGTTAGGTTTAGACTTAGGGTTAGGGTTAGGGTTAGGGTTAGGGTTAGACTTAGGGTTAGTGTTAGGGTTAGGGGTAGGGTTAGGATTAGGGTTAGAGTTAGGGTAAGACTTAGGGTTAGGGATAGACTTAGGGTTAGGGTTAGGGTTAGGGTTAAGGTTAGGGTTAGACTTAGACTTAGGGTTAGTGTAAGGGTTAGGGTTAAGTTTAGGGTTAGGGTTAGAGTTAGGGTAAGACTTAGGGTTAGGGTTAGACTTAGGGTTAGGGTTAGGGTTAGACTTAGGTTTAGGGTTAGGGTTAGGGTTAGGGTTAGGGTTATGGTTAGACTTAGGATTAGGGTTACTGTTAGGGTTAGATTTAGGGTTAGGGTTAGGGTTAGGGTTAGGGTTAGGGTTAGACTTAGGGTTAGGGTTAGGGTTAGGGTTAGATTTAGGGTTAGGGTTAGTGTTAGGGTTAGACTTAGGGTTAGGGTTAGGGTTAGGGTTAGACTTAGGGTTAGGGTTAGGGTTAGGGTTAGGGTTTGACTTAGGGTTAGGGTAAGGGTAAGGGTTAGGGTTAGACTTAGGGTTAGGGTTAGACTTAGGGTTAGGGTTAGGGTTAGGGTTAGGGTTAGGGTTAGGGTTAGACTTAGGTTTAGGGTTAGGGTTAGGGTTAGGGTTAGGGTTATGGTTAGACTTAGGATTAGGGTTACGGTTAGGGTTAGATTTAGGGTTAGGGTTAGGGTTATGGTTAGGGTTAGGGTTAGACTTAGGGTTAGGGTTAGGGTTAGGGTTAGATTTAGGGTTAGGGTTAGTGTTAGGGTTAGACTTAGGGTTAGGGTTAGGGTTAGGGTTAGGGTTAGACTTAGGGTTAGGGTTAGGGTTAGGGTTTGACTTAGGGTTAGGGTTAGGGTAAGGGTTAGGGTTAGGGTAAGGGTAAGGGTTAGGGTTAGGGTTAGGGTTAGGGTTAGACTTAGGGTTAGGGTTAGGGTTAGGGTTAGACTTAGGGTTAGGGTTAGGGTTAGGGTTAGGGTTAGGGTTAGACTTAGGGTTAGGGTTAGGGTTAGGGTTAGGGTTAGACTTAGGGTTAGGGTTAGGGTTAGGGTTAGACTTAGGGTTAGGTTTAGGGTTAGGGTTAGACTTAGGGTTAGGGTTAGGGTTAGGGTTAGGGTTAGGGTTAGATTTAGGGTTAGGGTTAGACTTAGGGTTAGGGTTAGGGTTAGGGTTAGGGTTAGGGTAAGGGTTAGACTTAGGGTTAGGGTTAGGGTTAGGGTTAGTGTTAGGGTTAGACTTAGGGTTAGGGTTAGGGTTAGGGTTAGGGTTAGACTTATGGTTAGGGTTAGGGTTAGGGTTAGGGTTAGACTTAGGGTTAGGGTTAGGGTTAGACTTAGGGTTAGGGTTAGGGTTAGGGTTAGACTTAGGGTTAGGGTTAGGGTTAGATTTAGGGTTAGGGTTAGGGTTAGACTTAGGGTTAGGGTTAGGGTTAGGGTTAGGGTTAGGGTAAGGGTTAGACTTAGGGTTAGGGTTAGGGTTAGGGTTAGTGTTAGGGTTAGACTTAGGGTTAGGGTTAGGGTTAGGGTTAGGGTTAGACTTAGGGTTACGGTTAGGGTTAGACTTAGGGTTAGGGTTAGGGTTAGGGTTAGGGTTAGGGTAAGGGTTAGACTTAGTGTTAGGGTTACGGTTAGGGTTAGGGTTAGTGTTAGGGTAAGATTTAGGGTTAGGGTTAGGGTTAGGGTTAGGGTTAGGGTTAGGGTTAGACTTAGGGTTAGGGTTAGGGTTAGGGTTAGTGTTAGGGTTAGACTTAGGGTTAGGGTTAGGGTTATACTTATGGTTAGGGTTAGACTTAGGGTTAGGGTTTGGGTTAGGGTTAGGATTAGTGTTAGATTCAGGGTTAGGGTTAGGGTTAGGGTTAGGGTTAGGGTTAGACTTAGACTTAGGGTTAGGGTTAGGGTTAGGGTTAGGGTTTGGGTTTGGGTTAGGGTTAGACTTAGGGTTAGGGTTAAGGTTAGGGTTAGACTTAGACTTAGGGTTAGTGTAAGGGTTAGGGTTAAGTTTAGGGTTAGGGTTAGAGTTAGGTTTAGGGTTAGGGTTAGGGTTAGGGTTAGGGTTATGGTTAGACTTAGGATTAGGGTTACGGTTAGGGTTAGATTTAGGGTTAGGGTTAGGGTTAGGGTTAGGGTTAGACTTAGGGTTAGGGTTAGGGTTAGGGTTAGATTTAGGGTTAGGGTTAGTGTTAGGGTTAGACTTAGGGTTAGGGTTAGGGTTAGGGTTAGGGTTAGACTTAGGGTTAGGGTTAGGGTTAGGGTTTGACTTAGGGTTAGGGTTAGGGTAAGGGTAAGGGTTAGGGTTAGGGTAAGGGTAAGGGTTAGGGTTAGGGTTAGGGTTAGGGTTACACTTAGAGTTAGGGTTAGGGTTAGGGATAGGGTTAGACTTAGGGTTAGGGTTAGACTTAGGGTTAGGGTTAGGGTTAGGGTTAGACTTAGGGTTAGGGTTAGGGTTAGGGTTAGGGTTAGGGTTAGGGTTAGACTTAGGGTTAGGGTTAGGGTTAGGGTTAGATTTAGGGTTAGGGTTAGGGTTAGATTTAGGGTTAGGGTTAGGGTTAGGGTTAGGGTTAGGGTTAGATTTAGGGTTAGGGTTAGGGTTAGACTTAGGGTTAGTGTTAGGATTAGGGTTAGGGTTAGGGTAAGGGTTAGACTTAGGGTTAGGGTTAGGGTTAGGGTTAGACTTAGGGTTAGGGTTAGGGTTAGGGTTAGGGTTAGACTTATGGTTAGGGTTAGGGTTAGGGTTAGGGTTAGAGTTAGGGTTAGACTTAGGGTTAGGGTTAGGGTTAGACTTAGGGTTAGGGTTAGGGTTAGGGTTAGACTTAGGGTTAGGGTTAGGGTTAGATTTAGGGTTAGGGTTAGGGTTAGACTTAGGGTTAGGGTTAGGGTTAGGGTAAGGGTTAGACTTAGGGTTAGGGTTAGGGTTAGGGTTAGGGTTAGTGTTAGGGTTAGACTTAGGGTTAGGATTAGGGTTAGGGTTAGGGTAAGGGTTAGACTTAGGGTTAGGGTTAGACTTAGGGTTAGGGTTAGGGTTAGGGTTAGGGTTAGACTTATGGTTAGGGTTAGGGTTAGGGTTAGGGTTAGAGTTAGGGTTAGACTTAGGGTTAGGGTTAGGGTTAGACTTAGGGTTAGGGTTAGGGTTAGGGTTAGACTTAGGGTTAGGGTTAGGGTTAGATTTAGGGTTAGGGTTAGGGTTAGACTTAGGGTTAGGGTTAGGGTTAGGGTAAGGGTTAGACTTAGGGTTAGGGTTAGGGTTAGGGTTAGGGTTAGTGTTAGGGTTAGACTTAGGGTTAGGGTTAGGGTTAGTGTTAGGGTTAGACTTAGGGTTAGGGTTAGGGTTAGGGTTAGACTTAGGGTTAGGGTTAGGGTTAGGGTTAAACTTAGGGTTAGGGTTAGATTTAGGGTTAGGGTTAGGGTTAGGGTTAGGGTTAGGGTTAGGGTTAGACTTAGGGTTAGGGTTAGGGTTAGACTTAGGGATAGGGTTAGTGTTAGGGTTAGGGTTAGACTTAGGGTTAGGGTTAGACTTAGGGTTAGGGTTAGGGTTAGGGTTAGACTTAGGGTTAGGGTTAGGGTTAGGGTTAGGGTTACACTTAGGGTTAGGGTTAGGGTTAGGGTTAGACTTAGGGTTAGGGTTAGGGTTAGACTTAGGGTTAGGGTTAGGGTTAGGGTTAGGGTTAGGGTTAGATTTAGGGTTAGGGTTAGGGTTAGGGTTAGGGTTAGGGTTAGACTTAGGGTTAGGGTTAGGGTTAGGGTTAGGGTTTGGGTTTGGGTTAGGGTTAGACTTAGGGTTAGGGTTAGGGTTAGGGTTAGACTTAGACTTAGGGTTAGTGTTAGGGTTAGGGTTAGACTTAGGGTAAGACTTAGGGTTAGGGTTAGACTTAGGGTTAGGGTTAGGGTTAGGGTTAGACTTAGGTTTAGGGTTAGGGTTAGGGTTAGATTTAGGATTAGGGTTAAGGTTAGGGTTAGGGTTAGGGTTAGGGTTAGGGTTAGGGTTAGACTTAGGGATAGGGTTAGGGTTAGGGTTAGACTTAGGGTTAGGGTTAGGGTTAGGGTTTGACTTAGGGTTAGGGTTAGGGTTAGGGTTAGGGTTAGACTTAGGGTTAGGGTTAGACTTAGGGTTAGGGTTAGGGTTAGGGTTAGACTTAGGGTTAGGGTTAGGGTTAGGGTTAGGGTTAGGGTTAGACTTAGGGTTAGGGTTAGGGTTAGGGTTAGACTTAGGGTTAGGGTTAGGGTTAGACTTAGGGTTAGGGTTAGGGTTAGGGTTAGGGTTAGATTTAGGGTTAGGGTTAGGGTTAGACTTAGGGTTAGGGTTAGGGTTAGGGTTAGGGTAAGGGTTAGACTTAGGGTTAGGGTTACGGTTAGGGTTAGTGTTAGTGTTAGGGTTAGACTTAGGGTTAGGGTTAGGGTTAGGGTTAGACTTAGGGTTAGGGTTAGGGTTAGGGTTAGTGTTAGGGTTAGACTTAGGGTTAGGGTTAGGGTTAGGGTTAGACTTATGGTTAGACTTAGACTTAGGGTTAGGGTTAGGGTTAGGGTTGGGATTAGTGTTAGATTCAGGTTTAGGGTTAGGGTTAGGGTTAGGGTTAGGGTTAGGGTTAGACTTAGACTTAGGGTTAGGGTTAGGGTTAGGGTTAGGGTTTGGGTTTGGGTTTGGGTTAGGTTTAGACTTAGGGTTAGGGTTAGGGTTAGGGTTAGGGTTAGACTTAGGGTTAGTGTTAGGGTTAGGGGTAGGGTTAGGATTAGGGTTAGAGTTAGGGTAAGACTTAGGGTTAGGGATAGACTTAGGGTTAGGGTTAGGGTTAGACTTAGGTTTAGGGTTAGGGTTAGGGTTAGGGTTATGGTTAGATTTAGGATTAGGGTTACGGTTAGGGTTAGATTTAGGGTTAGGGTTAGGGTTAGGGTTAGGGTTAGGGTTAGGGTTAGGGTTAGGGTTAGACTTAGGGTTAGGGTTAGGGTTAGGGTTAGATTTAGGGTTAGACTTAGGGTTAGGGTTAGGGTTAGGGTTAGGGTTAGACTTAGGGTTAGGGTTAGGGTTAGGGTTTGACTTAGGGTTAGGGTTAGGGTAAGGGTTAGGGTTAGGGTTAGGGTTAGGGTTAGGGTTAGACTTAGGGTTAGGGTTAGGGTTAGGGTTAGGGTTAGGGTTAGACTTAGGGTTAGGGTTAGGGTTAGGGTTAGACTTAGGGTTAGGGTTAGGTTTAGGGTTAGGGTTAGACTTAGGGTTAGGGTTAGGGTTAGGGTTAGACTTAGGGTTAGGGTTAGGGTTAGACTTAGGGTTAGGGTTAGGGTTAGGGTTAGGGTTAGATTTAGGGTTAGGGTTAGGGTTAGACTTAGGGTTAGGGTTAGGGTTATGGTTAGGGTAAGGGTTAGACTTAGGGTTAGGGTTAGGGTTAGGGTTAGGGTTAGACTTAGGGTTAGGGTTAGGGTTAGGGTTAGGGTTAGGGATAGACTTATGGTTAGGGTTAGGGTTAGGGTTAGGGTTAGAGTTAGGGTTAGACTTAGGGTTAGGGTTAGGGTTAGGGTTAGGGTTAGGGGTAGACTTAGGGTTAGGGTTAGGGTTAGGGTTAGGGTTAGGGTTAGACTTAGGGTTAGGGTTAGGGTTAGATTTAGGGTTAGGGTTAGGGTTAGACTTAGGGTTAGGGTTAGGGTTAGGGTTAGGGTTAGGGTAAGGGTTAGACTTAGGGTTAGGGTTAGGGTTAGGGTTAGTGTTAGGGTTAGACTTAGGGTTAGGGTTAGGGTTAGGGTTAGGGTTAGGGTTAGGGTTAGACTTATGGTTAGGGTTAGGGTTAGGGTTAGGGTTAGGGTTAGACTTAGGGTTAGACTTAGGGTTAGGGTTAGGGTTAGGGTTAGGGTTAGACTTAGGGTTAGGGTTAGGGTTAGACTTAGGGTTAGGGTTAGGGTTAGGGTTAGGGTTAGGGTTAGGGTTAGTGTTAGGGTTAGGGTTAGGGTTAGACTTAGGGTTAGGGATAGGGTTAGACTTAGGAATAGGGTTAGGGTTAGTGTTAGGGTTAGACTTAGGGTTAGGGTTAGGGTTAGGGTTAGGGTTAGACTTAGGGTTACGGTTAGGGTTAGACTTAGGGTTAGGGTTAGGGTTAGGGTTAGGGTTAGGGTAAGGGTTAGACTTAGTGTTAGGGTTACGGTTAGGGTTAGGGTTAGTGTTAGGGTAAGATTTAGGGTTAGGGTTAGGGTTAGGGTTAGGGTTAGGGTTAGGGTTAGACTTAGGGTTAGGGTTAGGGTTAGGGTTAGTGTTAGGGTTAGACTTAGGGTTAGGGTTAGGGTTAGGGTTAGGGTTATACTTATGGTTAGGGTTAGACTTAGGGTTAGGGTTTGGGTTAGGGTTAGGATTAGTGTTAGATTCAGGGTTAGGGTTAGGGTTAGGGTTAGGGTTAGGGTTAGACTTAGACTTAGGGTTAGGGTTAGGGTTAGGGTTAGGGTTTGGGTTTGGGTTAGGGTTAGACTTAGGGTTAGGGTTAAGGTTAGGGTTAGACTTAGACTTAGGGTTAGTGTAAGGGTTAGGGTTAAGTTTAGGGTTAGGGTTAGAGTTAGGGTAAGACTTAGGGTTAGGGTTAGACTTAGGGTTAGGGTTAGGGTTAGACTTAGGTTTAGGGTTAGGGTTAGGGTTAGGGTTAGGGTTATGGTTAGACTTAGGATTAGGGTTACGGTTAGGGTTAGATTTAGGGTTAGGGTTAGGGTTAGGGTTAGGGTTAGGGTTAGGGTTAGGGTTAGACTTAGGGTTAGGGTTAGGGTTAGGGTTAGATTTAGGGTTAGGGTTAGTGTTAGGGTTAGACTTAGGGTTAGGGTTAGGGTTAGGGTTAGGGTTAGACTTAGGGTTAGGGTTAGGGTTAGGGTTTGACTTAGGGTTAGGGTTAGGGTAAGGGTTAGGGTTAGGGTTAGGGTAAGGGTAAGGGTTAGGGTTAGGGTTAGGGTTAGGGTTACACTTAGAGTTAGGGTTAGGGTTAGGGTTAGGGTTAGACTTAGGGTTAGGGTTAGACTTAGGGTTAGGGTTAGGGTTAGGGTTAGACTTAGGGTTAGGGTTAGGGTTAGGGTTAGGGTTAGGGTTAGGGTTAGACTTAGGGTTAGGGTTAGGGTTAGGGTTAGACTTAGGGTTAGGGTTAGGGTTAGACTTAGGGTTAGGGTTAGGGTTAGGGTTAGGGTTAGATTTAGGGTTAGGGTTAGGGTTAGACTTAGGGTTAGTGTTAGGATTAGGGTTAGGGTTAGGGTAAGGGTTAGACTTAGGGTTAGGGTTAGGGTTAGGGTTAGACTTAGGGTTAGGGTTAGGGTTAGGGTTAGGGTTAGACTTATGGTTAGGGTTAGGGTTAGGGTTAGGGTTAGAGTTAGGGTTAGACTTAGGGTTAGGGTTAGGGTTAGACTTAGGGTTAGGGTTAGGGTTAGGGTTAGACTTAGGGTTAGGGTTAGGGTTAGATTTAGGGTTAGGGTTAGGGTTAGACTTAGGGTTAGGGTTAGGGTTAGGGTTAGGGTTATGGTAAGGGTTAGACTTAGGGTTAGGGTTAGGGTTAGGGTTAGGGTTAGTGTTAGGGTTAGACTTAGGGTTAGGGTTAGGGTTAGGGTTAGGGTTAGACTTATGGTTAGGGTTAGGGTTAGGGTTAGGTTTAGGGTTAGACTTAGGGTTAGGGTTAGGGTTAGGGTTAGACTTAGGGTTAGGGTTAGGGTTAAACTTAGGGTTAGGGTTAGACTTATGGTTAGGGTTAGGGTTAGGGTTAGGGTTAGGGTTAGGGTTAGACTTAGGGTTAGGGTTAGGGTTAGACTTAGGGATAGGGTTAGTGTTAGGGTTAGGGTTAGACTTAGGGTTAGGGTTAGACTTAGGGTTAGGGTTAGGGTTAGGGTTAGACTTAGGGTTAGGGTTAGGGTTAGGGTTAGGGTTACACTTAGGGTTAGGGTTAGGGTTAGGGTTAGACTTAGGGTTAGGGTTAGGGTTAGACTTAGGGTTAGGGTTAGGGTTAGGGTTAGGGTTAGGGTTAGATTTAGGGTTAGGGTTAGGGTTAGGGTTAGGGTTAGGGTTAGGGTTAGACTTAGACTTAGGGTTAGGGTTAGGGTTAGGGTTAGGGTTTGGGTTTGGGTTAGGGTTAGACTTAGGGTTAGGGTTAGGGTTAGGGTTAGACTTAGACTTAGGGTTAGTGTTAGGGTTAGGGTTAGACTTAGGGTAAGACTTAGGGTTAGGGTTAGACTTAGGGTTAGGGTTAGGGTTAGGGTTAGACTTAGGTTTAGGGTTAGGGTTAGGGTTAGATTTAGGATTAGGGTTAAGGTTAGGGTTAGGGTTAGGGTTAGGGTTAGGGTTAGGGTTAGACTTAGGGATAGGGTTAGGGTTAGGGTTAGACTTAGGGTTAGGGTTAGGGTTAGGGTTTGACTTAGGGTTAGGGTTAGGGTTAGGGTTAGGGTTAGACTTAGGGTTAGGGTTAGACTTAGGGTTAGGGTTAGGGTTAGGGTTAGACTTAGGGTTAGGGTTAGGGTTAGGGTTAGGGTTAGACTTAGGGTTAGGGTTAGGGTTAGGGTTAGACTTAGGGTTAGGGTTAGGGTTAGACTTAGGGTTAGGGTTAGGGTTAGGGTTAGGGTTAGATTTAGGGTTAGGGTTAGGGTTAGACTTAGGGTTAGGGTTAGGGTTAGGGTTAGGGTAAGGGTTAGACTTAGGGTTAGGGTTACGGTTAGGGTTAGTGTTAGTGTTAGGGTTAGACTTAGGGTTAGGGTTAGGGTTAGGGTTAGACTTAGGGTTAGGGTTAGGGTTAGGGTTAGTGTTAGGGTTAGACTTAGGGTTAGGGTTAGGGTTAGGGTTAGACTTATGGTTAGACTTAGACTTAGGGTTAGGGTTAGGGTTAGGGTTGGGATTAGTGTTAGATTCAGGTTTAGGGTTAGGGTTAGGGTTAGGGTTAGGGTTAGGGTTAGACTTAGACTTAGGGTTAGGGTTAGGGTTAGGGTTAGGGTTAGACTTAGGGTTAGTGTTAGGGTTAGGGGTAGGGTTAGGATTAGGGTTAGAGTTAGGGTAAGACTTAGGGTTAGGGATAGACTTAGGGTTAGGGTTAGGGTTAGACTTAGGTTTAGGGTTAGGGTTAGGGTTAGGGTTATGGTTAGATTTAGGATTAGGGTTACGGTTAGGGTTAGATTTAGGGTTAGGGTTAGGGTTAGGGTTAGGGTTAGGGTTAGGGTTAGGGTTAGACTTAGGGTTAGGGTTAGGGTTAGGGTTAGATTTAGGGTTAGACTTAGGGTTAGGGTTAGGGTTAGGGTTAGGGTTAGACTTAGGGTTAGGGTTAGGGTTAGGGTTTGACTTAGGGTTAGGGTTAGGGTAAGGGTTAGGGTTAGGGTTAGGGTTAGGGTTAGGGTTAGACTTAGGGTTAGGGTTAGGGTTAGGGTTAGGGTTAGGGTTAGACTTAGGGTTAGGGTTAGGGTTAGGGTTAGACTTAGGGTTAGGGTTAGGTTTAGGGTTAGGGTTAGACTTAGGGTTAGGGTTAGGGTTAGGGTTAGACTTAGGGTTAGGGTTAGGGTTAGACTTAGGGTTAGGGTTAGGGTTAGGGTTAGGGTTAGATTTAGGGTTAGGGTTAGGGTTAGACTTAGGGTTAGGGTTAGGGTTAGGGTAAGGGTTAGACTTAGGGTTAGGGTTAGGGTTAGGGTTAGGGTTAGACTTAGGGTTAGGGTTAGGGTTAGGGTTAGGGTTAGGGATAGACTTATGGTTAGGGTTAGGGTTAGGGTTAGGGTTAGGGTTAGGGTTAGAGTTAGGGTTAGACTTAGGGTTAGGGTTAGGGTTAGGGTTAGGGTTAGGGTTAGACTTAGGGTTAGGGTTAGGGTTAGGGTTAGGGTTAGACTTAGGGTTAGGGTTAGGGTTAGATTTAGGGTTAGGGTTAGGGTTAGACTTAGGGTTAGGGTTAGGGTTAGGGTTAGGGTTAGGGTTAGGGTAAGGGTTAGACTTAGGGTTAGGGTTAGGGTTAGGGTTAGTGTTAGGGTTAGACTTAGGGTTAGGGTTAGGGTTAGGGTTAGGGTTAGGGTTAGGGTTAGGGTTAGACTTATGGTTAGGGTTAGGGTTAGGGTTAGGGTTAGGGTTAGACTTAGGGTTAGACTTAGGGTTAGGGTTAGGGTTAGGGTTAGGGTTAGACTTAGGGTTAGGGTTAGGGTTAGACTTAGGGTTAGGGTTAGGGTTAGGGTTAGGGTTAGGGTTAGTGTTAGGGTTAGGGTTAGGGTTAGACTTAGGGTTAGGGATAGGGTTAGATTTAGGAATAGGGTTAGGGTTAGGGTTAGGGTTAGGGTTAGACTTAGGGTTAGGGTTAGGGTTAGGGTTAGGGTTAGACTTAGGGTTAGGGTTAGGGTTAGGGTTAGACTTAGGGTTAGGGTTAGGGTTAGACTTAGGGTTAGGGTTAGGGTTAGGGTTAGGGTTAGATTTCGGGTTAGGGTTAGGGTTAGACTTAGGGTTAGGGTTAGGGTTAGGGTTAGGGTAAGGGTTAGACTTAGGGTTAGGGTTACGGTTAGGGTTAGGGTTAGTGTTAGGGTTAGACTTAGGGTTAGGGTTAGGGTTAGGGTTAGGGTTAGACTTAGGGTTAGGGTTAGGGTTAGGGTTAGTGTTAGGGTTAGACTTAGGGTTAGGGTTAGGGTTAGGGTTAGGGTTAGGGTTAGACTTATGGTTAGGGTTAGACTTAGGGTTAGGGTTAGGGTTAGGGTTAGGGTTAGGATTAGTGTTAGATTCAGGGTTAGGGTTAGTGTTAGGGTTAGGGTTAGGGTTAGGGTTAGACTTAGACTTAGGGTTAGGGTTAGGGTTAGGGTTAGGGTTTGGGTTTGGGTTAGGGTTAGACTTAGGGTTAGGGTTAGGGTTAGGGTTAGACTTAGACTTAGGGTTAGTGTTAGGGATAGGGTTAGGGTTAGGGTTAGGGTTAGAGTTAGGGTAAGACTTAGGGTTAGGGTTAGACTTAGGGTTAGGGTTAGGGTTAGACTTAGGTTTAGGGTTAGGGTTAGGGTTAGGGTTAGGGTTATGGTTAGATTTAGGATTAGGGTTACGGTTAGGGTTAGATTTGGGGTTAGGGTTAGGGTTAGGGTTAGGGTTAGACTTAGGGTTAGGGTTAGGGTTAGGGTTAGGGTTAGACTTAGGGTTAGGGTTAGGGTTAGGGTTAGGGTTAGACTTAGGGTTAGGGTTGGGGTTAGGGTTTGACTTAGGGTTAGGGTTAGGGTAAGGGTTAGGGTTAGGGTTAGGGTGAGGGTTAGGGTAAGGGTTAGGGTTAGGGTTAGGGTTAGGGTTAGGGTTAGGGTTAGGGTTAGACTTAGGGTTAGGGTTAGGGTTAGGGTTAGGGTTAGGGTTAGACTTAGGGTTAGGGTTAGACTTAGGGTTAGGGTTAGGGTTAGGGTTAGACTTAGGGTTAGGGTTAGGTTTAGGGTTAGGGTTAGATTTAGCGTTAGGGTTAGGGTTAGGGTTAGACTTAGGGTTAGGGTTAGGGTTAGACTTAGGGTTAGGGTTAGGGTTAGGGTTAGGGTTAGATTTAGGGTTAGGGTTAGGGTTAGGGTTAGGGTTAGGGTTAGGGTTAGACTTATGGTTAGGGTTAGGGTTAGGGTTAGGGTTAGGGTTAGGGTTAGGGTTAGGGTTAGGGTTAGGGTTAGACTTAGGGTTAGGGTTAGGGTTAGGGTTAGGGTTAGACTTAGGGTTAGGGTTAGGGTTAGTGTTAGGTTTAGGGTAAGGGTTAGACTTAGGGTTAGGGTTAGGGTTAGGGTTAGGGTTAGTGTTAGGGTTAGACTTAGGGTTAGGGTTAGGGTTAGGGTTAGACTTAGGGTTAGGGTTAGGGTTAGGGTTAGGGTTACACTTAGGGTTAGGGTTAGACTTAGGGTTAGGGTTAGGGTTAGACTTAGGGATAGGGTTAGGGTTAGGGTTAGTGTTAGGGTTAGACTTAGGGTTAGGGTTAGGGTTAGGGTTAGGGTTAGACTTATGGTTAGGGTTAGGGTTAGGGTTAGGGTTAGGGTTAGGGTTAGGGTTAGGGTTAGACTTAGGGTTAGGGTTAGGGTTAGGGTTAGGGTTAGACTTAGGGTTAGGGTTAGGGTTAGGGTTAGGGTTAGGGTTAGACTTAGGGTTAGGGTTAGGGTTAGGGTTAGGGTTAGGGTAAGGGTTAGATTTAGGGTTAGGGTTAGGGTTAGACTTAGGGTTAGGGTTAGGGTTAGGGTTAGGGTTAGGGTAAGGGTTAGACTTAGGGTTAGGGTTAGGGTTAGGGTTAGGGTTAGGGTTAGTGTTAGGGTTAGAGTTAGGGTTAGGGTTAGGGTTAGGGTTAGGGTTAGACTTAGGGTTAGGGTTATGGTTAGGGTTAGGGTTAGGGTTAGACTTAGGGTTAGGGTTAGGGTTAGGGTTAGGGTTAGACTTAGGGTTAGACTTAGGGTTAGGGTTAGGGTTAGGGTTAGACTTAGGGTTAGGGTTAGGGTTAGGGTTAGGGTTAGGGTTAGGGTTAGGGTTAGACTTAGGGTTAGGGTTAGGGTTAGACTTAGGGATAGGGTTAGGGTTAGGGTTAGGGTTAGACTTAGGGTTAGGGTTAGGGTTAGACTTAGGGTTAGGGTTAGGGTTAGGGTTAGGGTTAGACTTAGGGATAGGGTTAGGGTTAGGGTTAGGGTTAGGGTTAGTGTTAGACTTAGGGTTAGGGTTAGGGTTAGGGTTAGGGTTAGGGTTAGGGTTAGACTTAGGGTTAGGGTTAGGGTTAGGGTTACGGTTAGGTTAGGGTTAGGGTTAGATTTAGGGTTAGGGTTAGCGTTAGGGTTAGGGTTAGGGTTAGGGTTAGACTTAGGGTTAGATTTAGGGTTAGGGTTAGACTTAGGGTTAGGGTTAGGGTTAGGGTTGGGGTTAGACTTAGGGTTAGGGTTAGGGTTAGGGTTAGGGTTAGACTTAGGGTTAGGGTTACGGTTAGGGTTAGGGTTAGGGTTAGACTTAGGGTTAGGGTTAGGGTTAGGGTTAGATTAAGGGTTAGAGTTTGGGTTAGGGTCAGGGTTAGGGTTAGACTTAGGGTTAGGGTTAGAGTTAGACTTAGGGTTAGGGTTAGGGTTAGGGTTAGGGTTAGACTTAGGGTTAGAGTTAGGGTTTGACTTAGGGTTAGATTTAGATTTAGGGTTAGGGTTAGGGTTAGGGTTAGACTTAGGGTTAGGGTTAGGGTTAGGGTTAGACTTAGGGTTAGGGTTAGGGTTAGGGTTAGGGTTAGCGTTAGGGTTAGGGTTAGGGTTAGGGTTAGACTTAGGGTTAGATTTAGGGTTAGGGTTAGATTTAGGGTTAGGGATAGGGTTAGGGTTGGGGTTAGACTTAGGGTTAGGGTTAGGGTTAGGGTTAGGTTTAGGGTTAGACTTAGGGTTAGGGTTACGGTTAGGGTTAGGGTTAGGGTTAGATTTAGGGTTAGGGTTAGGGTTAGATTTAGGGTTAGTGTTAGGGTTAGAGTTAGGGTTAGGGTTAGGGTTAGGGTTAGGGTTAGACTTAGGGTTAGGGTTAGGGTTAGGGTTAGACTTAGGGTTAGGGTTAGGGTTAGGGTTAGGGTTAGACTTAGGGTTAGACTTAGGGTTAGGGTTAGGGTTAGGGTTAGACTTAGGGTTAGGGTTAGGGTTAGGGTTAGACTTAGGGTTAGGGTTAGGGTTAGGGTTAGGGTTAGGGTTAGGGTTAGGGTTAGGGTTAGGGTTAGACTTAGGGATAGGGTTAGGGTTAGGGTTAGGGTTAGACTTAGGGTTAGGGTTAGGGTTATGTTTAGGGTTAGACTTAGGGTTAGGGTTAGGGTTAGGGTTAGGGTTAGACTTAGGGATAGGGTTAGGGTTAGGGTTAGGGTTAGGGTTAGTGTTAGACTTAGGGTTAGGGTTAGGGTTAGGGTTAGGGTTAGACTTAGGGTTAGGGGTAGGGTTAGGGTTAGACTTAGGGTTAGGGTTAGGGTTAGGGTTACGGTTAGGTTAGTGTTAGGTTTAGATTTAGGGTTAGGGTTAGCGTTAGGGTTAGGGTTAGGGTTAGGGTTAGACTTAGGGTTAGATTTAGGGTTAGGGTTAGACTTAGGGTTAGGGTTAGGGTTAGGGTTAGGGTTAGGGTTAGGGTAAGGGTTAGACTTAGTGTTAGGGTTACGGTTAGGGTTAGGGTTAGTGTTAGGGTAAGATTTAGGGTTAGGTTTAGGGTTAGGGTTAGGGTTAGGGTTAGGGTTAGACTTAGGGTTAGGGTTAGGGTTAGGGTTAGTGTTAGGGTTAGACTTAGGGTTAGGGTTAGGGTTAGGGTTAGGGTTATACTTATGGTTAGCGTTAGACTTAGGGTTAGGGTTTGGGTTAGGGTTAGGATTAGTGTTAGATTCAGGGTTAGGGTTAGGGTTAGGGTTAGGGTTAGGGTTAGACTTAGACTTAGGGTTAGGGTTAGGGTTAGGGTTAGGGTTTGGGTTTGGGTTAGGGTTAGACTTAGGGTTAGGGTTAGGGTTAGGGTTAGACTTAGACTTAGGGTTAGTGTAAGGGTTAGGGTTAAGTTTAGGGTTAGGGTTAGAGTTAGGGTAAGACTTAGGGTTAGGGTTAGACTTAGGGTTAGGGTTAGGGTTAGACTTAGGTTTAGGGTTAGGGTTAGGGTTAGGGTTAGGGTTAGGGTTAGACTTAGGGTTAGGGTTACGGTTAGGGTTAGGGTTAGGGTTAGACTTAGGGTTAGGGTTAGGGTTAGGGTTAGATTAAGGGTTAGAGTTTGGGTTAGGGTCAGGGTTAGGGTTAGACTTAGGGTTAGGGTTAGAGTTAGACTTAGGGTTAGGGTTAGGGTTAGACTTAGGGTTAGAGTTAGGGTTTGACTTAGGGTTAGATTTAGATTTAGGGTTAGGGTTAGGGTTAGGGTTAGACTTAGGGTTAGGGTTAGGGTTAGGGTTAGACTTAGGGTTAGGGTTAGGGTTAGGGTTAGGGTTAGCGTTAGGGTTAGGTTAGGGTTAGGGTTAGACTTAGGGTTAGATTTAGGGTTAGGGTTAGATTTAGGGTTAGGGATAGGGTTAGGGTTGGGGTTAGACTTAGGGTTAGGGTTAGGGTTAGGGTTAGGTTTAGGGTTAGACTTAGGGTTAGGGTTACGGTTAGGGTTAGGGTTAGGGTTAGATTTAGGGTTAGGGTTAGGGTTAGATTTAGGGTTAGGGTTAGGGTTAGGGTTAGATTAAGGGTTAGAGTTAGGGTTAGGGTCAGGGTTAGGGTTAGACTTAGGGTTAGGGTTAGGGTTAGGGTTAGGTTAGGGTTAGGGTTAGATTTAGGGTTAGGGTTAGCGTTAGGGTTAGGGTTAGGGTTAGACTTAGGGTTAGATTTAGGGTTAGGGTTAGATTTAGGGTTAGGGTTAGGGTTAGGGTTGGGGTTAGACTTAGGGTTAGGGTTAGGGTTAGGGTTAGGGTTAGACTTAGGGTTAGGGTTAGGGTTAGGGTTAGGGTTAGATTTAGGGGTAGGGTTAGGGTTAGATTTAGGGTTAGGGTTAGGGTTAGGGTTAGATTAAGGGTTAGAGTTAGGGTTAGGGTCAGGGTTAGGGTTAGACTTAGGGTTAGTGTTAGAGTTAGATTTAGGGTTAGGGTTAGGGTTAGGGTTAGGATTAGTGTTAGATTTAGGGTTAGGGTTAGGGTTAGGGTTAGACTTAGGGTTAGGGTTAGGGTTAGGGTTTGTGTTTGGGTTAGGGTTAGACTTAGGGTTAGGGTTAGGGTTAGACTTAGCCTTAGGGTTAGTGTTAGTGTTAGGGTTAGGGTTAGGGTTAGGGTTAGACTTAGGGTAAGACTTAGGGTAAGACTTAGGGTTAGGGTTAGGGTTAGACTTAGGGTTAGGGTTAGACTTAGGGTTAGGGTTAGGGTTAGACTTAGGTTTAGGGTTAGGGTTAGGGTTAGGGTTAGGGTTATGGTTAGATTTAGGATTAGGGTTACGGTTAGGGTTAGATTTAGGGTTAGGGTTAGGTTTAGGGTTAGACTTAGGGTTAGGGTTAGGGTTAGGGTTAGGGTAAGGGTTAGACTTAGGGTTAGGGTTACGGTTAGGGTTAGGGTTAGTGTTAGGGTTAGACTTAGGGTTAGGGTTAGGGTTAGGGTTAGGGTTAGACTTAGGGTTAGGGTTAGGGTTAGGGTTAGTGTTAGGGTTAGACTTAGGGTTAGGGTTAGGGTTAGGGTTAGGGTTAGGGTTAGACTTATGGTTAGGGTTAGACTTAGGGTTAGGGTTAGGGTTAGGGTTAGGATTAGTGTTAGATTCAGGGTTAGGGTTAGGGTTAGGGTTAGGGTTAGGGTTAGGGTTAGACTTAGACTTAGGGTTAGGGTTAGGGTTAGGGTTAGGGTTAGGGTTTGGGTTTGGGTTAGGGTTAGACTTAGGGTTAGGGTTAGGGTTAGGGTTAGACTTAGACTTAGGGTTAGTGTTAGGGATAGGGTTAGGGTTAGGGTTAGGGTTAGAGTTAGGGTAAGACTTAGGGTTAGGGTTAGACTTAGGGTTAGGGTTAGGGTTAGACTT
>JBAIAC010000180.1:170000-177500 GCA_037349315.1 Chelydra serpentina | reverse complement strand
TAGGGTTAGGGTTAGGGTTAGGGTTAGGGTTAGGGTTAGGGTTACACTTAGGGTTAGGGTTAGGGTTAGGGTTAGGGTTAGGGTTAGGGTTAGGGTTACACTTAGGGTTAGGGTTAGGGTTAGGGTTAGGGTTAGGGTTACACTTAGGGTTAGGGTTAGTGTTAGGGTTAGGGTTAGGGTTAGGGTTACACTTAGGGTTAGGGTTAGGGTTAGGGTTAGGGTTAGGGTTAGGGTTAGGGTTAGGGTTACACTTAGGGTTAGGGTTAGGGTTAGGGTTAGGGTTAGGGTTACACTTAGGGTTAGGGTTACACTTAGGGTTAGGGTTAGGGTTAGGGTTAGGGTTAGGGTTAGGGTTAGGGTTAGGGTTAGGGTTACACTTAGGGTTAGGGTTAGGGTTAGGGTTAGGATTAGGGTTAGGGTTAGGGTTACACTTAGGGTTAGGGTTAGGGTTAGGGTTAGGGTTAGGGTTACACTTAGGGTTAGGGTTAGGGTTAGGGTTAGGGTTAGGGTTTGGGTTACACTTAGGGTTAGGGTTAGGGTTAGGGTTAGGGTTAGGGTTAGGGTTAGGGTTAGTGTTAGGGTTACACTTAGGGTTAGGGTTAGGGTTAGGGTTAGGGTTACACTTAGGGTTAGGGTTAGGGTTAGGGTTAGGGTTACACTTAGGGTTAGGGTTAGGGTTAGGGTTACACTTAGGGTTAGGGTTAGGGTTAGGGTTAGGGTTAGGGTTAGGGTTAGGGTTACACTTAGGGTTAGGGTTAGGGTTAGGGTTAGGGTTACACTTAGGGTTAGGGTTAGGGTTAGGGTTAGGGTTAGGGTTAGGGTTAGGGTTAGGGTTACACTTAGGGTTAGGGTTAGGGTTAGGGTTAGGGTTACACTTAGGGTTAGAGTTAGGGTTAGGGTTAGGGTTAGGGTTACACTTAGGGTTAGGGTTAGGGTTAGGGTTAGGGTTAGGGTTAGGGTTAGGGTTAGGGTTAGGGTTACACTTAGGGTTAGGGTTAGGGTTAGGGTTAGGGTGAGGGTGAGGGTTAGGGTTAGGGTTACACTTAGGTTTAGGGTTAGGGTTAGGGTTAGGGTTATGGTTACACTTAGGGTTAGGGTTAGGGTTAGGGTTAGGGTTAGGGTTAGGGTTAGGGTTACACTTAGGGTTAGGGTTAGGGTTAGGGTTAGGGTTAGGGTTACACTTAGGGTTAGGGTTAGGGTTATTGTTTGGGTTAGGGTTAGGGTTAGGGTTAGGGTTAGGGTTACACTTAGGGTTAGGGTTAGGGTTAGGGTTAGGGTTAGGGTTAGGGTTAGGGTTACACTTAAGGTTAGGGTTAGGGTTAGGGTTAGGGTTAGGGTTAGGGTTAGGGTTACACTTAGGGTTAGGGTTAGGGTTAGGGTTAGGGTTAGGGTTACACTTAGGGTTAGTGTTAGTGTTAGGGTTAGGGTTAGGGTTAGGGTTACACTTAGGGTTAGGGTTAGGGTTAGGGTTAGGGTTAGGGTTAGGGTTACACTTAGGGTTAGGGTTACACTTAGGGTTAGGGTTAGGGTTAGGGTTAGGGTTAGGGTTAGGGTTAGGGTTACACTTAGGGTTAGGTTTAGGGTTACACTTAGGGTTAGGGTTAGGGTTAGGGTTAGGGTTAGGGTTAGGGTTAGGGTTAGGGTTACACTTAGGGTTAGGGTTAGGGTTAGGGTTAGGGTTAGGGTTAGGGTTAGGGTTAGGGTTACACTTAGGGTTAGGGTTAGGGTTAGGGTTAGGGTTAGGGTTAGGGTTAGGGTTAGGGTTACACTTAGGGTTAGGGTTAGGGTTAGGGTTAGGGTTACACTTAGGGTTAGGGTTAGGGTTAGGGTTACACTTAGGGTTAGGGTTAGGGTTAGGGTTACACTTAGGGTTAGGGTTAGGGTTAGGGTTAGGGTTAGGGTTAGGGTTAGGGTTAGGGTTACACTTAGGGTTAGGGTTAGGGTTATTGTTTGGGTTAGGGTTAGGGTTAGGGTTAGGGTTAGGGTTAGGGTTAGGGTTACACTTAGGGTTAGGGTTAGGGTTAGGGTTAGGGTTAGGGTTAGGGTTAGGGTTAGGGTTAGGGTTACACTTAGGGTTAGGGTTAGGGTTAGGGTTAGGGTTACACTTAGGGTTAGGGTTAGGGTTAGGGTTAGGGTTAGGGTTAGGGTTAGGGTTAGGGTTAGGGTTACACTTAGGGTTAGGGTTAGGGTTAGGGTTAGGGTTACACTTAGGGTTAGAGTTAGGGTTAGGGTTAGGGTTAGGGTTACACTTAGGGTTAGGGTTAGGGTTAGGGTTAGGGTTAGGGTTAGGGTTAGGGTTACACTTAGGGTTAGGGTTAGGGTTAGGGTTAGGGTTAGGGTTAGGGTTAGGGTTACACTTAGGGTTAGGGTTAGGGTTAGGGTTAGGGTTAGGGTTACACTTAGGGTTAGGGTTAGTGTTAGGGTTAGGGTTAGGGTTAGGGTTACACTTAGGGTTAGGGTTAGGGTTAGGGTTAGGGTTAGGGTTAGGGTTAGGGTTACACTTAGGGTTAGGGTTACACTTAGGGTTAGGGTTAGGGTTAGGGTTAGGGTTAGGGTTAGGGTTAGGGTTAGGGTTACACTTAGGGTTAGGGTTAGGGTTAGGGTTAGGATTAGGGTTAGGGTTAGGGTTACACTTAGGGTTAGGGTTAGGGTTAGGGTTAGGGTTAGGGTTACACTTAGGGTTAGGGTTAGGGTTAGGGTTAGGGTTAGGGTTACACTTAGGGTTAGGGTTAGGGTTAGGGTTAGGGTTAGGGTTAGGGTTAGGGTTAGTGTTAGGGTTACACTTAGGGTTAGGGTTAGGGTTAGGGTTAGGGTTAGGGTTACACTTAGGGTTAGGGTTAGGGTTAGGGTTAGGGTTACACTTAGGGTTAGGGTTAGGGTTAGGGTTACACTTAGGGTTAGGGTTAGGGTTAGGGTTAGGGTTAGGGTTAGGGTTAGGGTTAGGGTTAGGGTTAGGGTTACACTTAGGGTTAGGGTTAGGGTTAGGGTTAGGGTTACACTTAGGGTTAGGGTTAGGGTTAGGGTTAGGGTTAGGGTTAGGGTTAGGGTTAGGGTTACACTTAGGGTTAGGGTTAGGGTTAGGGTTAGGGTTACACTTAGGGTTAGAGTTAGGGTTAGGGTTAGGGTTAGGGTTAGGGTTAGGGTTAGGGTTAGGGTTAGGGTTACACTTAGGGTTAGGGTTAGTGTTAGGGTTAGGGTTAGGGTTAGGGTTACGGTTACACTTAGGGTTAGGGTTAGGGTTAGGGTTAGGGTTAGGGTTAGGGTTACACTTAGGGTTAGGGTTAGGGTTAGGGTTAGGGTTAGGGTTAGGGTTAGGGTTAGGGTTAGGGTTACACTTAGGGTTAGGGTTAGGGTTAGGGTTAGGGTTAGGGTTAGGGTTAGGGTTACACTTAGGGTTAGGGTTAGGGTTAGGGTTAGGGTTAGGGTTACACTTAGGGTTAGGGTTAGTGTTAGGGTTAGGGTTAGGGTTAGGGTTACACTTAGGGTTAGGGTTAGGGTTAGGGTTAGGGTTAGGGTTAGGGTTAGGGTTACACTTAGGGTTAGGGTTACACTTAGGGTTAGGGTTAGGGTTAGGGTTAGGGTTAGGGTTAGGGTTAGGGTTAGGGTTACACTTAGGGTTAGGGTTAGGGTTAGGGTTAGGATTAGGGTTAGGGTTAGGGTTACACTTAGGGTTAGGGTTAGGGTTAGGGTTAGGGTTAGGGTTACACTTAGGGTTAGGGTTAGGGTTAGGGTTAGGGTTAGGGTTACACTTAGGGTTAGGGTTAGGGTTAGGGTTAGGGTTAGGGTTAGGGTTCGGGTTAGGGTTAGTGTTAGGGTTACACTTAGGGTTAGGGTTAGGGTTAGGGTTAGGGTTAGGGTTACACTTAGGGTTAGGGTTAGGGTTAGGGTTAGGGTTACACTTAGGGTTAGGGTTAGGGTTAGGGTTACACTTAGGGTTAGGGTTAGGGTTAGGGTTAGGGTTAGGGTTAGGGTTAGGGTTAGGGTTAGGGTTACACTTAGGGTTAGGGTTAGGGTTAGGGTTAGGGTTACACTTAGGGTTAGGGTTAGGGTTAGGGTTAGGGTTAGGGTTAGGGTTAGGGTTAGGGTTACACTTAGGGTTAGGGTTAGGGTTAGGGTTAGGGTTACACTTAGGGTTAGAGTTAGGGTTAGGGTTAGGGTTAGGGTTAGGGTTAGGGTTAGGGTTAGGGTTAGGGTTAGGGTTAGGGTTAGGGTTAGGGTTAGGGTTAGGGTTAGGTTTAGGGTTACACTTAGGGTTAGGGTTAGGGTTATTGTTTGGGTTAGGGTTAGGGTTAGGGTTAGGGTTAGGGTTACACTTAGGGTTAGGGTTAGGGTTATTGTTTGGGTTAGGGTTAGGGTTAGGGTTAGGGTTAGGGTTAGGGTTAGGGTTAGGGTTAGGGTTACACTTAGGTTTAGGGTTAGGGTTAGGGTTAGGGTTAGGGTTAGGGTTACACTTAGGGTTAGGGTTAGGGTTAGGGTTAGGGTTAGGGTTAGGGTTAGGGTTAGGGTTAGGGTTACACTTAGGGTTAGGGTTAGGGTTAGGGTTAGGGTTACACTTAGGGTTAGGGTTAGGGTTAGGGTTAGGGTTAGGGTTAGGGTTAGGGTTAGGGTTAGGGTTACACTTAGGGTTAGGGTTAGGGTTAGGGTTAGGGTTACACTTAGGGTTAGAGTTAGGGTTAGGGTTAGGGTTAGGGTTACACTTAGGGTTAGGGTTAGGGTTAGGGTTAGGGTTAGGGTTAGGGTTAGGGTTACACTTAGGGTTAGGGTTAGGGTTAGGGTTAGGGTTAGGGTTAGGGTTAGGGTTACACTTAGGGTTAGGGTTAGGGTTAGGGTTAGGGTTAGGGTTACACTTAGGGTTAGGGTTAGTGTTAGGGTTAGGGTTAGGGTTAGGGTTACACTTAGGGTTAGGGTTAGGGTTAGGGTTAGGGTTAGGGTTAGGGTTAGGGTTAGGGTTACACTTAGGGTTAGGGTTAGGGTTAGGGTTAGGGTTAGGGTTAGGGTTAGGGTTAGGGTTACACTTAGGGTTAGGGTTAGGGTTAGGGTTAGGGTTACACTTAGGGTTAGGGTTAGGGTTAGGGTTACACTTAGGGTTAGGGTTAGGGTTAGGGTTACACTTAGGGTTAGGGTTAGGGTTAGGGTTAGGGTTAGGGTTAGGGTTAGGGTTAGGGTTACACTTAGGGTTAGGGTTAGGGTTAGGGTTAGGGTTACACTTAGGGTTAGAGTTAGGGTTAGGGTTAGGGTTAGGGTTAGGGTTAGGGTTAGGGTTAGGGTTAGGGTTACACTTAGGGTTAGGGTTAGTGTTAGGGTTAGGGTTAGGGTTAGGGTTACGGTTACACTTAGGGTTAGGGTTAGGGTTAGGGTTAGGGTTAGGGTTAGGGTTAGGGTTAGGGTTAGGGTTAGGGTTAGGGTTAGGGTTAGGGTTAGGGTTAGGGTTACACTTAGGGTTAGGGTTAGGGTTAGGGTTAGGGTTACACTTAGGGTTAGAGTTAGGGTTAGGGTTAGGGTTAGGGTTACACTTAGGGTTAGGGTTAGGGTTAGGGTTAGGGTTAGGGTTAGGGTTAGGGTTACACTTAGGGTTAGGGTTAGGGTTAGGGTTAGGGTTACACTTAGGGTTAGGGTTAGGGTTAGGGTTAGGGTTAGGGTTAGGGTTAGGGTTAGGGTTACACTTAGGGTTAGGGTTAGGGTTAGGGTTAGGGTTACACTTAGGGTTAGAGTTAGGGTTAGGGTTAGGGTTAGGGTTAGGGTTAGGGTTAGGGTTAGGGTTAGGGTTACACTTAGGGTTAGGGTTAGTGTTAGGGTTAGGGTTAGGGTTAGGGTTACGGTTACACTTAGGGTTAGGGTTAGGGTTAGGGTTAGGGTTAGGGTTAGGGTTACACTTAGGGTTAGGGTTAGGGTTAGGGTTAGGGTTAGGGTTAGGGTTAGGGTTACACTTAGGGTTAGAGTTAGGGTTAGGGTTAGGGTTAGGGTTAGGGTTAGGGTTAGGGTTAGGGTTAGGGTTACACTTAGGGTTAGGGTTAGTGTTAGGGTTAGGGTTAGGGTTAGGGTTACGGTTACACTTAGGGTTAGGGTTAGGGTTAGGGTTAGGGTTAGGGTTAGGGTTACACTTAGGGTTAGGGTTAGGGTTAGGGTTAGGGTTAGGGTTAGGGTTAGGGTTACACTTAGGGTTAGGGTTAGGGTTAGGGTTAGGGTTACACTTAGGGTTAGAGTTAGGGTTAGGGTTAGGGTTAGGGTTACACTTAGGGTTAGGGTTAGGGTTAGGGTTAGGGTTAGGGTTAGGGTTAGGGTTACACTTAGGGTTAGGGTTAGGGTTAGGGTTAGGGTTACACTTAGGGTTAGGGTTAGGGTTAGGGTTAGGGTTAGGGTTAGGGTTAGGGTTAGGGTTACACTTAGGGTTAGGGTTAGGGTTAGGGTTAGGGTTACACTTAGGGTTAGAGTTAGGGTTAGGGTTAGGGTTAGGGTTAGGGTTAGGGTTAGGGTTAGGGTTAGGGTTACACTTAGGGTTAGGGTTAGTGTTAGGGTTAGGGTTAGGGTTAGGGTTACGGTTACACTTAGGGTTAGGGTTAGGGTTAGGGTTAGGGTTAGGGTTAGGGTTACACTTAGGGTTAGGGTTAGGGTTAGGGTTAGGGTTAGGGTTAGGGTTAGGGTTACACTTAGGGTTAGGGTTAGGGTTAGGGTTAGGGTTACACTTAGGGTTAGAGTTAGGGTTAGGGTTAGGGTTAGGGTTACACTTAGGGTTAGGGTTAGGGTTAGGGTTAGGGTTAGGGTTAGGGTTAGGGTTACACTTAGGGTTAGGGTTAGGGTTAGGGTTAGGGTTAGGGTTACACTTAGGGTTAGTGTTAGTGTTAGGGTTAGGGTTAGGGTTAGGGTTACACTTAGGGTTAGGGTTAGGGTTAGGGTTAGGGTTAGGGTTAGGGTTACACTTAGGGTTAGGGTTACACTTAGGGTTAGGGTTAGGGTTAGGGTTAGGGTTAGGGTTAGGGTTAGGGTTACACTTAGGGTTAGGTTTAGGGTTACACTTAGGGTTAGGGTTAGGGTTAGGGTTAGGGTTAGGGTTAGGGTTAGGGTTAGGGTTACACTTAGGGTTAGGGTTAGGGTTAGGGTTAGGGTTAGGGTTAGGGTTAGGGTTAGGGTTAGGGTTAGGGTTAGGGTTAGGGTTAGGGTTAGGGTTAGGGTTAGGGTTAGGGTTAGGGTTACACTTAGGGTTAGGGTTAGGGTTAGGGTTAGGGTTACACTTAGGGTTAGGGTTAGGGTTAGGGTTACACTTAGGGTTAGGGTTAGGGTTAGGGTTACACTTAGGGTTAGGGTTAGGGTTAGGGTTAGGGTTAGGGTTAGGGTTAGGGTTAGGGTTACACTTAGGGTTAGGGTTAGGGTTATTGTTTGGGTTAGGGTTAGGGTTAGGGTTAGGGTTAGGGTTAGGGTTAGGGTTACACTTAGGGTTAGGGTTAGGGTTAGGGTTAGGGTTAGGGTTAGGGTTAGGGTTAGGGTTAGGGTTACACTTAGGGT
>JBAIAC010000180.1:152500-162500 GCA_037349315.1 Chelydra serpentina | reverse complement strand
TAGGGTTAGGGTTAGGGTTAGGGTTAGGGTTAGGGTTACACTTAGGGTTAGGGTTAGGGTTAGGGTTAGGGTTACACTTAGGGTTAGGGTTAGGGTTAGGGTTAGGGTTAGGGTTAGGGTTAGGGTTAGGGTTACACTTAGGGTTAGGGTTAGGGTTAGGGTTAGGGTTACACTTAGGGTTAGAGTTAGGGTTAGGGTTAGGGTTAGGGTTAGGGTTAGGGTTAGGGTTAGGGTTAGGGTTACACTTAGGGTTAGGGTTAGTGTTAGGGTTAGGGTTAGGGTTAGGGTTACGGTTACACTTAGGGTTAGGGTTAGGGTTAGGGTTAGGGTTAGGGTTAGGGTTACACTTAGGGTTAGGGTTAGGGTTAGGGTTAGGGTTAGGGTTAGGGTTAGGGTTAGGGTTAGGGTTACACTTAGGGTTAGGGTTAGGGTTAGGGTTAGGGTTAGGGTTAGGGTTAGGGTTAGGGTTACACTTAGGGTTAGGGTTAGGGTTAGGGTTAGGGTTAGGGTTACACTTAGGGTTAGGGTTAGTGTTAGGGTTAGGGTTAGGGTTAGGGTTACACTTAGGGTTAGGGTTAGGGTTAGGGTTAGGGTTAGGGTTAGGGTTAGGGTTACACTTAGGGTTAGGGTTACACTTAGGGTTAGGGTTAGGGTTAGGGTTAGGGTTAGGGTTAGGGTTAGGGTTAGGGTTACACTTAGGGTTAGGGTTAGGGTTAGGGTTAGGATTAGGGTTAGGGTTAGGGTTACACTTAGGGTTAGGGTTAGGGTTAGGGTTAGGGTTAGGGTTACACTTAGGGTTAGGGTTAGGGTTAGGGTTAGGGTTAGGGTTACACTTAGGGTTAGGGTTAGGGTTAGGGTTAGGGTTAGGGTTAGGGTTAGGGTTAGTGTTAGGGTTACACTTAGGGTTAGGGTTAGGGTTAGGGTTAGGGTTACACTTAGGGTTAGGGTTAGGGTTAGGGTTAGGGTTACACTTAGGGTTAGGGTTAGGGTTAGGGTTACACTTAGGGTTAGGGTTAGGGTTAGGGTTAGGGTTAGGGTTAGGGTTAGGGTTAGGGTTAGGGTTACACTTAGGGTTAGGGTTAGGGTTAGGGTTAGGGTTACACTTAGGGTTAGGGTTAGGGTTAGGGTTAGGGTTAGGGTTAGGGTTAGGGTTAGGGTTACACTTAGGGTTAGGGTTAGGGTTAGGGTTAGGGTTACACTTAGGGTTAGAGTTAGGGTTAGGGTTAGGGTTAGGGTTAGGGTTAGTGTTAGGGTTAGGGTTAGGGTTAGGGTTACACTTAGGGTTAGGGTTAGTGTTAGGGTTAGGGTTAGGGTTAGGGTTACGGTTACACTTAGGGTTAGGGTTAGGGTTAGGGTTAGGGTTAGGGTTAGGGTTACACTTAGGGTTAGGGTTAGGGTTAGGGTTACACTTAGGGTTAGGGTTAGGGTTAGGGTTAGGGTTAGGGTTAGGGTTACACTTAGGGTTAGGGTTAGGGTTACACTTAGGGTTAGGGTTAGGGTTAGGATTAGGGTTAGGGTTAGGGTTACACTTAGGGTTAGGGTTAGGGTTAGGGTTAGGGTTACACTTAGGGTTAGGGTTAGGGTTAGGGTTAGGGTTAGGGTTAGGGTTACACTTAGGGTTAGGGTTAGGGTTAGGGTTAGGGTTAGGGTTACACTTAGGGTTAGGGTTAGGGTTAGGGTTAGGGTTAGGGTTAGGGTTAGGGTTAGGGTTACACTTAGGGTTAGGGTTAGGGTTAGGGTTACACTTAGGGTTAGGGTTAGGGTTAGGGTTAGGGTTAGGGTTAGGGTTAGGGTTAGGGTTACACTTAGGGTTAGGGTTAGGGTTAGGGTTACACTTAGGGTTAGGGTTAGGGTTAGGGTTAGGGTTAGGGTTAGGGTTAGGGTTACACTTAGGGTTAGGGTTAGGGTTAGGGTTAGGGTTAGGGTTAGGGTTAGGGTTAGGGTTAAGGTTAGGTTTAGGGTTATGGTTAGGGTTAGGGTTAGGGTTAGGGTTACACTTAGGGTTAGGGTTAGGGTTAGGGTTAGGGTTAGGGTTACACTTATGGTTAGGGTTAGGGTTAGGGTTAGGGTTACACTTAGGGTTAGGGTTAGGGTTAGGGTTAGGGTTAGGGTTAGGGTTAGGGTTACACTTAGGGTTAGGGTTAGGGTTAGGGTTAGGGTTAGGGTTACACTTAGGGTTAGGGTTAGGGTTAGGGTTAGGGTTAGGGTTAGGGTTAGGGTTACACTTAGGGTTAAGGTTAGGGTTAGGGTTAGGGTTAGGGTTAGGGTTAGGGTTACACTTATGGTTAGGGTTAGGGTTAGGGTTAGGGTTACACTTAGGGTTAGGGTTAGGGTTAGGGTTAGGGTTAGGGTTAGGGTTAGGGTTAGGGTTACACTTAGGGTTAGGGTTAGGGTTAGGGTTAGGGTTAGGGTTAGGGTTAGGGTTACACTTAGGGTTAGGGTTAGGGTTAGGGTTAGGGTTAGGGTTAGGGTTACACTTAGGGTTAGGGTTAGGGTTAGGGTTAGGGTTAGGGTTAGGGTTACACTTAGGGTTAGGGTTAGGGTTAGGGTTAGGGTTAGGGTTAGGGTTACACTTAGGGTTAGGGTTAGGGTTAGGGTTAGGGTTACACTTAGGGTTAGGGTTAGGGTTAGGGTTACACTTAGGGTTAGGGTTAGGGTTAGGGTTACACTTAGGGTTAGGGTTAGGGTTAGGGTTAGGGTTAGGGTTAGGGTTAGGGTTAGGGTTACACTTAGGGTTAGGGTTAGGGTTATTGTTTGGGTTAGGGTTAGGGTTAGGGTTAGGGTTAGGGTTAGGGTTAGGGTTACACTTAGGGTTAGGGTTAGGGTTAGGGTTAGGGTTAGGGTTAGGGTTAGGGTTAGGGTTAGGGTTACACTTAGGGTTAGGGTTAGGGTTAGGGTTAGGGTTACACTTAGGGTTAGGGTTAGGGTTAGGGTTAGGGTTAGGGTTAGGGTTAGGGTTAGGGTTAGGGTTACACTTAGGGTTAGGGTTAGGGTTAGGGTTAGGGTTACACTTAGGGTTAGAGTTAGGGTTAGGGTTAGGGTTAGGGTTACACTTAGGGTTAGGGTTAGGGTTAGGGTTAGGGTTAGGGTTAGGGTTAGGGTTACACTTAGGGTTAGGGTTAGGGTTAGGGTTAGGGTTAGGGTTAGGGTTACACTTAGGGTTAGGGTTAGGGTTAGGGTTAGGGTTAGGGTTAGGGTTAGGGTTAGGGTTACACTTAGGGTTAGGGTTAGGGTTAGGGTTACACTTAGGGTTAGGGTTAGGGTTAGGGTTAGGGTTAGGGTTAGGGTTAGGGTTAGGGTTACACTTAGGGTTAGGGTTAGGGTTAGGGTTACACTTAGGGTTAGGGTTAGGGTTAGGGTTAGGGTTAGGGTTAGGGTTAGGGTTACACTTAGGGTTAGGGTTAGGGTTAGGGTTAGGGTTAGGGTTAGGGTTAGGGTTAGGGTTAAGGTTAGGTTTAGGGTTATGGTTAGGGTTAGGGTTAGGGTTAGGGTTACACTTAGGGTTAGGGTTAGGGTTAGGGTTAGGGTTAGGGTTAGGGTTAGGGTTAGGGTTAGGGTTACACTTAGGGTTAGGGTTAGGGTTAGGGTTAGGGTTAGGGTTAGGGTTAGGGTTACACTTAGGGTTAAGGTTAGGGTTAGGGTTAGGGTTAGGGTTAGGGTTAGGGTTACACTTATGGTTAGGGTTAGGGTTAGGGTTAGGGTTACACTTAGGGTTAGGGTTAGGGTTAGGGTTAGGGTTAGGGTTAGGGTTAGGGTTAGGGTTACACTTAGGGTTAGGGTTAGGGTTAGGGTTAGGGTTAGGGTTAGGGTTAGGGTTACACTTAGGGTTAGGGTTAGGGTTAGGGTTAGGGTTAGGGTTAGGGTTACACTTAGGGTTAGGGTTAGGGTTAGGGTTAGGGTTAGGGTTAGGGTTACACTTAGGGTTAGGGTTAGGGTTAGGGTTAGGGTTAGGGTTAGGGTTACACTTAGGGTTAGGGTTAGGGTTAGGGTTAGGGTTACACTTAGGGTTAGGGTTAGGGTTAGGGTTACACTTAGGGTTAGGGTTAGGGTTAGGGTTAGGGTTAGGGTTAGGGTTAGGGTTAGGGTTACACTTAGGGTTAGGGTTAGGGTTATTGTTTGGGTTAGGGTTAGGGTTAGGGTTAGGGTTAGGGTTAGGGTTAGGGTTACACTTAGGGTTAGGGTTAGGGTTAGGGTTAGGGTTAGGGTTAGGGTTAGGGTTAGGGTTACACTTAGGGTTAGGGTTAGGGTTAGGGTTAGGGTTACACTTAGGGTTAGTGTTAGGGTTAGGGTTACGGTTAGGGTTACGGTTACACTTAGGGTTAGGGTTAGGGTTAGGGTTAGGGTTAGGGTTAGGGTTACACTTAGGGTTAGGGTTAGGGTTAGGGTTACACTTAGGGTTAGGGTTAGGGTTAGGGTTAGGGTTAGGGTTAGGGTTACACTTAGGGTTAGGGTTAGGGTTACACTTAGGGTTAGGGTTAGGGTTAGGATTAGGGTTAGGGTTAGGGTTACACTTAGGGTTAGGGTTAGGGTTAGGGTTAGGGTTACACTTAGGGTTAGGGTTAGGGTTAGGGTTAGGGTTAGGGTTAGGGTTACACTTAGGGTTAGGGTTAGGGTTAGGGTTAGGGTTAGGGTTACACTTAGGGTTAGGGTTAGGGTTAGGGTTAGGGTTAGGGTTAGGGTTAGGGTTAGGGTTACACTTAGGGTTAGGGTTAGGGTTAGGGTTACACTTAGGGTTAGGGTTAGGGTTAGGGTTAGGGTTAGGGTTAGGGTTAGGGTTAGGGTTACACTTAGGGTTAGGGTTAGGGTTAGGGTTACACTTAGGGTTAGGGTTAGGGTTAGGGTTAGGGTTAGGGTTAGGGTTAGGGTTACACTTAGGGTTAGGGTTAGGGTTAGGGTTAGGGTTAGGGTTAGGGTTAGGGTTAGGGTTAAGGTTAGGTTTAGGGTTATGGTTAGGGTTAGGGTTAGGGTTAGGGTTAGGGTTACACTTAGGGTTAGGGTTAGGGTTAGGGTTAGGGTTAGGGTTACACTTAGGGTTAGGGTTAGGGTTAGGGTTATGGTTAGGGTTAGGGTTAGGGTTAGGGTTACACTTAGGGTTAGGGTTAGGGTTAGGGTTAGGGTTAGGGTTAGGGTTAGGGTTACACTTAGGGTTAAGGTTAGGGTTAGGGTTAGGGTTAGGGTTAGGGTTAGGGTTACACTTATGGTTAGGGTTAGGGTTAGGGTTAGGGTTACACTTAGGGTTAGGGTTAGGGTTAGGGTTAGGGTTAGGGTTAGGGTTAGGGTTAGGGTTACACTTAGGGTTAGGGTTAGGGTTAGGGTTAGGGTTAGGGTTAGGGTTAGGGTTACACTTAGGGTTAGGGTTAGGGTTAGGGTTAGGGTTAGGGTTAGGGTTACACTTAGGGTTAGGGTTAGGGTTAGGGTTAGGGTTAGGGTTAGGGTTACACTTAGGGTTAGGGTTAGGGTTAGGGTTAGGGTTAGGGTTAGGGTTACACTTAGGGTTAGGGTTAGGGTTAGGGTTAGGGTTACACTTAGGGTTAGGGTTAGGGTTAGGGTTACACTTAGGGTTAGGGTTAGGGTTAGGGTTACACTTAGGGTTAGGGTTAGGGTTAGGGTTAGGGTTAGGGTTAGGGTTAGGGTTAGGGTTACACTTAGGGTTAGGGTTAGGGTTATTGTTTGGGTTAGGGTTAGGGTTAGGGTTAGGGTTAGGGTTAGGGTTAGGGTTACACTTAGGGTTAGGGTTAGGGTTAGGGTTAGGGTTAGGGTTAGGGTTAGGGTTAGGGTTAGGGTTACACTTAGGGTTAGGGTTAGGGTTAGGGTTAGGGTTACACTTAGGGTTAGGGTTAGGGTTAGGGTTAGGGTTAGGGTTAGGGTTAGGGTTAGGGTTAGGGTTACACTTAGGGTTAGGGTTAGGGTTAGGGTTAGGGTTACACTTAGGGTTAGAGTTAGGGTTAGGGTTAGGGTTAGGGTTACACTTAGGGTTAGGGTTAGGGTTAGGGTTAGGGTTACACTTAGGGTTAGGGTTAGGGTTAGGGTTAGGGTTAGGGTTAGGGTTAGGGTTAGGGTTAGGGTTACACTTAGGGTTAGGGTTAGGGTTAGGGTTAGGGTTACACTTAGGGTTAGTGTTAGGGTTAGGGTTAGGGTTAGGGTTACGGTTACACTTAGGGTTAGGGTTAGGGTTAGGGTTAGGGTTAGGGTTAGGGTTACACTTAGGGTTAGGGTTAGGGTTAGGGTTACACTTAGGGTTAGGGTTAGGGTTAGGGTTAGGGTTAGGGTTAGGGTTACACTTAGGGTTAGGGTTAGGGTTACACTTAGGGTTAGGGTTAGGGTTAGGATTAGGGTTAGGGTTAGGGTTACACTTAGGGTTAGGGTTAGGGTTAGGGTTAGGGTTACACTTAGGGTTAGGGTTAGGGTTAGGGTTAGGGTTAGGGTTAGGGTTACACTTAGGGTTAGGGTTAGGGTTAGGGTTAGGGTTAGGGTTACACTTAGGGTTAGGGTTAGGGTTAGGGTTAGGGTTAGGGTTAGGGTTAGGGTTAGGGTTACACTTAGGGTTAGGGTTAGGGTTAGGGTTACACTTAGGGTTAGGGTTAGGGTTAGGGTTAGGGTTAGGGTTAGGGTTAGGGTTAGGGTTACACTTAGGGTTAGGGTTAGGGTTAGGGTTACACTTAGGGTTAGGGTTAGGGTTAGGGTTAGGGTTAGGGTTAGGGTTAGGGTTACACTTAGGGTTAGGGTTAGGGTTAGGGTTAGGGTTAGGGTTAGGGTTAGGGTTAGGGTTAAGGTTAGGTTTAGGGTTATGGTTAGGGTTAGGGTTAGGGTTAGGGTTACACTTAGGGTTAGGGTTAGGGTTAGGGTTAGGGTTAGGGTTACACTTATGGTTAGGGTTAGGGTTAGGGTTAGGGTTACACTTAGGGTTAGGGTTAGGGTTAGGGTTAGGGTTAGGGTTAGGGTTAGGGTTACACTTAGGGTTAGGGTTAGGGTTAGGGTTAGGGTTAGGGTTACACTTAGGGTTAGGGTTAGGGTTAGGGTTAGGGTTAGGGTTAGGGTTAGGGTTACACTTAGGGTTAAGGTTAGGGTTAGGGTTAGGGTTAGGGTTAGGGTTAGGGTTACACTTATGGTTAGGGTTAGGGTTAGGGTTAGGGTTACACTTAGGGTTAGGGTTAGGGTTAGGGTTAGGGTTAGGGTTAGGGTTAGGGTTAGGGTTACACTTAGGGTTAGGGTTAGGGTTAGGGTTAGGGTTAGGGTTAGGGTTAGGGTTACACTTAGGGTTAGGGTTAGGGTTAGGGTTAGGGTTAGGGTTAGGGTTACACTTAGGGTTAGGGTTAGGGTTAGGGTTAGGGTTAGGGTTAGGGTTACACTTAGGGTTAGGGTTAGGGTTAGGGTTAGGGTTAGGGTTAGGGTTACACTTAGGGTTAGGGTTAGGGTTAGGGTTAGGGTTACACTTAGGGTTAGGGTTAGGGTTAGGGTTACACTTAGGGTTAGGGTTAGGGTTAGGGTTACACTTAGGGTTAGGGTTAGGGTTAGGGTTAGGGTTAGGGTTAGGGTTAGGGTTAGGGTTACACTTAGGGTTAGGGTTAGGGTTATTGTTTGGGTTAGGGTTAGGGTTAGGGTTAGGGTTAGGGTTAGGGTTAGGGTTACACTTAGGGTTAGGGTTAGGGTTAGGGTTAGGGTTAGGGTTAGGGTTAGGGTTAGGGTTAGGGTTACACTTAGGGTTAGGGTTAGGGTTAGGGTTAGGGTTACACTTAGGGTTAGGGTTAGGGTTAGGGTTAGGGTTAGGGTTAGGGTTAGGGTTAGGGTTAGGGTTACACTTAGGGTTAGGGTTAGGGTTAGGGTTAGGGTTACACTTAGGGTTAGAGTTAGGGTTAGGGTTAGGGTTAGGGTTACACTTAGGGTTAGGGTTAGGGTTAGGGTTAGGGTTAGGGTTAGGGTTAGGGTTACACTTAGGGTTAGGGTTAGGGTTAGGGTTAGGGTTAGGGTTAGGGTTACACTTAGGGTTAGGGTTAGGGTTAGGGTTAGGGTTAGGGTTAGGGTTAGGGTTACACTTAGGGTTAGGGTTAGGGTTAGGGTTACACTTAGGGTTAGGGTTAGGGTTAGGGTTAGGGTTAGGGTTAGGGTTAGGGTTAGGGTTACACTTAGGGTTAGGGTTAGGGTTAGGGTTACACTTAGGGTTAGGGTTAGGGTTAGGGTTAGGGTTAGGGTTAGGGTTAGGGTTACACTTAGGGTTAGGGTTAGGGTTAGGGTTAGGGTTAGGGTTAGGGTTAGGGTTAGGGTTAAGGTTAGGTTTAGGGTTATGGTTAGGGTTAGGGTTAGGGTTAGGGTTACACTTAGGGTTAGGGTTAGGGTTAGGGTTAGGGTTAGGGTTAGGGTTAGGGTTAGGGTTAGGGTTACACTTAGGGTTAGGGTTAGGGTTAGGGTTAGGGTTAGGGTTAGGGTTAGGGTTACACTTAGGGTTAAGGTTAGGGTTAGGGTTAGGGTTAGGGTTAGGGTTAGGGTTACACTTATGGTTAGGGTTAGGGTTAGGGTTAGGGTTACACTTAGGGTTAGGGTTAGGGTTAGGGTTAGGGTTAGGGTTAGGGTTAGGGTTAGGGTTACACTTAGGGTTAGGGTTAGGGTTAGGGTTAGGGTTAGGGTTAGGGTTAGGGTTACACTTAGGGTTAGGGTTAGGGTTAGGGTTAGGGTTAGGGTTAGGGTTACACTTAGGGTTAGGGTTAGGGTTAGGGTTAGGGTTAGGGTTAGGGTTAGGGTTACACTTAGGGTTAGGGTTAGGGTTAGGGTTAGGGTTAGGGTTAGGGTTACACTTAGGGTTAGGGTTAGGGTTAGGGTTAGGGTTACACTTAGGGTTAGGGTTAGGGTTAGGGTTACACTTAGGGTTAGGGTTAGGGTTAGGGTTAGGGTTAGGGTTAGGGTTAGGGTTAGGGTTACACTTAGGGTTAGGGTTAGGGTTATTGTTTGGGTTAGGGTTAGGGTTAGGGTTAGGGTTAGGGTTAGGGTTAGGGTTACACTTAGGGTTAGGGTTAGGGTTAGGGTTAGGGTTAGGGTTAGGGTTAGGGTTAGGGTTAGGGTTACACTTAGGGTTAGGGTTAGGGTTAGGGTTAGGGTTACACTTAGGGTTAGGGTTAGGGTTAGGGTTAGGGTTAGGGTTAGGGTTAGGGTTAGGGTTAGGGTTACACTTAGGGTTAGGGTTAGGGTTAGGGTTAGGGTTACACTTAGGGTTAGAGTTAGGGTTAGGGTTAGGGTTAGGGTTACACTTAGGGTTAGGGTTAGGGTTAGGGTTAGGGTTAGGGTTAGGGTTAGGGTTACACTTAGGGTTAGGGTTAGGGTTAGGGTTAGGGTTAGGGTTAGGGTTAGGGTTACACTTAGGGTTAGGGTTAGGGTTAGGGTTAGGGTTAGGGTTACACTTAGGGTTAGGGTTAGTGTTAGGGTTAGGGTTAGGGTTAGGGTTACACTTAGGGTTAGGGTTAGGGTTAGGGTTAGGGTTAGGGTTAGGGTTACACTTAGGGTTAGGGTTACACTTAGGGTTAGGGTTAGGGTTAGGGTTAGGGTTAGGGTTAGGGTTAGGGTTAGGGTTACACTTAGGGTTAGGGTTAGGGTTAGGGTTAGGATTAGGGTTAGGGTTAGGGTTACACTTAGGGTTAGGGTTAGGGTTAGGGTTAGGGTTAGGGTTACACTTAGGGTTAGGGTTAGGGTTAGGGTTAGGGTTAGGGTTACACTTAGGGTTAGGGTTAGGGTTAGGGTTAGGGTTAGGGTTAGGGTTAGGGTTAGTGTTAGGGTTACACTTAGGGTTAGGGTTAGGGTTAGGGTTAGGGTTAGGGTTACACTTAGGGTTAGGGTTAGGGTTAGGGTTAGGGTTACACTTAGGGTTAGGGTTAGGGTTAGGGTTACACTTAGGGTTAGGGTTAGGGTTAGGGTTAGGGTTAGGGTTAGGGTTAGGGTTAGGGTTAGGGTTACACTTAGGGTTAGGGTTAGGGTTAGGGTTAGGGTTACACTTAGGGTTAGGGTTAGGGTTAGG
>JBAIAC010000180.1:130000-142500 GCA_037349315.1 Chelydra serpentina | reverse complement strand
GGGTTAGGGTTAGGGTTACACTTAGGGTTAGAGTTAGGGTTAGGGTTAGGGTTAGGGTTAGGGTTAGGGTTAGGGTTAGGGTTAGGGTTACACTTAGGGTTAGGGTTAGTGTTAGGGTTAGGGTTAGGGTTAGGGTTACGGTTACACTTAGGGTTAGGGTTAGGGTTAGGGTTAGGGTTAGGGTTAGGGTTACACTTAGGGTTAGGGTTAGGGTTAGGGTTAGGGTTAGGGTTAGGGTTAGGGTTAGGGTTAGGGTTACACTTAGGGTTAGGGTTAGGGTTAGGGTTAGGGTTAGGGTTAGGGTTAGGGTTACACTTAGGGTTAGGGTTAGGGTTAGGGTTACACTTAGGGTTAGGGTTAGTGTTAGGGTTAGGGTTAGGGTTAGGGTTACACTTAGGGTTAGGGTTAGGGTTAGGGTTAGGGTTAGGGTTAGGGTTAGGGTTAGGGTTAGGGTTACACTTAGGGTTAGGGTTACACTTAGGGTTAGGGTTAGGGTTAGGGTTAGGGTTAGGGTTAGGGTTAGGGTTAGGGTTACACTTAGGGTTAGGGTTAGGGTTAGGGTTAGGATTAGGGTTAGGGTTAGGGTTACACTTAGGGTTAGGGTTAGGGTTAGGGTTAGGGTTAGGGTTACACTTAGGGTTAGGGTTAGGGTTAGGGTTAGGGTTAGGGTTACACTTAGGGTTAGGGTTAGGGTTAGGGTTAGGGTTAGGGTTAGGGTTAGGGTTAGTGTTAGGGTTACACTTAGGGTTAGGGTTAGGGTTAGGGTTAGGGTTACACTTAGGGTTAGGGTTAGGGTTAGGGTTAGGGTTACACTTAGGGTTAGGGTTAGGGTTAGGGTTAGGGTTAGGGTTAGGGTTACACTTAGGGTTAGGGTTAGGGTTACACTTAGGGTTAGGGTTAGGGTTAGGATTAGGGTTAGGGTTAGGGTTACACTTAGGGTTAGGGTTAGGGTTAGGGTTAGGGTTACACTTAGGGTTAGGGTTAGGGTTAGGGTTAGGGTTAGGGTTAGGGTTACACTTAGGGTTAGGGTTAGGGTTAGGGTTAGGGTTAGGGTTAGGGTTAGGGTTAGGGTTAGGGTTACACTTAGGGTTAGGGTTAGGGTTAGGGTTAGGGTTAGGGTTAGGGTTAGGGTTACACTTAGGGTTAGGGTTAGTGTTAGGGTTAGGGTTAGGGTTAGGGTTACACTTAGGGTTAGGGTTAGGGTTAGGGTTAGGGTTAGGGTTAGGGTTAGGGTTACACTTAGGGTTAGGGTTACACTTAGGGTTAGGGTTAGGGTTAGGGTTAGGGTTAGGGTTAGGGTTAGGGTTAGGGTTACACTTAGGGTTAGGGTTAGGGTTAGGGTTAGGATTAGGGTTAGGGTTAGGGTTACACTTAGGGTTAGGGTTAGGGTTAGGGTTAGGGTTAGGGTTACACTTAGGGTTAGGGTTAGGGTTAGGGTTAGGGTTAGGGTTACACTTAGGGTTAGGGTTAGGGTTAGGGTTAGGGTTAGGGTTAGGGTTAGGGTTAGGGTTAGGGTTAGGGTTACACTTAGGGTTAGGGTTAGGGTTAGGGTTAGGGTTACACTTAGGGTTAGGGTTAGGGTTAGGGTTAGGGTTAGGGTTAGGGTTACACTTAGGGTTAGGGTTAGGGTTAGGGTTAGGGTTAGGGTTCGGGTTAGGGTTAGGGTTAGGGTTAGGGTTAGGGTTACACTTAGGGTTAGGGTTAGGGTTAGGGTTAGGGTTAGGGTTAGGGTTAGGGTTAGGGTTACACTTAGGGTTAGGGTTAGGGTTAGGGTTAGGGTTACACTTAGGGTTAGGGTTAGGGTTAGGGTTAGGGTTAGGGTTAGGGTTAGGGTTAGGGTTAGGGTTACACTTAGGGTTAGGGTTAGGGTTAGGGTTAGGGTTACACTTAGGGTTAGAGTTAGGGTTAGGGTTAGGGTTAGGGTTACACTTAGGGTTAGGGTTAGTGTTAGGGTTAGGGTTAGGGTTAGGGTTACACTTAGGGTTAGGGTTAGGGTTAGGGTTAGGGTTAGGGTTAGGGTTAGGGTTACACTTAGGGTTAGGGTTACACTTAGGGTTAGGGTTAGGGTTAGGGTTAGGGTTAGGGTTAGGGTTAGGGTTACACTTAGGGTTAGGGTTAGGGTTAGGGTTAGGATTAGGGTTAGGGTTAGGGTTACACTTAGGGTTAGGGTTAGGGTTAGGGTTAGGGTTAGGGTTACACTTAGGGTTAGGGTTAGGGTTAGGGTTAGGGTTAGGGTTACACTTAGGGTTAGGGTTAGGGTTAGGGTTAGGGTTAGGGTTAGGGTTAGGGTTAGTGTTAGGGTTACACTTAGGGTTAGGGTTAGGGTTAGGGTTAGGGTTACACTTAGGGTTAGGGTTAGGGTTAGGGTTAGGGTTACACTTAGGGTTAGGGTTAGGGTTAGGGTTACACTTAGGGTTAGGGTTAGGGTTAGGGTTAGGGTTAGGGTTAGGGTTAGGGTTACACTTAGGGTTAGGGTTAGGGTTAGGGTTAGGGTTACACTTAGGGTTAGGGTTAGGGTTAGGGTTAGGGTTAGGGTTAGGGTTACACTTAGGGTTAGGGTTAGGGTTAGGGTTAGGGTTACACTTAGGGTTAGAGTTAGGGTTAGGGTTAGGGTTAGGGTTAGGGTTAGGGTTAGGGTTAGGGTTAGGGTTAGGGTTAGGGTTACACTTAGGGTTAGGGTTAGTGTTAGGGTTAGGGTTAGGGTTAGGGTTACGGTTACACTTAGGGTTAGGGTTAGGGTTAGGGTTAGGGTTAGGGTTAGGGTTACACTTAGGGTTAGGGTTAGGGTTAGGGTTACACTTAGGGTTAGGGTTAGGGTTAGGGTTAGGGTTAGGGTTAGGGTTACACTTAGGGTTAGGGTTAGGGTTACACTTAGGGTTAGGGTTAGGGTTAGGATTAGGGTTAGGGTTAGGGTTACACTTAGGGTTAGGGTTAGGGTTAGGGTTAGGGTTACACTTAGGGTTAGGGTTAGGGTTAGGGTTAGGGTTAGGGTTAGGGTTACACTTAGGGTTAGGGTTAGGGTTAGGGTTAGGGTTAGGGTTAGGGTTAGGGTTAGGGTTAGGGTTACACTTAGGGTTAGGGTTAGGGTTAGGGTTAGGGTTAGGGTTAGGGTTAGGGTTAGGGTTAGGGTTACACTTAGGGTTAGGGTTAGGGTTAGGGTTAGGGTTAGGGTTAGGGTTACACTTAGGGTTAGGGTTAGGGTTAGGGTTACACTTAGGGTTAGGGTTAGGGTTAGGGTTAGGGTTAGGGTTAGGGTTACACTTAGGGTTAGGGTTAGGGTTACACTTAGGGTTAGGGTTAGGGTTAGGATTAGGGTTAGGGTTAGGGTTAGGGTTAGGGTTACACTTAGGGTTAGGGTTAGGGTTAGGGTTAGGGTTAGGGTTAGGGTTACACTTAGGGTTAGGGTTAGGGTTAGGGTTAGGGTTAGGGTTAGGGTTAGGGTTAGGGTTAGGGTTACACTTAGGGTTAGGGTTAGGGTTAGGGTTAGGGTTAGGGTTAGGGTTAGGGTTAGGGTTAGGGTTACAGTTAGGGTTAGGGTTAGGGTTAGGGTTAGGGTTAGGGTTACACTTAGGGTTAGGGTTAGGGTTACACTTAGGGTTAGGGTTAGGGTTAGGATTAGGGTTAGGGTTAGGGTTACACTTAGGGTTAGGGTTAGGGTTAGGGTTAGGGTTACACTTAGGGTTAGGGTTAGGGTTAGGGTTAGGGTTAGGGTTAGGGTTACACTTAGGGTTAGGGTTAGGGTTAGGGTTAGGGTTAGGGTTAGGGTTAGGGTTAGGGTTAGGGTTACACTTAGGGTTAGGGTTAGGGTTAGGGTTAGGGTTAGGGTTAGGGTTAGGGTTACACTTAGGGTTAGGGTTAGGGTTAGGGTTAGGGTTAGGGTTACACTTAGGGTTAGGGTTAGTGTTAGGGTTAGGGTTAGGGTTAGGGTTACACTTAGGGTTAGGGTTAGGGTTAGGGTTAGGGTTAGGGTTAGGGTTAGGGTTACACTTAGGGTTAGGGTTACACTTAGGGTTAGGGTTAGGGTTAGGGTTAGGGTTAGGGTTAGGGTTAGGGTTAGGGTTACACTTAGGGTTAGGGTTAGGGTTAGGGTTAGGATTAGGGTTAGGGTTAGGGTTACACTTAGGGTTAGGGTTAGGGTTAGGGTTAGGGTTAGGGTTACACTTAGGGTTAGGGTTAGGGTTAGGGTTAGGGTTAGGGTTACACTTAGGGTTAGGGTTAGGGTTAGGGTTAGGGTTAGGGTTAGGGTTAGGGTTAGTGTTAGGGTTACACTTAGGGTTAGGGTTAGGGTTAGGGTTAGGGTTACACTTAGGGTTAGGGTTAGGGTTAGGGTTAGGGTTACACTTAGGGTTAGGGTTAGGGTTAGGGTTAGGGTTAGGGTTAGGGTTACACTTAGGGTTAGGGTTAGGGTTAGGGTTAGGGTTAGGGTTCGGGTTAGGGTTAGGGTTAGGGTTAGGGTTAGGGTTACACTTAGGGTTAGGGTTAGGGTTAGGGTTAGGGTTAGGGTTAGGGTTACACTTAGGGTTAGGGTTAGGGTTAGGGTTAGGGTTAGGGTTAGGGTTAGGGTTAGGGTTAGGGTTACACTTAGGGTTAGGGTTAGGGTTAGGGTTAGGGTTACACTTAGGGTTAGAGTTAGGGTTAGGGTTAGGGTTAGGGTTACACTTAGGGTTAGGGTTAGGGTTAGGGTTAGGGTTAGGGTTAGGGTTAGGGTTACACTTAGGGTTAGGGTTAGGGTTAGGGTTAGGGTTAGGGTTAGGGTTAGGGTTACACTTAGGGTTAGGGTTAGGGTTAGGGTTAGGGTTAGGGTTACACTTAGGGTTAGGGTTAGTGTTAGGGTTAGGGTTAGGGTTAGGGTTACACTTAGGGTTAGGGTTAGGGTTAGGGTTAGGGTTAGGGTTAGGGTTAGGGTTACACTTAGGGTTAGGGTTACACTTAGGGTTAGGGTTAGGGTTAGGGTTAGGGTTAGGGTTAGGGTTAGGGTTAGGGTTACACTTAGGGTTAGGGTTAGGGTTAGGGTTAGGATTAGGGTTAGGGTTAGGGTTACACTTAGGGTTAGGGTTAGGGTTAGGGTTAGGGTTAGGGTTACACTTAGGGTTAGGGTTAGGGTTAGGGTTAGGGTTAGGGTTACACTTAGGGTTAGGGTTAGGGTTAGGGTTAGGGTTAGGGTTAGGGTTAGGGTTACACTTAGGGTTAGGGTTAGGGTTAGGGTTAGGGTTACACTTAGGGTTAGGGTTAGGGTTAGGGTTAGGGTTACACTTAGGGTTAGGGTTAGGGTTAGGGTTACACTTAGGGTTAGGGTTAGGGTTAGGGTTAGGGTTAGGGTTAGGGTTAGGGTTAGGGTTAGGGTTACACTTAGGGTTAGGGTTAGGGTTAGGGTTAGGGTTACACTTAGGGTTAGGGTTAGGGTTAGGGTTAGGGTTAGGGTTAGGGTTAGGGTTAGGGTTACACTTAGGGTTAGGGTTAGGGTTAGGGTTAGGGTTACACTTAGGGTTAGAGTTAGGGTTAGGGTTAGGGTTAGGGTTAGGGTTAGGGTTAGGGTTAGGGTTAGGGTTAGGGTTACACTTAGGGTTAGGGTTAGTGTTAGGGTTAGGGTTAGGGTTAGGGTTACGGTTACACTTAGGGTTAGGGTTAGGGTTAGGGTTAGGGTTAGGGTTAGGGTTACACTTAGGGTTAGGGTTAGGGTTAGGGTTAGGGTTAGGGTTAGGGTTAGGGTTAGGGTTAGGGTTACACTTAGGGTTAGGGTTAGGGTTAGGGTTAGGGTTAGGGTTAGGGTTAGGGTTACACTTAGGGTTAGGGTTAGGGTTAGGGTTAGGGTTAGGGTTACACTTAGGGTTAGGGTTAGTGTTAGGGTTAGGGTTAGGGTTAGGGTTACACTTAGGGTTAGGGTTAGGGTTAGGGTTAGGGTTAGGGTTAGGGTTAGGGTTACACTTAGGGTTAGGGTTACACTTAGGGTTAGGGTTAGGGTTAGGGTTAGGGTTAGGGTTAGGGTTAGGGTTAGGGTTACACTTAGGGTTAGGGTTAGGGTTAGGGTTAGGATTAGGGTTAGGGTTAGGGTTACACTTAGGGTTAGGGTTAGGGTTAGGGTTAGGGTTAGGGTTACACTTAGGGTTAGGGTTAGGGTTAGGGTTAGGGTTACACTTAGGGTTAGGGTTAGGGTTAGGGTTAGGGTTAGGGTTAGGGTTAGGGTTAGTGTTAGGGTTACACTTAGGGTTAGGGTTAGGGTTAGGGTTAGGGTTACACTTAGGGTTAGGGTTAGGGTTAGGGTTAGGGTTACACTTAGGGTTAGGGTTAGGGTTAGGGTTACACTTAGGGTTAGGGTTAGGGTTAGGGTTAGGGTTAGGGTTAGGGTTAGGGTTAGGGTTAGGGTTAGGGTTACACTTAGGGTTAGGGTTAGGGTTAGGGTTAGGGTTACACTTAGGGTTAGGGTTAGGGTTAGGGTTAGGGTTAGGGTTAGGGTTAGGGTTAGGGTTACACTTAGGGTTAGGGTTAGGGTTAGGGTTAGGGTTACACTTAGGGTTAGAGTTAGGGTTAGGGTTAGGGTTAGGGTTAGGGTTAGGGTTAGGGTTAGGGTTAGGGTTAGGGTTACACTTAGGGTTAGGGTTAGTGTTAGGGTTAGGGTTAGGGTTAGGGTTACGGTTACACTTAGGGTTAGGGTTAGGGTTAGGGTTAGGGTTAGGGTTAGGGTTACACTTAGGGTTAGGGTTAGGGTTAGGGTTACACTTAGGGTTAGGGTTAGGGTTAGGGTTAGGGTTAGGGTTAGGGTTACACTTAGGGTTAGGGTTAGGGTTACACTTAGGGTTAGGGTTAGGGTTAGGATTAGGGTTAGGGTTAGGGTTACACTTAGGGTTAGGGTTAGGGTTAGGGTTAGGGTTACACTTAGGGTTAGGGTTAGGGTTAGGGTTAGGGTTAGGGTTAGGGTTACACTTAGGGTTAGGGTTAGGGTTAGGGTTAGGGTTAGGGTTAGGGTTACACTTAGGGTTAGGGTTAGGGTTAGGGTTAGGGTTAGGGTTAGGGTTAGGGTTAGGGTTACACTTAGGGTTAGGGTTAGGGTTAGGGTTACACTTAGGGTTAGGGTTAGGGTTAGGGTTAGGGTTAGGGTTAGGGTTAGGGTTAGGGTTACACTTAGGGTTAGGGTTAGGGTTAGGGTTACACTTAGGGTTAGGGTTAGGGTTAGGGTTAGGGTTAGGGTTAGGGTTAGGGTTACACTTAGGGTTAGGGTTAGGGTTAGGGTTAGGGTTAGGGTTAGGGTTAGGGTTAGGGTTAAGGTTAGGTTTAGGGTTATGGTTAGGGTTAGGGTTAGGGTTAGGGTTACACTTAGGGTTAGGGTTAGGGTTAGGGTTAGGGTTAGGGTTAGGGTTAGGGTTAGGGTTAGGGTTACACTTAGGGTTAGGGTTAGGGTTAGGGTTAGGGTTAGGGTTAGGGTTAGGGTTACACTTAGGGTTAAGGTTAGGGTTAGGGTTAGGGTTAGGGTTAGGGTTAGGGTTACACTTATGGTTAGGGTTAGGGTTAGGGTTAGGGTTACACTTAGGGTTAGGGTTAGGGTTAGGGTTAGGGTTAGGGTTAGGGTTAGGGTTAGGGTTACACTTAGGGTTAGGGTTAGGGTTAGGGTTAGGGTTAGGGTTAGGGTTAGGGTTACACTTAGGGTTAGGGTTAGGGTTAGGGTTAGGGTTAGGGTTAGGGTTACACTTAGGGTTAGGGTTAGGGTTAGGGTTAGGGTTAGGGTTAGGGTTACACTTAGGGTTAGGGTTAGGGTTAGGGTTAGGGTTAGGGTTCGGGTTAGGGTTAGGGTTAGGGTTAGGGTTAGGGTTACACTTAGGGTTAGGGTTAGGGTTAGGGTTAGGGTTAGGGTTAGGATTAGGGTTAGGGTTAGGGTTACACTTAGGGTTAGGGTTAGGGTTAGGGTTAGGGTTACACTTAGGGTTAGGGTTAGGGTTAGGGTTAGGGTTAGGGTTAGGGTTAGGGTTAGGGTTAGGGTTACACTTAGGGTTAGGGTTAGGGTTAGGGTTAGGGTTACACTTAGGGTTAGAGTTAGGGTTAGGGTTAGGGTTAGGGTTACACTTAGGGTTAGGGTTAGGGTTAGGGTTAGGGTTAGGGTTAGGGTTAGGGTTACACTTAGGGTTAGGGTTAGGGTTAGGGTTAGGGTTAGGGTTAGGGTTAGGGTTACACTTAGGGTTAGGGTTAGGGTTAGGGTTAGGGTTAGGGTTACACTTAGGGTTAGGGTTAGTGTTAGGGTTAGGGTTAGGGTTAGGGTTACACTTAGGGTTAGGGTTAGGGTTAGGGTTAGGGTTAGGGTTAGGGTTAGGGTTACACTTAGGGTTAGGGTTACACTTAGGGTTAGGGTTAGCGTTAGGGTTAGGGTTAGGGTTAGGGTTAGGGTTAGGGTTACACTTAGGGTTAGGGTTAGGGTTAGGGTTAGGATTAGGGTTAGGGTTAGGGTTACACTTAGGGTTAGGGTTAGGGTTAGGGTTAGGGTTAGGGTTAGGGTTACACTTAGGGTTAGGGTTAGGGTTAGGGTTAGGGTTAGGGTTAGGGTTACACTTAGGGTTAGGGTTAGGGTTAGGGTTAGGGTTAGGGTTAGGGTTAGGGTTAGTGTTAGGGTTACACTTAGGGTTAGGGTTAGGGTTAGGGTTAGGGTTACACTTAGGGTTAGGGTTAGGGTTAGGGTTAGGGTTACACTTAGGGTTAGGGTTAGGGTTAGGGTTACACTTAGGGTTAGGGTTAGGGTTAGGGTTAGGGTTAGGGTTAGGGTTAGGGTTACACTTAGGGTTAGGGTTAGGGTTAGGGTTAGGGTTACACTTAGGGTTAGGGTTAGGGTTAGGGTTAGGGTTAGGGTTAGGGTTACACTTAGGGTTAGGGTTAGGGTTAGGGTTAGGGTTACACTTAGGGTTAGAGTTAGGGTTAGGGTTAGGGTTAGGGTTAGGGTTAGGGTTAGGGTTAGGGTTAGGGTTAGGGTTAGGGTTACACTTAGGGTTAGGGTTAGTGTTAGGGTTAGGGTTAGGGTTAGGGTTACGGTTACACTTAGGGTTAGGGTTAGGGTTAGGGTTAGGGTTAGGGTTAGGGTTACACTTAGGGTTAGGGTTAGGGTTAGGGTTACACTTAGGGTTAGGGTTAGGGTTAGGGTTAGGGTTAGGGTTAGGGTTACACTTAGGGTTAGGGTTAGGGTTACACTTAGGGTTAGGGTTAGGGTTAGGATTAGGGTTAGGGTTAGGGTTACACTTAGGGTTAGGGTTAGGGTTAGGGTTAGGGTTACACTTAGGGTTAGGGTTAGGGTTAGGGTTAGGGTTAGGGTTAGGGTTACACTTAGGGTTAGGGTTAGGGTTAGGGTTAGGGTTAGGGTTAGGGTTACACTTAGGGTTAGGGTTAGGGTTAGGGTTAGGGTTAGGGTTAGGGTTAGGGTTAGGGTTACACTTAGGGTTAGGGTTAGGGTTAGGGTTACACTTAGGGTTAGGGTTAGGGTTAGGGTTAGGGTTAGGGTTAGGGTTAGGGTTAGGGTTACACTTAGGGTTAGGGTTAGGGTTAGGGTTACACTTAGGGTTAGGGTTAGGGTTAGGGTTAGGGTTAGGGTTAGGGTTAGGGTTAGGGTTACACTTAGGGTTAGGGTTAGGGTTAGGGTTAGGGTTAGGGTTAGGGTTAGGGTTAAGGTTAGGCTTAGGGTTATGGTTAGGGTTAGGGTTAGGGTTAGGGTTACACTTAGGGTTAGGGTTAGGGTTAGGGTTAGGGTTAGGGTTAGGGTTAGGGTTAGGGTTAGGGTTACACTTAGGGTTAGGGTTAGGGTTAGGGTTAGGGTTAGGGTTAGGGTTAGGGTTACACTTAGGGTTAAGGTTAGGGTTAGGGTTAGGGTTAGGGTTAGGGTTAGGGTTACACTTATGGTTAGGGTTAGGGTTAGGGTTAGGGTTACACTTAGGGTTAGGGTTAGGGTTAGGGTTAGGGTTAGGGTTAGGGTTAGGGTTACACTTAGGGTTAGGGTTAGGGTTAGGGTTAGGGTTAGGGTTAGGGTTAGGGTTAGGGTTAGGGTTAGGGTTAGGGTTAGGGTTAGGGTTAGGGTTAGGGTTACACTTAGGGTTAGGGTTAGGGTTAGGGTTAGGGTTACACTTAGGGTTAGGGTTAGGGTTAGGGTTAGGGTTAGGGTTAGGGTTAGGGTTACACTTAGGGTTAGGGTTAGGGTTAGGGTTAGGGTTACACTTAGGGTTAGAGTTAGGGTTAGGGTTAGGGTTAGGGTTACACTTAGGGTTAGGGTTAGGGTTAGGGTTAGGGTTAGGGTTAGGGTTACACTTAGGGTTAGGGTTAGGGTTAGGGTTAGGGTTAGGGTTAGGGTTAGGGTTACACTTAGGGTTAGGGTTAGGGTTAGGGTTAGGGTTAGGGTTACACTTAGGGTTAGGGTTAGTGTTAGGGTTAGGGTTAGGGTTAGGGTTACACTTAGGGTTAGGGTTAGGGTTAGGGTTAGGGTTAGGGTTAGGGTTAGGGTTAGGGTTAGTGTTAGGGTTAGGGTTACACTTAGGGTTAGGGTTAGGGTTACACTTAGGGTTAGGATTAGGGTTAGGGTTAGGGTTACACTTAGGGTTAGGGTTAGGATTAGGGTTAGGGTTAGGGTTACACTTAGGGTTAGGGTTAGGGTTAGGGTTAGGGTTAGGGTTAGGGTTAGGGTTAGGGTTAGGGTTAGTGTTAGGGTTACACTTAGGGTTAGGGTTAGGGTTAGGGTTAGGGTTACACTTAGGGTTAGGGTTAGGGTTAGGGTTAGGGTTAGGGTTAGGGGTAGGGTTAGGGTTAGGGTTAGGGTTACACTTAGGGTTAGGGTTAGGGTTAGTGTTACACTTAGGGTTAGGGTTAGGGTTAGGGTTAGGGTTAGGGTTAGGGTTAGGGTTAGGGTTAGGGTTACACTTAGGGTTAGGGTTAGGGTTACACTTAGGGTTAGGGTTAGGGTTAGGGTTAGGGTTGGGGTTTGGGTTAGGGTTAGGGTTAGGGTTAGGGTTACACTTAGGGTTACGGTTAGGGTTAGGGTTAGGGTTAGGGTTAGGGTTAAGGTTAGGGTTAGGGTTATGGTTAGGGTTAGGGTTAGGGTTAGGGTTACACTTAGGGTTAGGGTTAGGGTTAGGGTTAGGGTTAGGGTTAGGGTTAGGGTTAGGGTTAGGGTTACACTTAGGGTTAGGGTTAGGGTTAGGGTTACACTTAGGGTTAGGGTTAGGGTTAGGGTTACACTTAGGGTTAGGGTTAGGGTTAGGGTTAGGGTTACACTTAGGGTTAGGGTTAGGGTTAGGGTTAGGGTTAGGGTTACACTTAGGGTTAGGGTTAGGGTTAGGGTTAGGGTTACAGTTAGGGTTAGGGTTAGGGTTAGGGTTAGGGTTAGGGTTAGGGTTACACTTAGGGTTAGGGTTAGGGTTAGGGTTAGGGTTAGGGTTACACTTAGGGTTAGGGTTAGGGTTAGGGTTAGGGTTACACTTAGGGTTACTGTTAGGGTTAGGGTTACACTTAGGGTTAGGGTTAGGGTTAGGGTTAGGGTTAGGGTTAGGGTTATGGTTACACTTAGGGTTAGGGTTAGGGTTAGGGTTAGGGTTAGGGTTAGGGTTAGGGTTACACTTAGGGTTAATGTTATTGTTAGGGTTACACTTAGGGTTAGGGTTAGGGTAGGATTAGGGTTAGGGTTACACTTAGGGTTAGGGTTAGGGTTAGGGTTAGGGTTAGGGTTAGGGTTACACTTAGGGTTAGGGTTAGGGTTAGGGTTAGGGTTAGGGTTAGGGTTAGGGTTAGGGTTAGGGTTAGGATTACACTTAGGGTTAGGGTTAGGGTTAGGGTTACACTTAGGGTTAGGGTTAGGGTTAGGGTTAGGGTTACACTTAGGGTTAGGGTTAGGGTTAGGGTTAGGGTTAGGGTTAGGGTTACACTTAGGGTTAGGGTTAGGGTTAGGGTTAGGGTTACACTTAGGGTTAGGGTTAGGGTTAGGGTTAGGGTTAGGGTTAGGGTTAGGGTTAGGGTTACACTTAGGGTTAGGGTTAGGGTTAGGGTTACACTTAGGGTTAGGGTTAGGGTTAGGGTTAGGGTTACACTTAGGGTTAGGGTTAGGGTTAGGGTTAGGGTTAGGGTTACACTTAGGGTTAGGGTTAGGGTTAGGGTTAGGGTTACAGTTAGGGTTAGGGTTAGGGTTAGGGTTAGGGTTAGGGTTAGGGTTACACTTAGGGTTAGGGTTAGGGTTAGGGTTAGGGTTAGGGTTACACTTAGGGTTAGGGTTAGGGTTAGGGTTAGGGTTACACTTAGGGTTACTGTTAGGGTTAGGGTTACACTTAGGGTTAGGGTTAGGGTTAGGGTTAGGGTTAGGGTTATGGTTACACTTAGGGTTAGGGTTAGGGTTAGGGTTAGGGTTAGGGTTAGGGTTAGGGTTACACTTAGGGTTAATGTTAGGGTTAGGGTTACACTTAGGGTTAGGGTTAGGGTAGGATTAGGGTTAGGGTTACACTTAGGGTTAGGGTTAGGGTTAGGGTTAGGGTTAGGGTTAGGGTTACACTTAGGGT
>JBAIAC010000180.1:122500-125000 GCA_037349315.1 Chelydra serpentina | reverse complement strand
TTAGGGTTAGGGTTAGGGTTAGGGTTACACTTAGGGATAGGGTTAGGGTTAGGGTTACACTTAGGGTTAGGGTTAGGGTTATGGTTACACTTAGGGTTAGGGTTAGGGTTAGGGTTAGGGTTAGGGTTAGGGTTAAACTTAGGGTTAGGGTTTGGGTTAGGGTTAGGGTTAGGGTTAGGGTTAGGGTTACACTTAGGGTTAGGGTTAGGGTTATTGTTTGGGTTTGGGTTAGGGTTAGGGTTAGGGTTAGGGTTAGGGTTAGGGTTACACTTAGGGTTAGGGTTAGGGTTAGGGTTAGGGTTACACTTAGGGTTAGGGTTAGGGTTAGGGTTAGGGTTAGGGTTACACTTAGGGTTAGGGTTAGGGTTAGGGTTAGGGTTACAGTTAGGGTTAGGGTTAGGGTTAGGGTTAGGGTTAGGGTTAGGGTTACACTTAGGGTTAGGGTTAGGGTTAGGGTTAGGGTTAGGGTTACACTTAGGGTTAGGGTTAGGGTTAGGGTTAGGGTTACACTTAGGGTTACTGTTAGGGTTAGGGTTACACTTAGGGTTAGGGTTAGGGTTAGGGTTAGGGTTAGGGTTATGGTTACACTTAGGGTTAGGGTTAGGGTTAGGGTTAGGGTTAGGGTTAGGGTTAGGGTTACACTTAGGGTTAATGTTAGGGTTAGGGTTACACTTAGGGTTAGGGTTAGGGTAGGATTAGGGTTAGGGTTACACTTAGGGTTAGGGTTAGGGTTAGGGTTAGGGTTAGGGTTAGGGTTACACTTAGGGTTAGGGTTAGGGTTAGGGTTAGGGTTAGGGTTAGGGTTAGGGTTAGGGTTAGGGTTAGGATTACACTTAGGGTTAGGGTTAGGGTTAGGGTTACACTTAGGGTTAGGGTTAGGGTTAGGGTTAGGGTTACACTTAGGGTTAGGGTTAGGGTTACACTTAGGGTTAGGGTTAGGGTTAGGGTTAGGGTTAGGGTTAGGGTTACACTTAGGGTTAGGGTTAGGATTAGGGTTAGGGTTAGGGTTAGGGTTACACTTAGGGTTAGGGTTAGGGTTAGGGTTACACTTAGGGTTAGGGTTAGGGTTAGGGTTAGGGTTAGGGTTAGGGTTAAGGTTACACTTAGGGTTAGGGTTAGGGTTAGGGTTAGGGTTAGGGTTAGGGTTACACTTAGGGTTAGGGTTAGGGTTAGGGTTAGGGTTAGGGTTAGGGTTAGGGTTAGGGTTACACTTAGGGTTAGGGTTAGGGTTAGGGTTAGGGTTACACTTAGGGTTACGGTTAGGGTTAGGGTTACACTTAGGGTTAGGGTTAGGGTTAGGGTTAGGGTTAGGGTTATGGTTACACTTAGGGTTAGGGTTAGGGTTAGGGTTAGGGTTAGGGTTAGGGTTAGGGTTAGGGTTAGGGTTAGGGTTAGGGTTAGGGTTAGGGTTAGGGTTAGGGTTAGGGTTAGGGTTAGGGTTAGGGTTAGGGTTAGGATTACACTTAGGGTTAGGGTTAGGGTTAGGGTTACACTTAGGGTTAGGGTTAGGGTTAGGGTTAGGGTTAGGGTTACACTTAGGGTTAGGGTTAGGGTTAGGGTTAGGGTTAGGGTTAGGGTTAGGGTTACACTTAGGGTTAGGGTTAGGGTTAGGGTTAGGGTTAGGGTTAGGGTTAGGGTTAGGGTTAGGGTTACACTTAGGGTTAGGGTTAGGGTTAGGGTTAGGGTTAGGGTTAGGGTTAGGGTTAGGGTTACACTTAGGGTTAGGGTTAGGGTTAGGGTTAGGGTTACACTTAGGGTTAGGGTTAGGGTTACACTTAGGGTTAGGGTTAGGGTTAGGGTTAGGGTTAGGGTTAGGGTTACACTTAGGGTTAGGGTTAGGATTAGGGTTAGGGTTAGGGTTAGGGTTACACTTAGGGTTAGGGTTAGGGTTAGGGTTACACTTAGGGTTAGGGTTAGGGTTAGGGTTAGGGTTAGGGTTAGGGTTAAGGTTACACTTAGGGTTAGGGTTAGGGTTAGGGTTAGGGTTAGGGTTAGGGTTAGGGTTACACTTAGGGTTAGGGTTAGGGTTAGGGTTAGGGTTAGGGTTAGGGTTAGGGTTACACTTAGGGTTAGGGTTAGGGTTAGGGTTAGGGTTACACTTAGGGTTACGGTTAGGGTTAGGGTTACACTTAGGGTTAGGGTTAGGGTTAGGGTTAGGGTTAGGGTTATGGTTACACTTAGGGTTAGGGTTAGGGTTAGGGTTAGGGTTAGGGTTAGGGTTAGGGTTAGGGTTAGGGTTAGGGTTAGGGTTAGGGTTAGGGTTAGGGTTAGGGTTAGGGTTAGGGTTAGGGTTAGGGTTAGGGTTAGGGTTAGGGTTAGGATTACACTTAGGGTTAGGGTTAGGGTTAGGGTTACACTTAGGGTTAGGGTTAGGGTTAGGGTTAGGGTTAGGGTTACACTTAGGGTTAGGGTTAGGGTTAGGGTTAGGGTTAGGGTTAGGGTTAGGGTTACACTTAGGGTTAGGGTTAGGGTTAGGGTTAGGGTTAGGGTTAGGGTTAGG